>JAJMCB010000010.1:0-309700 GCA_030584925.1 Starmerella vitae | reverse complement strand
GACTTTTCATATATATAATTACAAGATCAAGAAGTATTCTAGATGCACTAATCTAGATTTGTAACGGTACATCGTGGTTATCATACGCGGTATACAACTATTAGGGGCAGATCCAACAGCAAAATACGTTAAACTTATACACTGCAATTTACTAAGGTCTAGCAAAGCGTGTGTCTTTATCAGCTACTATCACTGAACTACTTTGAGTTTACATACGTTTCATTTACTCTGCTATCATCTACCATTATTTTTCAGCAAGAACTGGTCAGTCAAATTCAGATCTTAGTAGCCTATAGAATTTCGGCACCTTAAAAAATAACTAAATAGCCCTAATATCAAATTACTTCTCGGGGTAGTAAACCTAGAAAAATATTAACTTTCCACTAATACCGTTCCATAATATGCTACACAGCAAACCCAATTAAAACAACTATAACTTTGGCTTAATCCCCCCCATCACTAAAACCAACAGCTTGAAAAACTTCTGAATTAACTATGCCTAAACATCCCAAAACAAAGAAATATCACTCCAAAGTGGAGGATACTGGTATAAGCCGCCGTGGTGATATAGAGGAGGAATACAGTTCCAGTTTACCCATTAACAGTGATATGGATACAGTACAAAAGCGACTTGACAAAATCCACTGGATGTTACTTGGGGGTGAACCGGTAAACGTCCCTCTACCTACCCCTGGAAACTTTACTGACTTCTATGAAGGGGTGAAGCATCTGGGGACATGGGACACACCCAATGGGAATGCATGCCATTTCCTTGAGAGTGTGGCTCCAGGTATAGATGCTGTTATTGAAGCAAATTTCCAAGATGAACTGCATACTGACTTTAAATTTGATGATAATGGTGTTTATCAATACCATATCTCGTCTGATAGCTACGTCAAGTTTGCTCTCAGACCCTCTAATTCATCATCTCATGACAGCATCTGGGAATCAGGGGTGCATACGCATTTCCTTCGGCATGAGGTTGAGTTATCAACTACAGGGAACAGGACAAAGGATTTACGCATTAAACGTTTGGGAGAAAATGCAATTGAGATAAAAGGCTATCCTAATGGAGATTCAATCGTCCCTGACTTCATATTGATTCTTTACAAAAAAGGATATCTAAAAAATGACGAAACGCACGCTGAGATCTCACGATATGCTGATAAATATGATATTGGACTGATAAATACTGCACATTCCCCCCGCCAACATCCGGTATTCACGCCACTCAAAACCCTCGATGAATACAGTTATAAGGCATTTTCCTGGAGTAGATTATTTGGTTCCAATTATGGCTTGACAGCGAGCATCCATAGCAATGAACTCGATGGCTTGATAAATGCACAGATAGGACTTCTAGAGTGCAATGACGGTATACTCAAGTTGGCAGTTACTGGGATAGGCCCAAAAAATAATGCTCTTTACTTTGAAATCACGAAAAATGCGAGCTCCAATAGGTTAAGGCCTCCCAGATTTCAAATTAATCCAGCGATGAATAAAGGATACCTCTACAGATATTACTCCGAGCTGAATATTGTAACCACAATCACCCGTAAGAAGACTAAAGCTATTCCTAAATTATCTGACTTTCAAGCTGTAGAAGGACAGAAGATTTTAATGGACTATCCAGAGCCCGGTTTTTATGTTGTATTGCTCTACCATCAAATCTAGGATTTTTTCAAGCAATTTTTCATACGCATTAGCCCAATTTTACCTAGGCTAGAAATACCATAAAGGCATATTATAGCACTATTCATCAGCTATCGGTATTCTAACCACTGAGTTACCTGCGAAATACTCTGGTGTCGAAACTGCTGTCTCATTTAGAAGAAACTCTGAACACACTGTTGAAGTAATTGACAAAAAAACCGACAAACGAGCCCCAATACAGCTAGTGATTCGTGACTTCTACACTAAAGGGATCATCATTGTGTTAACTCATTAGGGTGATAAACTGATGTTATTGATACCCAGATTCATCGAGGTAGGCTTTGTGGATGATGGGTATGTGCTGAAGTATTCTCCACTTTGGAGCATTGACTGGCCATAAAACTCCCAAAATTACACATGAGATTTTACAGAAGAGCACTGGCATATACAGATCCCCATATTAATGAACGAATATTGCAAGCGCCTGGTTATTTACAATATATTGACAGTGTTTGCAGGGTTGAAATAGGCTATATATCTATACTATCTGGACTTTGCCACCGGCTCCCATGTCCATGACTCTAAACGAGGTCTAACAGTGCTGTATGGCACGTAGTTACCGGTAGTTCCGGTGTGACTGCGAATATGCTTAGGATCTGTAGGCTGTACCGCTTGGATGGCCCTCTGTTCCTTGGTGAGGGAATTCGGAGGAGTATCTACGGTATAGGTGAGCCACGCACGCCATCCAGGCTCGACCCGGTCCATGTTTGCGTACCAATCATTGTAGGCTACCCATCGAGTACGCATCAAAATCTCATCGGCGTTATTCTCGTAGTACTTATTGCCAAGAGCATCCTCGCCCATAAGTGTGCCCACTTTCGTGTCACCAATGCGATTCAGCTGCTTGAGGTACTCTCTGGGACCCACTTTGAGGACGCTTCTTAGTGCTTTACCAATCGCGGTCATATTATTGGATAAAGTTCCTAGCCCAGAATCAAGTAGAGAAATACAAAAAGCTAAATAGATAGAATGTAGAACTAACGGCTAAAGAGGTTAGTGAGGAAGTTAGTCTTGGCAGAACCAACCTTAGCCTTGACCTTCTGGGTGTCCACCTTGAAGTCCTTGGCCACGCGGCTGGCGAGCTGTTTACCGGTCTGGATTGCCTTGGCACCGTTGGGGTCAGCAGCGACAGACTGGTAAACGGCATTGGCCTTGATTACAGCCTTGCCAGCACGGTCAGTGTGCTTCTCACTGACCTTGTTCAACTGGTTCTCGGCATCGTTGAATGCACGGTTCAAATCGAACAAAGGGGTCTTCTCGGCAACACTAACGGCAAACTTGGTGTATGCAGGCTTGGTTGCAACCTGGTCGTAGAAGCTCGAGGCCTTGGAAGCAGCCTTCAATGCATTCGAACCGTCAACACTCGGTCCGTTCTGAGCAAGGTAGCTGGCAGCCGAGCGAACAAACTCAGTGGCCTGGGGCTGGGCCAGCACGCTGTTGACAATCTCAGCAGCGGCAGAAGAGGCCTGAATCTCGGGAACGCCGGTCTGGCGGTACTTCACAGCGTAGCTTACCATGACGTCACTAGCCTTCTGCATGAGGTAAGGCTTGTCGTCAACAGGAGAGGCAGCAGAGGCAGCAGCGATAAGAGCGAGAATAGGGGCAATCATTAGGAGTTAGATGTAAAAAAATGGGTGTGGATTAACCGCTTTTATAGATAAATCCACTAAAGACCGCAATTAAACGCTAATCTTCTACTGGAGGCACAGCCTATAAGCTAAATTATCGTTTTCGGGGATGTAGCGGTACCCAACCTTATCGAGGAACTCGCGAGTCTCTTGCTCCTTGCCTTCAGGGATCTGGATGCCTGACAGGATCCGAGCAACGTCCGATCCGTTGTTGCGGTAGTGGAACATCGAAACGTTCCACTCAAGATCCATCTCCTGCAGGAACCGGTGAAGTGCTCCTGGACGCTCAGGGAACTCGAATCGGTACACACGCTCGTCGGGAAGGTGGGGAGTTCCGCCCACAAGGTACCTTGCGTGGGACTTCGCGAGTGTGTTGTCGCTGAGGTCGTGGGCCTTCATACCCAACTTGCTGAGCTCCTCGACAATGGGCCCGATCTCCTTGCGGTCGTTGACACTGAACGAAATGTACACCCTTGCCAGTGGAGCGTCCTGGTTGTACCGGTACGAGAATTCGGTGACTGTGCGTGGGGCAATGGTGTCAACAAGCTTGCGGAAGCTGCCTGGCTTCTCGGGCATCTCCACAATGAAAAACACCTCCTTGCCAGCACCCAAAGTACTCCGCTCGGAAACAAATCTCAAACGGTCAAAGTTCATGTTGGCTCCAGAAACCACTGCAACAAACTCGGAATCGGTGTTGGCGAGCTCGGGGTGCTCGGAGAGCCACTTCTTGGCCCCGGCCACACTCAATGCTCCGGAGGGCTCGCTGATGCTGCGAGTGTCGGTGAACACATCGTCGATTGCCGCACAAATCTCGTCGGTTCCCACACGCACAACCTCATCCACCACTTTGCAGTCGTGGGCAAGCCGGAAGGGCTCAACTCCCACCTCCTTCACTGCGGTGCCATCGGCAAACAGGCCCACTTTGGGCAGCTGCACACGGTGTCCGGCGTTCAGAGACTGGTAAAGTGCATCGGCATCGTGAGTCTCTACCCCAATGACCTTGACGTGGGGTGCAACCCGCTTCAGGTACACACCAACTCCGCTAATGAGGCCTCCGCCTCCAACACTGCAGAAAACGGCTTTGAGCTTCGACAAATCGGTTTGGTGAATAATCTCGTTGGCGATCGTACCTTGGCCAGCAATAACGTACGGATCGTCAAAGGGGGGGATGTACGTCTGGCCGGTTTCCTTAGCCAGTCGCTCGCACTCCGCTTTGGCAGCGTCGAAGTCGGCCCCAAACAAAACGACGTTTGCACCCATGCGAGCCACATTTTTGTACTTGATGGCGGGTGTTCCGGTGGGCATCACAATCGTGGCGGGGATTTTGAGCTGCTGCGAGGAGAATGCAACGCCTTGAGCGTGGTTGCCAGCCGAGGCAGTAATAACACCTTTCTCGAGCTCCTTAGGAGAGAGCTGCGAGATCATGTTGTAGGCTCCGCGAAGCTTGAAACTGAAGACCGGAAGCAGATCCTCGCGCTTCAGCTTGAGCGTTGATCCGAGCTTCGTGCTCAGCTGGTGAGCTGTGTCGAGAGGAGTCTCCTCGATCGCTCCATAGACTCTTGAGAGCAAAATCATACGAAGATAGTCGGGATTTCCGTGTTCATCTTTAAAAACGGTTCGCACTCGGGCACTTGCACTAAACTGGCGGGCTAAACGCACCGACCGGGACACACGAAGAGTCATGAAATTTCACTTTGTGGAAGACTTGGATCGGGGTATTTGTAACCGGTACCGTGTGACTACTGGGTCCTGGCTTCCGCACTGGCACCCCAGTTTTCGCGACATAACGGGTTAAAATGGACGAATTTATATTTAAGTATAGGCTATAAAAAAAAATAAAAAAAAATGAAGCAATGGCGGCCGTTTAAGACCATATTTGGATTACGTGTGAAAGGGTTGTACGCTACGGGCGAAACTGATCATGGAGGGCGTCCCATTCCCTGGATTGGAATACACTGAGTTTTGCCGGGAATACATGCGAAAAATAAACATTGCTGATTTGAACGCGCGGATCTCGGTGCCTAGACCCACCCCAGAGCCCGATACACCGGGTGAATTGGGCGATTCAGGCGAACACAGTCGGGTATTTAATGGTGTTTCATCAGCTTTGGCGTCGTTTTACACAATGTCTCACAACGATTGGCTAAAACTCTACTGGCACTCTACAATATCTAAGATATCCTCGCCTTTCAAGGCTCCTGAGGACCAACTACTAGTAAACGCTTTCGACAAAGCAGTTAGAGAACGGTGCCAAGCGGTGAGTGATGTGTTAAAGGCAATGTTAACTGCGGATTTGGTTCAATGCATTGAACAGTATGTGACCTTCACCATGGATTTCGTTGTGTTTACTGAGAAAAAGATGCAGGCGATGTCGATGCTTAACAATCTGGTGTTTTTACCGGTTACCTCGCGTAGCCTGTTGGGGTTTGCTTGCAAAGTGTACTTTGAGCTTATAACTAAACCACTAAGGAAAATAGCCGATCGTCCGGATTGGCTGGAGATGATCAAGACTGGCATCGACTTCAACAATCCGGAAACCACCAAGAAACTCGTGGACTTGATTGGACTTCTCGACAATGCTGACGGAAAAGTTTGGCAGGAAGCCAACCCGGATGATAAAGCTCCGTGTTTCTTCAAAGAGTACGCAGCCAGGTTTCTGGCGTTGTTTACGGATATGGCAAGGTCTTACGTTAAGGTATATGATGACGACTACTCTGGTTGGTACAAACGGTTCAAAGAGCTTAGCGAGTACGGATCGAAACACGTGGAATATGTTCAGAATGTGGGGTTCAATAACACTCCGTACCTCACGGATGACATGGTTAGCAGTATTGTCTACCACACCGACTTAAAGGCATTCGCTGCTGCAATGGCAAGCCTGGCTATGGAGGAAGATCCTTCTTTCAAAAAAATCTGCGAGTGGATAACGAACCGGAACATGGCTATGGAGAAGCGGCTGGAATTGATCAAAGCAGTCGAGTCTGCATTTCTAGATGTACTCTTTTTCTCACCAAGGTTACAAAAGGGGGGGCGAGTTCTCAAACATTGCCTCACGCTTAATACAATAATCGAATCTCTGGTCAAAGATGTGGACAGGGAGATTGTCAACAAACATTTGGTTGAGGTCATCCTTACAAAAGACACTAAGGAGATCATGATCCAAATGTTTATTGATGAGAGTACAGCAAATGAAGACAGTATAGAAATTTCAGAGGCGGGGCAGCTAGATCTCTTAATGGCAGGTAACGACCGGGTATTGTTGCAGGCATGGGCCGAGCTGATTTTGCCATACCAGGTAACGGGCGTTCCAAGTTTGCCTCACCGTCGCAAAGTGCTAACAAACATGTGCCACATGTATCGCGAGTCGGTCCCAAGGTTTGTTTTGACTAGCCTGGACAAAGACGCCAGTAAAGTTAGGCCCCAGGATCCCCTACTGCTGCTCAACCTCGGATACTGGATGTGCTCTGAAGATAGCAGTTTGACCATAGACGCTCCGGAGGAAATAAGGTCGTGGATAACGAGTGACTCTGTGAGTGACATTATAGAGAAGTTTATTGCGCCCAATGTGGAGGAGCACAAAGACAAAATCAGAATTAAATGGCACCCCAGCTGGTCTGTGGTAGATGTCAAGTTCATGGACATTCAGTTCAAGTGCTCGCTGGTTCAATACCAGGTCATAAAGATGCTTTCAGAGTCCCCTGTACCGTTAGACGCTTCAAAACTACTTCCAGGTTACCTAAAATCCGAAAAGGAGCTTGTTTTAAATGACTTGGTGGAGTTTTCAAGAGGGTTCGTTAAGCAAAGCGATCCTGCCGTTGAGCCAGTGGTTTATGCTTTGGATGTAACCAGTATCAGCTCAGAGCCGATGATGAAGGTCAGGTTCTCTGATGTATAAGCTATAGCTACGTAGTTTTAAAGCTTTGACCCCCCAATCTTGGCTGCCCTCAAACTTTGTCTAATACTTAAATCCATCATAATCTCTTCAGAGCCACCGGGGATCGCATAGGCCCTTACTTCACGGTAGATCCGCTCAACACGGCCTCCTTTACCACCTTGGGTATAGGCCAAGCCACCGAAAATCTGGGAAGCCTCACGCGCACATAATTCAAGTGTTTGGGTTGAATATCCTTTTGCGGCAGCAATGGGGCCTCCTAGTGCCAGCATCGACAGTTTCTCTGGCATATTTATGTACTGATATGCGAGGTCATTCAACCAGGCTTGCAGGGCCTCAACTCGACCAGCCATAACCCCCAATTTCTGTCGAATGACTGGATGATCTATCAGCCTTTTTCCAAAGGTCTTTCTTTGGTGTGCCCACACCATGCTGTCCTCAATGCAGCACCTCGACATTCGCAGGGCCTGTGCGATGATTGCAAGTCGCTCGTGATTGAAGTTTGACATGATCGCTTTGAATCCTTGGTTTTCCTTTCCAAGCAGATTTCCCTGGGGGATGAATAGATCGTCAAAATTCATCAGTGTAGTTCCACTGCCCCTCATTCCTTGGGTATTGATTTTGCGGCGATCAATGGCCTCAGGATCAGTGGCAAGCTCACCGAGAAGCATAGAAACACCACCAGCACCAGATCCACCAGTTCTGCAAGCAATCACGAAATAATCGGCCATGATTCCGTTTGTGATCCACTTTTTAGTACCGGTGACTTTATAACCTCCATCGACCTTCACTGCCTCGGTTGTCAAATTAGCCACATCTGAGCCTGCATCCGGTTCTGTAATGCACAAACAAGATCGCTTTTTACCACTCAAGAGATCAGGCAGCACTCTTTTCTTTACTTCTTCTGAAGCATAGTTGAAGATTGCGGGGATACTGATGTTGTAGCCTCCCATTAGGTTCCAAACAACACCACCACTAGCAGCACGGCAAACCTCATCGCATATAATTATTTCATGAAAAAAATCATATTTCTCTGGGGGAACTGATTTAATACGGACATCAGTGTATTCTACTGGGTACTTTCTCTGGCCAGCAACAGCAGCTAAATATCCTCTACGGCCAAACTCCTGGTACAATTTGGGATCAATTTCTCCTTTGGCATCCCACTCATCAACATAGGGGATGATGTACTCGTCAACAAATTCCTTGACTTCCTTACGGAGTGCCTCGTGTGTTTCGTTGAAGTATGGGGAAGGAGCACCATAAAGGTGCGGGGGATCAGTGAATGGGATAAAATTTGGCATTTTAAAAAATATAATATTTTGTGCTTTCAGTCTAGAAGAATACTGCCCTTTTTTAAATATTTAAAATGTGGGGTAAGCATGCATATGTTACCTAACCCTTACCGAGCTACGCACAACCCCGCTCTTGGTAGCAAAAACACACTGTTTAGTTACGGTGTAAGGCATCTATAACTGAGTTTGACTAAATCTTACTTCTTTTTTTCAGTTTTGTAATAATTATGAATTTTCACTCTGAGGAGTTGGTTTTAAGTGATTTTTCCCTTACACGGTTCGGGACGTGTGTATAAGTTATGAAAAAGGTTTCCGAGTACTTTTGTAAATGAATTAGGCACTAAATTGGTAAACCTTTCAATAAATGGGAAACTCGGCGTGCTTCGATGATGTAGTGACTCAAATCTCAATATTGGAACCAATTTCTTCCATTTCCTCTTTAGGATTGAGGGAAATGTTCGTTATAGTTCTATAGGATAAATTGGTTTTTAATTCTAGTTGGTGAAAAGTTATCCTGCTGTTGCTGATCCATTCAATCAATCAGATTTCATTATCACTGGCCCGATCCCAACATGGCCATTGGCAAGGCACATCTAATAGAAAAGGAACAAATAATAAATATTTAAATAGAAATAACGTATATATATATGTTTGAAGAGTTCAGATATTCTTTCTTAAACTTAGGCGCAGCAGGAACATTCGCAGGAGGCGTTGGCACAGGCCTTAGAATTGCCGCAGCAGGAGCATGAACAACAGGAGTTAGAACATGTCTTACAGTTGCCACAGCACGAACAGGATGATGAATTAGCGGAACAAAGCATTGTGATGATAAAGGTATCTCTGAATGACACCCCTTTATATATGATAGGTATATCTACACACGTGATGAGGCTGATAACACACCATGTGTAATCATTATCAATAATGACACACAGATCAACGCCCCTGAAGGAGAGTGTACACGTAAAAAAATACTCAATTAAACCAGATTTCTTTCTAAAACTATGTATTAAGCTCTAAATTGCTCAACACTACCTTGGGTTCAATCGATCACCCAAACGACGTAGGCCAATTTTTGCCACATAAAACGTAAAACCGCCAATTACAAATAAGTTATAGGAGCCTGAATCGAACCCAAAGTTGAATCAAAAAATTAAAATATACATAGAATAGCAAGCTATCAATAAATATACAAGTGCCTAGGCACGTCTAATGCAATAATGTGTTTAGTGGTAGTTAGTGAAATCAACTTCACCCTCGCGAAGACCATTGTCGCCCTTGCAGTTGCATCCAGAAGCAGGTCTCTTGCCACAGGCACAAGTCTCGGTGTATTGGGCATTCTCAGCAGGAGCGTGAGAGCAGTCGCACTGACCAGCAGGGCGAGCCTTGCAGGAGCAGCGAGCCTGAGAAGCGCAGTCGCAGGAAGTAGCGTTAGGACCCTTGCAGCAAACCATTTTAAATTAAAAGAATTGAAGTGTGTTGAATTTGATGGGACTCAGATCTGTGTTTATGTGTATATATATACTTCCGCCCCATAAATTTATACACAACCCTAATTCCGATGATTACAAGAAAATATGATATTTAAAAGCCAAACCATTGGTCATTTACTACTTTACGAAATTATAAGGTCACGTGTATTACAAATATTAACTTAAACGAGAAACACATATTGGGAGGATATATAAATTATGTTATTGGTCAATCTTAATAGCGTTATCATGGTCCTATCGCCCCGTCCCCGCATTCATTCAAATAGTCGTGTGTGGTCTTTGGGCAAACAAAGGGAAATAGCAACTTGGCTATTACGAAATGCATGGATACACAAAATCCAATCTGTATTATATAAAATATAAGACACTAACCTTAGGTTGAATTGATGTAATTTATTCGTATAATTTGTGCTAAGTTCTTTGCAAACTTTTTTTCCCTATCATTTGGTATTTTTTCCGGATCGCTTCGAGGCCCAGCAACCATTTTTGTCTCAAGTTTTTCTAAATTTAATTTAAACAATCCTTCATACAGTAGCCCTATCTCTCTGCCCTTTCTATTGCAAAAATATGCTCAGTAATACATGTGCATGAACTAATAGCTCTTGCATATCAAGAAACCATCTGGGCGATCAAGAGTGAATTCTACTGGCTATAGATGTATACACACCGATACGGCTACAAGTCAGCCGACCATATAAATTTATATTGCGGGCTACAGCAGCTAAAAGTCCGTCTATAAAAAAACCTTTTATTCGGCGAAATAATACAAATCTAGACTGCATATTGTGATCATGTGATCACGCGACTGGAACCCTTTTGCCCTAATATTGCATGCCCGTGGTCTGGGCAGAGCGGTTTAACGCTCTCGCACCCCTAGCCTAAGCAGCACTAGGTATACTTAGGCGATGAGGACTGTTAATTACAAACAGATAGGAGCGCTTAATGCTACATCCAGATGTTAAGATTGACTGAACGCCAGGAGATAAAGTATGCGTCAACTCCATAAAACCGTGATGAGTGAATACGTAGAGTGATTTTAACCCTCTCTATTCCCAGGAAACTAAACGAGATCAGCTTTTTTTTAGTAGCATAGGGTTGCATACAGCCAGTAACAAACCCAGCCAGACCTGCCTCCGATCCGGGACTTTACCGAACATATAAATGCATCGAAGGACCCATTAACAAAGTCTTCAAGTTTCTGATTAGTTGTTAGTCTCATAATTTTTGTGTCTATGGCACTCGTATATGGCCAACACCTGACTAGAAACAATATGTCAGGCGGTCTATCGAGTAGCAGGCACGAGGACAAGCACGATGAGCAAGTTCAACACTGGGAAGTCAGACCCGAATTTTTAAATGTGGGAGAGTCACCAGCTGTGAAACCTGCACCAAGCGTATACATAACACGAATGCTCTTGGATCCATACAAAGTTAACATGGCATGTAATCCATATGAACGGCCCTACACAGTGGTCAGTGACCCACCAGTCGAGGTTCAAGGACTAAACAAAAACAATCTGTACCCACCTCCTTACAGAGATCCCTTATTTACATATAACATTTCGAATAAGTAGCTCTTATTATGATAAATTTGCCCTTGCCGCTATATTTTCCATCACCTAAAAGAGTCATCAACTTTTCACTCTGAAATGACGGCTTGCGACCCCAAAATCGTAGTTGAGGACCCCCAAAAACCTGTTCCCAGTGAATTTGCTAAAAGTGCTGCCCGTGTGCGCTCAAAGTCCTCGGATCAAGGCGTGGTTCGCCCGCCTCTGCACCACCAGTGGGATCCTGCCAGTTGGCAGTCAAAGCCAATCACCCAAGACGTCGTGTGGGACGATACACAGAAGCTGGAGGAGGCTTTGTCTAAGCTGGAGTCTCTTCCTCCTCTCGTTCACCCCACCGAAATCGAGACCCTCAAACGTCAGCTGGCAGAGGCTGCTCGAGGTGAACGTTTCATTCTGCAAGGCGGTGACTGTGCCGAACTTTTTGACTACTGCAACAAAGACCGAATCGATGCCAAGCTGAAGGTTTTGTTGCAGATGTCGCTGGTGCTGATTTGGGGCATCAAGCTCCCCATTACCCGAATTGGTCGTATTGCCGGCCAGTACGCCAAGCCTCGTTCCAAGCTCACCGAAATGGTTGATGGCAAAGAAATTCCTAGTTTCCGAGGTGACAACATCAATGGCTTTGACGTTGCTGACCGGGTGCCAAACCCAGAGCGGCTTGTGGAGGCCTACTTCCACAGTGCAGCCACCCTTAACTACATCCGGGCCAGTTTGAGTGCTGGATTTGCTGATTTGCACCACCCTCATACTTGGGACCTCAGTCAAGTCAAGCTCGACTCGACTCGCGAACGTTACGAAAACATTGTCACAAAAATTAGCGATATTCTCGGGTTCATGCACACCATTGGCTCTCAAGACGCTGCATTGAACAATATTGACTTCTTCACATCCCATGAGGCTCTGATGCTGGAATTCGAGCAGAGCCTTACTCGCACCGCTAACGGTAAATACTACGATACAAGTGCCCACTTCATCTGGATTGGCGACCGCACTCGACAGCTCGATGGAGCCCACGTTGAGTTCTTCCGAGGAGTGCAGAACCCGATTGGAATCAAGGTTGGTCCTTCAATGGAGGTCAAGGAGCTGACCGACCTGTTGGACATTGTGGACCCGCACTTTGAAGATGGCCGGGTTACCTTAATCACTCGTTACGGAGCTACCAAAATTGCCGAGAAGCTTCCGGCCCAAATTAGGGCAGTTCAGAAATCCGGTCACCGCGTCGTTTGGATTAGCGACCCGTGCCATGGTAACACCAAGACCAGTGTTATCACTAAGCTGAAGACCCGCTACGTGGACGATATCACCTCCGAGATTGCACAGGCTATTCAGATCCATGCCGAAAATGGGTCTTTGCTCAATGGTGTCCACCTTGAACTCACCGGTGACGACGTCACTGAGTGTATTGGCGGTTCTCAGAACCTCAACGATGAGGAGCTCACTCTTCGCTACCAAACGGTTTGTGATCCTCGCCTCAGTTTGTCGCAGAGTCTTGATGTGGCTTTCCTTGTGGCAGATGGCCTTCTAAAAAAAAATTGATTTTTGCTAGTGTATGACTTTTAAATAATGGACCTTATACGATATATCTATCTATTTATCTGTACGCGTATTCTACATTTCATATCTACTTATTTACACTGCTGGCCGCCACGAGCTTCTTGGTTATCTCTTTAGGATCATAAACACCCTGAGTTTCCTTCATGATCTGGCCGAGCAAGAACCCAATGGCGTTCTTTTTTCCATTTCGGACCTTCTCCAAAACGTCAGCATGCTTTTCTAAAACCTCTTGGCACACCAACTCTAGTTCATCAGGCTCACCCTCGCTGAGTTTAAACTCCGATATGAGCTTTTGGACGCTTCCGGTATAGCCTTGCGCCATGTGTTTGAGTATTAAACGCCCAGTGGTGGTAGATACCTGTTTTGTGTCCACAGCAAGCAGAACGTCCACGAACTGCTGAACATTTGGCAGTTCAGATGAGCTTCCGAGCCACCGGTTGGCAAGCCAAGTTCCAATCAGCTTGACATTTCGGCCACCTTTAGAAACAAAAAGCGAGGTTGCTTTCTCTATGAGTTCCGGTGCCCCTTCAACCCCAACAACCGTCATTGCATCAGGTACGCTGAGCAAATACGGCTCTCCAACCAGTCTATCAACAACAGCATCAGGATACTCGGGCATCTGCTGGCGAACACCGTTAACAACCGATCTTGGGAGCAAATAGGCTGGGATATCTGGGTCTGGCATATACCGGTAGTCCTGGGCAAGCTCCTTAGATCGGAGTTTAAAGGTCTGTTGGCCATCCCAGCCTCGTGTTTCTCGAAGTATCGGGTTTCCGGACTTGAGTTCACGGCATTGTCGGCTAAATTCAGCTTTGATGGCATGACGAACCGCTGAAGTGCTAAATAAGTTCTTGATTTCGCACCGGTCACCGAGGTCTCGGCCGTCCTTGTCAGCCACACTCACATTAACATCAACACGCATGGCTCCGGTTTCCATTTCTCCACTACACACTTTAACCCGCCTTAATAGGTGCTGCAGCTTTCTCACAAACACTGCAGCCTCGTCCTCAGTCTTGAAACACGGAGTGGTAACAATCTCCACCAGCCCAGTGTTGGCACGGTTCAGGTCAATTAACGAGCATCCATCCACGTAGTTCGTCTTTCCAGTGTCCTGTTCAAGTTGAATCCGCTCCAGTTCAATTCTACGCACCGAGTTTACTTGGGAGTTTCGAAAGTCCCGAGGAAGCAGATCAAGGTACCCGTTAACGGCAATCGGCTCACGCAGTTGGGTGATCTGGTACCCGCTGGGCTGGTCTGGGTACATGTAGTGTTTCCTGTCGAAACTAAACCGAGCAGGAAGGTGTGCATTGAGTGCCAAAGCAGCCCTGATGGCGAGGTTCAAGCAGGCCTTGGTGAGCCGTGGCTGGGTTCCAGGGAGAGCAGCATCAAAAAAGGCAACTCTCGAGTTGGGAACGGCTGCAAACGAAGGCTTGGCTCGGCTGAACAGCTTATGGGGAGCCTGCAGCTGTGCATGCACTTCGAGGCCCAGCTTGAGATGCATGAGCTACTGCTGAGTCACTGCAGTTCTAAACTAATAATACATATGTCAAATTAACTAAACTTCCAACGGTTTCCGCAGTTTTCACAGGTGCAAAATGTAGTCAGAGGTTCGTCTGCACTTCGTGTTTGCAATTGGTAGTAGCTCACCTTCTTCTGCTTGCACTTTCCACATGTGAACCGGTCGGTTGTGGCACGCTGCTCCTGTGCACTCTGGGCATTGAACAGGTTCTGCTTCTCCATCTCCTCCATCTGCTTCTTCAACTCATCGTTGGCCATTTCCTGGGGCTTCATTGTCCGTAAACGCTCTCCACTGATCTTACCGAGCACAACCTGCGAACGAAGAGTGGGGTTCTTGGGGTCCTTCAAGTTCATGTACAATGACCGCATCTTGTTGCGGTATGCGGGTGTTGTGCCTCGTTCGGCAATAAAAACCGCAATTTCCACATTTTTGGCAGCCTCAAGGATCTGTGCGGGGGTGTATGTGCTCTCAGTAACCAAAGCATTGTAGGTAGCGGTCACACAGCTGTTCCGAACACGATCTTCGTAGATTGACGTGTTGACTTTGTCCGTTTTGACATCACGCTTGCCAGCTGGTACTTTTTCGTGGGCTTTTTCGCTGGGCTTTTCTGATTCGCTGTGCTTGTCGGTTGATTTGGCACTAGAGTCCTTGGACTCGGATTTCAGGCTTTTGGCTTTTTGCTGGCGAGCTTTTTGTTGCTGCACTTGCTCTCGCCACGCACCAACAAGTTTTTTGACTAGCGAAGATACTCGTGTGTCTGAGTGCGACCGCAGCTTGTTCACAGCAACACCGATCTTCGTTTCACGTAAAAGCTGTTCAGTAGGTTTGAACTCTTCTTGCAGCTCCTGAAGAACCTCGACTATTCGGTCGGCATTGCCGGCGTTCTCGAGTTCTTTCAAACACGCTTTTACTCGTGTCGAATCCATCGCTGACTAAATGTGGCCAACCGGTAAATCAGTAGTTGGCTTAAATTGTCTAAAGTGTTAGAGAGTTATTAAGGTAATGAGTGAGTGGGGAATACTTCTTAGATTATAAAATTTAGTACTTGTTTGGAGGTTTTAGATGTTGAGTTGTGTGATGTAATTAGTGCACACACACTGACTTAAACCATCTGGGAATCACCGGAGCTGATAGCAGACCAAAAAAGTTGAAAACTTCAGGAACGTGCTGAATACTACATATATATATATAAAATGTCGAAGAAGTAAATTTGCGAAGGTAGAATTCCAGATTCGCTATCATGCGTTAATTGAGGAGAAACTTGTACTAATGGAGGATCTTTTCACCATTACTTTAACGAAAATCCGCGATAGTTTAATGGTTAGAATTTTCGCCTGTCATTTCACAGGTCGCGAGAGATCGGAGTTCGATTCTCCGTCGCGGAGCTTTTTTTTTAATTTTTCGGTGTGACAAATTTCATTTTGACCCGTTAATATTCCACATATATTTCTTCAGATAAATAAACGAATTCTTTATTCCCAGCAATAGAGTTATTCTGATTTTTAAAACTACACCCTTTTGTTTATCCCTCCGCCTCTCTGTTTCTTCTTTTCTCTTCTTTTCTTCTTCCTTCGTTCCAGAACGGTTCTCCCCAATATATGTTAAGTAGGCCTAACCCACCTTTACCGCCACAACTTGTATGCTGTCCCAAGCGCTTCTGAGGGCGAATATGCCATTAGGAGGGATGCTTTGTGCTCGGAGGGTGCAGGCACGCTCCTTTTCTAGGCTATCGACACTTTTTTTTGGGCCGTCGTATGCTCGTCATAGCTCAAACACTACTATCCAGAACCTTGCATTGAGAGAGCAGGTTGCCAATGCGAATCTTGGAGATGCGAAAGCTCAGACTGCACTTTATCGTGAGCTTTTGAGTAGCCAATACCCCATTTTGGTTGTGAATCGCTACGAGACTCCTGGTGTAGCCCGAAACGAAGAGGCTGAGCAGTTGTATACTGAAGCGTTACGCGAGGTGAACCCAGAACGAGCTGCTGCAGTAGAACAAGCCAGCAGTTTTGGTTCTGCTTCAGAGACTGCTGGAGCTGCTGGAGCGGCTCCTGCGAGCTCAATTGACACTAAAGTCATTCTAAACGCATTGCGACGGATACAGAACTCTCGTGGTGCTCAGGGTGATCCAGTGCACGTACTTGTATCGGAAACCCCAATGGCTATTCTGTTCAAATGGCTCAAATGGCTTATTCCCATGATGGTTGCACTCTATGTCATTGGTGCCATATCCAGTTCCTTCAGCGATTCCTCATCAGTTTTCAGGGGATTCGGTGGAGGAATGGACGGAGGAGGAGCTGGAAAGCTCGATGCAGTTCGAGGAGAGAGCTCTAATGTTCGCTTCAAAGACGTCTTAGGCGTCGATGAGGCCCGACACGAGCTCGAAGAGGTGGTGGAGTTTCTCAAAGACCCCGCACAGTTTACTGGACTCGGTGGAAAGCTCCCCAAAGGTGTATTGCTGACTGGACCTCCTGGAACTGGTAAGACGTTGCTCGCAAGAGCTGTTGCTGGCGAGGCCGGTGTTCCGTTCTTCTTCATGTCCGGATCTGAGTTTGACGAGCTTTACGTGGGTGTTGGTGCGAAGCGTGTGCGTGAACTTTTCAGTGCTGCTCGTGCCAAGGCTCCTGCTATTGTGTTCATCGATGAGCTGGACGCAATTGGAGGCAAGCGAAACCCGAAGGACCAGGCGTATTCGAAACAAACCTTGAACCAGCTTCTGGTGGATCTGGATGGATTCAACCAGACTGAAGGTGTGATCTTTATGGCTGCAACCAACTTCCCTGAGATGCTCGACAAGGCCCTCACCCGACCAGGACGATTTGACACCACTGTGCAGGTCGATTTACCCGATGTGAGAGGCCGTGCTGAGATTCTACAGCACTACGTGAACAAGGTTGAGTTGGATACGCAGCATGTGAATGTGATGAACATCGCCAGGGGTACCCCTGGGTTCTCGGGTGCGGATATCATGAACCTTGTGAACCAGGCTGCTATCTTTGCAGCCTCCCAAAAGGCTCGTAAAGTCGGAATGCAGCACCTTGAGTGGGCTAAAGACAAAATTTTGTTGGGTGCTGAGCGGAAATCGATGGTGATGACGGAGGAGACTCGTAGGAACACCGCTTTCCACGAGGCTGGCCATGCAATTATGGCTCTGTTCACACCTGGTGCCACCCCACTCTACAAGGCAACAATTCTTCCTCGTGGAGGAGCGCTGGGAATCACGTTCCAGCTGCCAGAACTTGACAAGTACGACCAAACCCGCAAGGAATTGCTTGCAAAGTTGGACGTATGCATGGGTGGAAAGGTTGCCGAGGAGCTGTTGCACGGATTCGAGAACGTGACCAGCGGGTGCTACAGCGACCTTAAACAGGCCACAAGTGTGGCCAGGGCCATGGTAACCGGCTACGGAATGTCGGAGAAAGTTGGGCCTGTGAACCTCGGCGATTCGTGGCAGGACTGGAGCCCGTCCACGCGGTACGTTGCCGAACAGGAGATTCAGAATTTACTTCATGAGAGCGTTGAGCGGAGCCGGACCCTGCTCAAGGAGCGTGAGGTCGAACTCCACAGGCTTGCAGAGGGCCTTATTAAATACGAGACCTTGGACAAAGACGACATTGAGCGTGTTGTTAGAGGAGAGACTATTGACAAAGAACCTCACATTACGAATACGGTTGTGAAGAGTGACGACATTCGCGACAAGCGAGGAAAAAATATGGGATTTCTTGCTAACGAGGTCCCAATTAACAGTGAAAATGCTGCTTCGTAAGTTTAATTGGACTACTAAATATTAAAGAAATACAAAATAAACTTGTAAAATATTATACTTTCTTCCCTTCTATTTTATTTAGTTTTGAATCTGTTTATTATCAGATGCATATGCCCTAACCCCACTAATTAGTTTACGCGTTTCAGCCATGGACTTCGCGACGATTTGGCGAGCACAAAAACTAAGCCGTTCGGATTGTGCACGGTTTGATGTGGCCAGTGCTGCTCAGGAACTTGTTAATTCACGGCTCTCACTCCGTGCGGAGGGCCACGCTGCTTTCGGGATCTCGCGGATCTGTGATTCGCAAGCCCAGCTGCTTCTAGACGACTGTCTTCGCTTTGATGAGAACACCGGGGTGGCATTCCGCGAGTATTTGGCTGGAATTGAGCCCAGCAGTAAACGCAAGCGTGTTTTTGACGCGTCAGATGCCCTTGAGCTGGACACCTCAACTCTCCCCCAAACTCTGCTCTCATCCGAGACTGGAAACTTAGAAACGGAAGGCGACATGTCATTGGATGTCGTTATGCGTGATAATGAGCCCGAAATTGACGAAGGAGACATATCTATTGATCCGGTTACAAGAACCGCCGAAGACGAGGCTGCCCTTGCCGACCTCGACTTCTCTGGTATTCTCAACTCCGAGCCCGGTGAAATTGCTCCTGATATGGTGTTTGGTTCCGACGGTCACAGCTCGCCACTACCTGCTACTCCTGAGGAAGCTGAGGTGCCAGTACTAGAACCAAAGCACCGCAGGGTTCGCCAGGCACCAGTTGACACCGAAATAAACACCCGAAGAGTTCCTAAAAGCCGCCTTCTCCGCCGATTACCCACGGTTCCCGAACACGAAACCTCTATTCCCACCCCCTGCTTCGAAGCAGACCAGGAAATCGAGAAACTGTTCGATGCCGAGTACGTGGCTGCTGAGATGCGCAGGCGAAGGCAGGAAGCCAGTAACGAAATGAATGATGAAGTGCTGGACGTCCCAATGGACTTCGGAGACATTGAAGACGAGCCTGATCTCCCCATGGAGCCCGAGTTGGAGCCCGATACCGAGGAGGCCCTGGAGGCCGAGGCAAAGCGTGCGAAAGAATCAGTGCGAACCAAGCTCCGGCACCGCGGTGACTCCGCTGAACTCGACGAACTTTCAAGTACTCGGGCCGGTGCGGCCTGCACTCTGGTGGAGCTGCTGTTTTTGGCTGCCAAAGGCCGGGTTGTGCTTGACCAGGAGCGTGCATGGGGACCGTTAACAGCCACTCGGGTTTAATCAATTGAGTCTAATTTAACTTCATATTAAGTATTCTACACAATATTCCTCGACTGCAGCCAAAAATCGCTATCATCGGCCTCTGGGAACCGGAACGCGCTTACCTGCTCGGCAGTGGCCACTGCCAGCATCGCATTCGGCCCGAACTCGGCATCACAAGTTAAAGTTTCAGTGTGTGTAATCCACGGAGCGACCAAGCTGCGATTGAGGTCCCACAGCTGGCACTGGTCTTCGCCTGCAATGACCAGTACCGACAACCACTTCGGGTGCCACTTTGCCGTGCTGGGAGCGAAATCAATACTGAGTTCGGCCGCAAGAATGGGCTCGGCACTGCCATCAGTAGACACAATCCACACCCGTGCGTGCCAGTCGAGACCGGCCGAGACCAGAATGGCGAATTGGCGACCGTCGGGCGACGTGTAGGCGGCAGGACGGAAGTGCAGAGCCGTTACCGGTGCCTTGTGGCGCCAGTGGGAAAACCCCACGCTCGGAGCCGATGGAAGTGCAGGCAGCAGCAGCAGGTGGCCCGTAACCGACGAAACCACCGTCAATCCCGTACCGTAGCCGAGACCTGCCCCGAAATTAGCGGGAAAGCAGGTGGTGCAAACCACTGGCACAAGAGCACCAATGCGGAGCTCGGAGAGTGCGTGACGCAGAGCATCGTCGAGCACAATTCGGTGCTGGGCCCGTGCGAGCCGGTCCCCGCCCGGCCATACACTCAAAACCCCGTTCTCGGCCAAACTAATCAGTGTATCGGCCTCAAATTGCAACGAAACGATCCGAGAACCGTCTGCGGTGCTCTTTCGCTGGGGGAGCAGACCGTAGTGAGTAGTGGACGTGCTTGTTTGGGGACCTAAATCCCACATAAGGATCTGCCCGTTTTTCCCTCCGCAATACAGGTACCTAGGAACCTTGGGGTGGAACACTGGTGCCGTAGTTAGCACGGTGGGGCTCCGCAGCGTAAACTCAGGTTTTCCTGGAGCATCAAGGGCAAATACACAAACCATTCGGGGGTCGGAAGACCGGGTAGCCACGAGTTCAGGGAAGTGAGGGGACCACACAACACGATCCTGGCCGGAAATTCGAGCAAACTCACGCAGCTCGGGATTGTGGGCGGCCAGCGCGGTTTCACCAAGTTGGGCATAGTTTCTGAATGCAGACGCACTCTGGGACCTTGCAATGGCACGCCAGGCGGTATCTGCAAAGCCAAGAAGGCTCGTGCCATCGGATTCAACCACTCTAAATGTGAGTTGTGGCTGATTTGAGGGGCTTCCGGAGTCATCTCCGGCAGTTTGTGTACTTGTATGCTGATTAGGGACAGGTTCAGGTTCAGGTTCAGTAGGGACAGTACCAGCAGTTTCAGCACTAGCAGATTCAGGATTAGTAGGAGGATTAGTAGGTTCCGAATTAGAAGGTTCCGAATTAGAAGGTTGATTAGCAGGTTGATTAGCAGGTTCAGAACCAGCAGAATCAGAATTAGAATGTTCAGCACCAGCAGAATCAGCACCAGAAGAATCAGAATTAGTAGTAGGATTAGTAGGTTCAGCACTAGCAGGTTGAGGATTAGCAGAATCAGCAGAAGAACCATTCGAAGATTGATTTTCACTTATTGAATCTGAGCCAGAACTAGGAACAGACTGACCCACTTGTGATGGATCAGACCCAGAGCTCGTCGACCCAACCGACTCCGTCGCCTGGCGTCGTCTACGCAGCTCTTCTACCTGTGCTCGACGTGCCTCGATTTCCTGCCGTAAGTCCATGCTTAGTGATCAAAAGCACCGCACTATACACCCTGCCAGTTAGTTACCAGCTAAGCTCGCAATCAACCACTTTCGGCCCCAATTCACTCAATGGCTGTTTACAACCCAGCCTCTAACCTGATTTTGTGGTTTCAGACGTGCAGGTGAAACATCCCCCGGATTCGTCCCTTGCCCTCAAATGGGTAACCAGCTGAACCGCTTTCAAGGCCTCAGCGAATCGCGCTGGACGCTGCCCGAAATGCCGGATGAGGCTGCAGGAGGCAATAAAAAAGCGCTGTCTCAGTATATCACCGGAATCATAGAGAAATTCGAGGAGCAGGACCCCGAGTTCAAGGAGAGCCTGGAGAAAGCGGACGCTTCCGTTATCCCCAAATCTTGGAAGGAGGCCAGCCCCTCCACCCAGCGAATAAGCCGTCGGGAGTATCTTAAGCGTCAAAACGACCTTTACCACGACCTCACCGGCCTACGATCGTTCGCCAAGCAGGCCGCGGATCAGACCGCGGATGATACTAGGAATATTCCATTGATGAACACTTTGGAGATGTACATGGCCGCATTGGATGAGAAGATATACATGAGTGCCGACCATACCCGGGCCTTGATTGGCTGCAAAGATCAAATGGTCCGCGACGAGTTCGACAGGCTGGAAAAAGCGAAAGCTGAGGCTGTGAAGGACGGCAAGGACCCCACCACGGTACTCATGAAGTCGTATATTGAACTTAGAGAACACTACTTCGAGCTCTGGGTTGAGCACAGCTTGCAGGGGGGCCAGCGAGACGCCCTTGAGGTCGAGTCGACCAACCTGCGGTACGACCAGGCCCTCCAACTGGCCAAAATCAGCCGCCTGCAGTACGCAGTCCACGCTCTTGGCGCAAAACTAGTTGATTCCCAAAAATGGCGCACCAAAAACGAGGAACTGGTCGAGGATCTGCAGCGAGAGCGAAACGAGAAGCAGGCGGTTATCCAGCAAAACGAGGCCTTGAACGCCCGAGTGGAGGAACAAGCGGCACTAATAAAGAAGCTTTCCATTGACGAGAACGGCAGCAGGGTAGCCAAGGACGTTGAGACCAGAATTGGGATTATGTGCGAGGAGCTGACTCGGTTAAGTGCGGTTTTTGAACTCGAGAAAAACACGAAGATCGAGGAGGATAGCGAGATGCGAATAAGCCCGGTGACTGGCTACAAAATGCCCAAGAACCCGCTGAGCGGGCTGGAACTGGCCATGAAACACCTGGAGTGCATGAAGGAGGAGCAGGAGAGCCGGCTGGTGAACCTGCTCCGGACGTTTATCCACCAGCACCAAATCCGCGAACAGGAGTTGATGTACCGGCTGACACTCAGCGAGAAGCACCGGTTAATTGTGATATCAAAGCATGACGCAATGGAGAAGGAACGCGACAAAAACAGTAAGACAATTGAGAAACTCGAGGAACAGCTGAGCAGGCTGGGGAACCTGCTGAAGCGAGCCAGGGCCGCTTTAGACGGTACCACCGATGTCCGCCTGCCAGGACACTCGAGGAAATCGCCTCACAGCGACCGTCCGGACCACGAGGATTTCACCAGCGATGACGATGAAGAAAATGATGAAGAAAACAGTGGAGAAAACAGCGAAACTGTAACCAATACGTAAATATAAAACTTAATACTCGAGCTTCAGCTTCTGGCCACACCCGGAGGGACACTCACACATCCCATCACCAAGCCACCCGTCCCAGCACGGCTGGTGCATTCGGTGCCCGCACGAAATGACCACCTTGGCCAGCCCAACAATCGGCCGGTCGCACAGGCTGCATCCGTCCAAAGCGAGTCGGCACCGGAGACAGTACCAGTACCCCACAACGGTATCGTTTCGGGCATAAAAAGCCGCGTTGTCGCTCAATGGCACCAAACACCTAAAACAAACCGTTTCAGGCATCTCCACCGAGACTCCGCTATTGAGCTCGGCTAAACCCGACTCGCTTCGTAGTGTATTGCGGATTAATGCTGCAGCCACAAAGCATCCGTAGCCTTCCAAAGCCAGCAAACCGCCTTGAATAATATCATCAACGTCAAAGTGTTCCTTGAGACAGGGGAACGCCCGGAAGAGCATGAGCAGAGCCACAGCACTGGTGTAGTACCCGTTCATTAAATGTGTTTCCAAAACTTGTTTTAGCATCGGCCACAGCTCCCACGGTTGGGTCTGCGATGCGGCAAATAGGTAGAACTCGCTGGTCTTGTCCGCCTCGTCTTCACTCTCGCTGTCATCTTTGGCCAATCCACTAATGGGCTGGCCGTTATCGAACCAGGTTTTGAACCGGTCATCGGTTTTCGTGCGCAGAAATGCCGATTCAAGGGCCTCCTCGGCTACTGCAAGTGCCGACCACATCTCACTGTACCGCACTCTCCCGGTCTTGAACATCACTTGGGCGTTCAACCGACATGCATCCGCAATTGTCTGGCCAGCTTCTCTTACAAAGGTGAACTCGGCAGCTGTTTGCCGTAGCGAGTCGCCATTCTCAAAGGGAAGACCAATCTCGACGATCAGGGGGCCCTTTGTGGGGGGGTGCACGGGTGGAGAAATCAAAGGAAGTGCAGGCTGCTGGTGGTTTGGAGGTATTGAGGGTGCGAGCGAGGGAGTAAACGATTGGGTAAACGACGAATTAAACGATCCAATTTGTGACTGGGGGGAAATTGCCGATGAAAACACCGAGGGTGAAAGGTTCGGTAAAGAAGGGACTGAAGGCAGCGTGCCTGGCATCAAAGAGTGCGAGCCACTGATTTGCGAGCCACTGATTTGCGAGCCACTGATTTGCAAACCTCCAATTTGCAAACTATGGAAAGATTGCGAACCAGGGAACGATGTCTCGGTTGCCTCGATTTCTTCTTGTCCCAGAGGATTTAGCGAAGCTCTGCTTATCGAAGCTCTTCGAGGGGTGGCTATGGGCGTCGCCATTGGAGTCGCCATGGGAGTGGTTCCGGGGGTAATTCCGGGGGTTGCAGCAGCACTAAAGCTGGTGCGAGGCACAGTCACCGCTTTTGAGGTCAGCGGAAGCGCCGACTGCGTTCGCCGGTTTAGTGGACGAGTCGGCTGCTGCTGCTCGCTGTGCTGCTTACCGGGGAAAGTAACCGCTGCCATGTCCCATGGAGGCATTGCCACGAGTGCCGGAGGTAAAAAGTTCCTCACAGGCTGCAGGGTCCGTAAATCGCACTGTATGAACCGTTTATCAAGACCCACACTCCACACCAGGTGGTTTGAGACCGCAAACAAGTCAGTAACGGCATCCGAATGCTTTTCAACCGTCAATAAGGGAATGTAGGGCTCTTCTAAACTCCATTGCGAGTATGTACTCCGCATTCCGTAGCTCTCCAACGGTCGACCACAGGTTATCACCCGACTTTTAGCAACCGAACTGCCGGCCATCCACTTCACGACGGGCACAGCGTGTGGAACCTGCAGTACGTACTCCGGAACACACGCCAAATCCGCTGGGGAGCCCATATTCCACGTCTGGACGAGCCTGTCTCCTCCACCGGTCACCACGTAGTTCAATTTTGGATGCCAGTCCAGAGCCAGGCCTTGTTGGTGGGCAGCAATCCTCAGTTCAGGCTGTCGCTGCCGTATATCCCATTTCTGCACCGTTCCGGAGTCGTATATACAAGCGAGACGGGTATCATTGGGTCGGAATGCGACTTGGCGGGCTATGTCTCCCTTTTTGGGTAAAATAGTGCTGGGGTGTCTCAATCCTTGGCGTAAATCGTATATTCTCGTTGCTCCGTCACTTGCCGCAGCCGCCAGCAGCTGTGGAGAGTCGGAACAGAAGCTAAGCGACCTTACTGATCGCTGGATACTGGCCGAAGCCTGGAGAGAGTGGAAACCGCCTTCAACCACATCAAAAAGCTGGATTACTCCGCTTTGGTCGGCAACTGCCAGCACATTCGATTTGGGCTGCCAGCAGGCTGCATTCGGAGAGATCCGCTGCCGTCGATTCAACGAGGCTACATGTGTGGGCGGATCAGCGACTTTAACCAGTTCAATGTTCTCTTTAGAGACTAATGCCACGTAGTCCCGGTCCACATCTGCCGCCAGCAGTGTAAAAGGTGACCGTCCGTTGTACACGAAGGACATTACCCTACTGAACGTATATGGTGAAAACGAATAAATAATTATTTTTACCAAATTAAATTAAATAAAATACAAAAAGAATACAATACTAATTATCGATCATCGATCGTAGCCACTCTCTAGTGCCTACAATCAACTGAGGCTTCTTCCTCACAAGCGGAACATCAACAACTGGAGGGTCTGCAAATGCCGAGAATTCAGACATTTCAGTGGTGGTGGTTGTGTCGTGGTGCTGCCAAAATGTCCGCGAACGTTTGGTTTCTGTTTTTAGGTACACCTCGTATTTCCCCACCAATAAATACAGCGAATTTATCAGCTTTTCTACATCTGTGCCCAACTCAATTGGCTCGAAAACCAATGCTGACCGCGAAGTGCCGCCCTCACCAACAAGTACGAGGTCCGGGATAAGCGGGAACTCAACGAACTCCAACCGGTAGTTGCTGATGGACAGCGTGCGGTGGCCCAAAAGGCTTTGGAGCCAGTAACCCTGTTTAGTTGCAGGGTCAAAGGAGCAGCGGATACTGCCAATGCCCACTTTAGCCGCTTTTTCCAACGTTTCGGCCATTTTGGGATGTGTTTGCAAAATTTCCCAATCGCTGGGCCGGTACTTGTTCACCTCCGGTTCAGCCACAGCCTCAGGCACCGCCTCAACCTCAGCCTCGAACTCGGGCACAACCGGTTTTGAAGGCATTATTACCGGTGCAGGTGCACGCACCAGTCTCTGTCGTTTGTTGCTGAAAAAGTCAAGCACCTCCTTGCGTCTGCGTTTGGGTTCCATCACCCTTTTGATCGCATTAACGAATGCCAGAGCCAACCTTTTCTTAGCGATTCGCTTCTCCACCTCGGCAACCTTGACTGCCATCTCCGTGGCGTCATGCACGGTGGAGGCCAACACCGAGGCCAGCACGGAGTTCGAAACGGTGTTGATAAACGCCTGTCGCTCGCTCCGTCGCCTCTCCACCTCTTCAGCCTGCTGCCGGAGTTGCTGTTCCTCCAGCCGTTTCTGCATTTGCTTGGCCTGAATCTGCTCTTGCATCTGTTTTTGCAGCATTTGCCGCTGAATTTCCTGCGCCTTTTGTTCCTCGGCCAGTTTTCTTGCTTGTTCCTGTTCGCGTTTCTGCTCCAAGAGCCTCTGCTCCAAAAGCCTCTGCTCATTCATCTGCCTCAAACGTTCCTGCTCCTGTTTTTGCAACCTCTCCTTGTCTCTAAGCTCCTGTTCCTTCTGCTCCTGGGCCTTTCTCGCCTGCTCTTGCATCTCGGCCCGCTTTTGGTTGAGCTTTGCAAGGGACTCTGCATTTAGCTGAGGAGCGTAAACATCAATATTCGCCATGTTGAGTTCCGGATCGATGGGCTGCCGCATTTGCGTAGCATCTCTAATGCCGTTTTCGTTCCAGGTGCTCATATCGACCTCCTCCCCGGCCTCTTCACTGGTGCTGATGATCAAATGGTAGTGGTTGCAGAATTCCCTGGCTTCGTTAGCCGAGTTGAACCCGAGCAGATACTGGAACCTTGGCAAGGGGTACATATTGAACCTCGGGTGCAGCGAACTATGGAGCATGCGGGCCTGTTGAAGTCTGATTTTGTTGAAGTTGATCTCAGCCAAAGCACGAAGGGTGAGTGGCACATCTGGCTGCCTCAGACGTCGAAAAAACATCGGGGCAGAAACGTTGGCGGACTCTCGGAGCTCCAAAGCCAGTTCGACAAGCGGGTCGTTCACCAACCTTTTATTTCGAACCGTTTCCGCCACCATTTGCTCGTCAAAAAAATCCAGAATCAGCTGGTATGCCCGCATCTCGCCCTCATTCTTGGAGTTATTTGGGTTGTAGAACTCAGACAACGACTGAAGGCACTTATTCAGCTGCTCGATCTCCTGCTGCTGTGACCAATCGTCCTTACCTAGGGTGTTGGCATGCATGTGCTCGGCCATGACGTGCATCACCACACAGTGGATGCGTGCAATCACCTCAAAGCACTGGATGGCCTCGGGGCCTTGGTAGTTCTGGAAAGTGAAGTCCTGGCGGATCGCGCGGGTCCGGTCCCACAAAAATGTATGGTTCTGCGGCAATTGCGGTAGAACATGCAGTGCGAGGTGCTCTAAAGTCTTCACCAGCACCTCGGGGGGCCTGACATCACTTGGAAGCGGCTGGTCCACACCGGCAGCAGGCCGGCTGAAGGCTTTGACAGCAAACGAACTCGATATTTCACCGTTCTGCTTCTCTACCTGGTATACATTGCCTTCCAGCGACCGTCTGACCCGCTCGTAAACGGGACACATCTGCATGCAGCTGCCGATGAAGTTTGTGGCCTCCGACAGGCTTTTCCGGACCTCCTTGCTATCCACAAGGCCAAGTCGTTCCATTTGGGGGCGTTCGGCCTCCCTCATCTTTGTCATTGTGTCGTAAGTCGTTTGGAGTGCCAGCTTTCCATTCAGCCAGTCGTGCTCGATCTGCATCAAACGGGCCTGGTTGTCGACATCCCACGTATTTCGGGTCTTTTTGTAGGTGAATAACGGCGATGGAAGCGGTTTGAGCACCGACAAATCGTCTGGAATCGGGCGTGCACGGTGTGCAAACGGGACCTTCGGCGGTTGGGGGATTACTAGCTGACCCCGGCCCTGTTTCTGTATATTATTTCCGCCATTTCGAGAATTAAACGGTCCACGACCTTCGCTGGATCGTGGGTACCTCTGCTTGTTTCTGTGGACCTGAACGTTCATAGTGCCCGCCTGCGGGCTGAATTCTTGGTAGGCAAGGTTACCTTACCCTTTTTGCCAAAAAAAAATAACATGAGACGGTTTGGCACTGTGGCATTGGCCTTCGACAAGTGGGAGCCCCGGGTCGTTTCCAAAACCAAACCGTTTGTTTTTCTGCATGGATTGTTTGGGAGCCGAGTAAACAACCGGAGCGCTGCCAAGAACATCGCTCGTGCACTTCAGACCCCGGTCTACTGCGTGGATATGCGGAACCACGGCGAATCTCCACACTCTGAGGTCCACAATTATAGTGCTATGGCTGCCGATGTGGCCAGATTCATCAATGAGCACAATTTAGAGTCCCCTACCGTCATCGGCCACTCGATGGGAGCCAAGGCGGCCATGGAACTTGCGTTAACCCAGCCAGATTTAGTGGGAAAGCTAATTCCCGTTGACAATGCACCGATTTCACTAAAGCTCAGCTCAGATTTCGGGCACTACATCCATGGAATGATGCTGGTTGACCAGGCCCAGTGCATCCATCAAGCCGACATGTACAAAATATTGTCTCCTCACTGCCCAGAACTGCCAATTATGCAGTTTCTGCTGTCAAATTTCAAGAAAGACAAGGACGGAGTTTATAGGTGCCGTATCCCGCTTCAAACGCTGGCCAAGTCGCTGGGATACGTTTCCGACTTTGAGACCCACCAAACACGGTTCTGTAAGCCGACGCTTTTCATTAGAGGAACCAAATCGAACTTCGTGCCTGACGAGAGCCTGCCCATAATTGGCCAACTGTTCCCAGCTTTCACAATTAGAGACATAGACTCGGGCCACTGGGTCATTAGTGAAAAGCCCAAAGAGTTTGTGGACGAGGTTGTTCGGTTTTGCGAGGAGGATCTGTAGCGAGGCCTTCAAACCTCTTTCTGATTGTTGCATAGACATGTTGAGTTATTTCAACTATTAAATTATAAGTATAAATCAGTTTAGAGCAATTCCAAACAAACCAGGTTTTACCTTCTCCCTAATCTTAGTTGATATTTTACGGGGGAACTTAATTCTGGCCATCATAAACACAATAGTGAAAAGAGCAGTAATTCCAAAACAGACTCCACCATAGGAATATTCACATTCTGATTCAGATGATAGTTCTGGAGGATCCCGCCCGAAATATTCATAGTGCTCATATAAATCAGGCAATTCGTCATAACCGTACTTGTATTCAGTGTACGGAACCACGTTTATTTTACTCGTATTACCGTAGCGTTCCACGCAGTCTTTTATAGATGAAGAAATGTTTTGCAACTCTGGACTACCAAAGATCCCTTGATCAACATATATTGAGTAAGTTACAATACTGATTCTATCACCCCAAAAATCAATGATCCCTGTAGTATCAAGATTTCCCGGCGGTCTTACCCATGGATCAGGGTCCTTCCTTCCCCATCCGCCTATCTCGATAACCGTCTTGTTCATAGGAAGAGTCTCATTGACACATTGTGCTACAATAGGCCACCTTTTCCAATTGATATTCTTCGTGCGAATTGCAATGTTTTCAAAGCCAACACCTGCTGGCACCAAGGGTCTGTAATTCATTGCTGCTGCCCAATGGAGGTGCTAATCTCTAAATATATACCTCAAATAAACGGAGGTTTTAATCTCTAAATATGACTCATGTCGGAGTGCTTCGGACAACTCAGATAAAAAGACTCAGACCGTTTAACTCAACGACTTATTATTATGTAGATCTTATAATTAAATTGAATACCCCATTTGGTGGTTAACACAGCTGGGTTCAGCAAACGATGTAGAGAGGGATGTATTCGTAGAAGCAATTGAACCATCCCGGTTAACATTGGAGTCTGAAAGAGCACCAGACCTACTTTTTGCAGCAACAGTGGACATCTAAATTAATATGCATTGAACGAGGCCTTGTAGCAAGATTTGCAGGTAGGTGAAGGAAGCTCTATCATGTCGGGGATTAGAACCGAAGCTACCTGGGAATTGGCTCCGTTGTGCGAGTGCAGCACAATTATTATTACTATTATTATATATTCTATGCATCGACTTTGCATTTACAGAGACTAGGAATTCCAAAAGTTTAATTACCCGTCCTATCATCACGTGCTAGTCGTGGAGATGCCTACATTTGGCCGGACAGCGAGTTACCTGGTTGAAACCATTCGGGAGTCCACCACTGATCTAGATTCAGGATCCGACACGTACATTTCCATGGACGATGACCCAATAGCTACCGCTCTCCCCCCATTAAGTACGCATATGTACGGCATGAACCCCCCGCGACACATCAACGACCTCTCAAACGAGCTGTTACAACATATAATTGGGTACATTTCCTCCACAAAAGACCTGTTAACTTGCATGTGTGTTCAGAAACGGTGGATTGTGTTCGCTGCCATGAGACTGTGGCACAAGCCCAGCATTCACAGTCCACACCAACTAAAAAGCATTTCCGAGGTGCTCACCAAGCACGAGCACCCCGTTTTGGACTACACAGTGCTTGTTCAAAGACTGAGCTTGGCCAAAGTGAGCCAGAACATCATAGAGCTCGACTGCTTCAACCGGTGTGTAAACCTCCAGCGGCTTATTCTTACTGACTGCATCTACATAACCGATTCGGAGGTCGTAAACCTTGTTTCCCAGCTACCACGGCTGGAATGCCTCGATTTACAGAATACATTCACCACCGACGAGGCGTTGGCTGCCCTCTCCACCCACTGTGAGCTCCAAACGCTCCTTCTAGGGTCAAATCAGCTAACAGACGAGGGAATTATTGCATACGGGCTCAGAAAGGGCAGATTTCTTCGTAGAATGAGGATTTCAGGCTCGTTGATGCTGACCCCAGGCGGTGTTTTGACAATGGCCCTCCAGTGCCCCAGTTTGCTAGAACTCGACCTCAGCACGATGTGGTCTTTTGTTAAAGACGTTTCAGGGGACGGAAAGATTGGATTCACCAACAATGAGTTGGTTGCATTGCTGGAACACTGCCCCAACATGCGTGAGCTGCGGCTAAACGGCTGCTACCAGCTGGAGAAGACGGTATTTGACCCCTGGGTGGAAGGACCCACCATCAAAAGACTCGACGCTTTAAGACTGCTGGCACTCTCTGCCAGCGAAAGCATCACCGACGTCACGATATCGCGTCTTGTGGTCGCAGCCCCGCGGTTACGGCACCTGAACCTCAGTAAATGCCCATTGCTTACCGACTTGAGCGTTGAGAGAATCGCATATGCGTACAACAGCGGTTTGCAGTACCTCCACCTCGGCCACTGTTCCAAAATCACCGACCGGGGCATTTGCAAGCTCGTCGAAATGTGTCCACGGCTCTCGTTTCTGGACGCAGGCAACTGCACCAAACTAACAAACGTCTCATTGATGCAATTGGCTACTCTGCGGTACCTCCGGCGAATTGGGGTGGTTTGGTGCCCGAATATCGACTACGACGGCGTTGCTGCCCTTGCAGCGTCTCACCGAGGCGTGGAAGTCCGACCCATTGAGCGACTACATCTCAGCTACTGCCATTCGGTGCCTTTAGAAGCAATTCGTGTGCTGCTGAACGGGTGCCCGAAGATCGTTCACCTCAGTCTTACCGGCATTGAGTGTTTTGTGGACAATGAAATCCAGGAACTGAGGCGAGATCCACCGGAGGGGTTGAGCGAACACCAAAAGGAAATGTTTTGCGTTTTCACTGGCGGTGCGATCGGGAAGTTACGGGTTTTGTTGAACCGGCGGGCCCGGTCCAACTTAATGGCTTTACAGAACCTGTCAATCTCGGACACCCCCTCGGGCCCGCTGGAGGGCTCCTCGATGCGAGCCTGGACTCAACCATAACGTTTAATATCTATACTATTATACCATTCATAATTATTAATTTTCACTACTACACTTTACCACTTGCCTAATTTACTTTTTGACGCGTGCTGAATAACGTACCCACCTACCATACCATAACCAGCCCTGAACGCGACGCGTCTACCACATAATGGCCCATGCGAACCTGCGACATGGCGAGGTAGAACACGCGGTCGAGCAAGAAAATATGGAGCAGGTCCCATCAAAACATATCCATGACCATCCTCACCGTGCGGTGCTGCAGGACCTCTCTAATGTGCCCAAACGGCCCCGCAGTGAGAGCATAGGCCACCTAAACGCTACCAAACGCAGCGAACCCCCCAGTTCAGCGTTTGAATCTGCTCCAGGGTCTCCCCTGAGTTCTGAGAGCGAGCCTGACTTCGACAAAGTCGAGCTTTTCCAGCCTGCCAGCGACTTCCGCAAACCCCATGGAATCAGGCAGCCATTTGTTTGGCGTTTGGCGTACGCACAGGTCGAACCAGAGCCCATATTAGACGAGAGCGGCATTGAGCTTGGCATAGAACTGGATCCCCAGATGTGTGAGGAGTACGCTGACGACATTTACGAGTACATGTACCAGCAACAGGAGCAGTACATGGTGGACCCCAAATACTTCGCCCAGCTGCCCACGGAGTTCCAGTGGGAGAACAATCGCCACACACTGCTGAACTGGCTGGTGTCTGTGCACCGGAAGTTCCGTTTGGTTGCCGAAACGCTGTTTTTGGCAACAAACCTGCTGGACCGGTTTTTGAGCACAGCACACGGCGTGAAACTAGAGGAGGTTCAGTTGGTGGCCTCCACAGCACTGTTTGTGGCCGCAAAATACGAGGAGGTGCTCACACCGGCCGTCGGGAACTTCGCCTACGCGGCCAACTCCACTGCCGACGCGGTTCGGGCGATGGAAAAACGAATTTTGGTGGTGCTGGAGTTCGATTTAGGCGCTCCATCGCCTCTAAACTACCTACGGAGGATCTCTAAAGCCGACGACTACCAAATGAACACGCGAACCGTTGCCAAATTCTTGCTGGAGATTATGCTGTTTGAGCCTAGGCTGATGGTTTTCCGACCTTCCGACGTCGCTGCGGCAGCAATGCTTGCATCCAGGCAGATTCTTAACGCTCCTTCGTGGCCTGTGAATTTTATTTACTACTCCGGAGGCTGCACGCGTTCGGGTCTGCAGCCCATCGTCGATATAATGTGCGAGTACCTCCGGGGCCCTTGCGAGGAGCAGGACGAGAACTTCATTGCTAAATATTCATCGAAACGAATGCTCCGGGCCGCTCCGCTTGCCATCCGGTGGGCCCGAGAGTAACTATTTATTTATTTATTTTTTTCAGAACCGAGCTGGGCATGGACTAATGAACCTAGATCTGGAGAACCTGATCAACAGTGTGGGCCGACGACGGCCCCAACAACGCGTTTCCGCGTCCCAGGAACTCAAAAAATGGTGGATTGCCGAGCGAATGGCCCCGGTTCTGTTGGAGTACCAGGAGCAGCTGCTGAACACCGTGGTTCAGGAGGTTAGGCGACTGAGAGACCGAATTGAGGAGACGTCGCTGATGCTGCTGGAAGTCGAGGCCGGTTTTGACCAGTTCAGAGACGCTAAAATCGAGCTGCTCATTGTTGAGACCGAGCTCGAGCGGGCAAAGTTCATCGCCAGAGCCTACAAGCGAACCCGCATGGCAAAGATCGATAAGTTCCTCTACTTCTACCTCCAGCAGCAAGGAGACCCGAGCAAGCAACTCATGTCGAAGGACGAGTGGATCTACTGCCACCGTCACGCGGAGCTTCTAGCCGACCACTACCAGCTGAGCTTTCTAAACTCGCTTCCGGAGGAGTTACAGGATCTGACCGACCAAACCGGGCACATTCCAATGATTGAGGAGCCCGATTTGCAGCAGCCAGTCTCCATCAAGGTTCTACGAGACATCCCTAATGACGGAGTGGTAGAGGTAGGCAAAGAGGCAGTACAATTGGAGAAAGGGAACGTGTACCTCTTGAGGTTCAGTGTTGTACAGGATCTAAAGGACTACGTGGAGATTATATGAGCCAATTGAATTGAAAAAAGTTAAATAACTTCAATTTGATCTGCTTACTCAGAGGCCATGAGAGCTATAGTGTACAGTCCCCGACAGGTTGGCAATCCGCTGCTGAAAGCGATTCCCAACACCCCCCTAGAGCTCGGGGACAAGTCAATGAAACCCGATTTCTTGATTGCCGAGAATGTCGGTGCCCTGTTTCTCAGCATGAGGTACAACAATTTGCATCCCGAGTACATCCATCGACGGATTGAGAATATGGGCAAAATGTACGAACTGCGGATTCTGATTTTGCATGCAGACGTTGAGAACCCAATTGACAGTGTGAGCAACCTGTCTAAACTCTGCATTCACCGGGACTTTGCATTAGTGACCGTGTGGTCCTACGAGGAGGCCGGGTCGTACCTGGCGAGCCTCAAACGGCGGTCCAAAACAGCACAGAGCTCTGCACCCCTCGCAATTCAGAAAAAGCAAGGTATATCCCACGAGGAACAACTCACCGACGTTCTAACCCGGATACCAAGGGTGAACAAACCCGACGTCTTAGGACTAAAAGCCCGGTTCGGCAGTTTCAAAAATATCGTAGAGCATGCAAACGAAGTGGAGAGTATAGAAGGATGGGGCCCCACGAAAAGCAATCAGTTTAAACGAGCCTTAGTCGAGCGGTTCACTGGCCAGAACCCCGTATAGCATGTAAGTTTCAGAAGAGCACAACTACAAATAAGTACAAATATAAATACAAACAAAAATGTCAAACTAAGTTTCTAAAATAACAAGAGACCCATACTACAGTACATAATTAACACAAGAGAGAGCTTCCTAAAAAGAAGTGGAATTTCACTTGGGAGTTGGGTTGGGTATTTGAACAGATTTGCACTGATGTGTCAGCATGAGTGGCGCGCAGTTCCCGTACTCGAGTGCCCCCCTGCGCTCCGTTAAGGAGGTGCAGTTCGGCCTGCTGAGTCCCGGCGAGGTGAAAGCGATGAGCGTCGCGCGCATCGAGTACCCGGAGACGATGGACGAGACGAAGGTGCGCCCCCGGATGGGTGGTCTGTCGGACCCGCGTCTTGGCTCTATTGACCGGAGTTTCAAGTGCCAGACGTGCGGTGAAGGCATGGCCGACTGTCCTGGGCACTTCGGGCACATCGAACTCGCAAAGCCCGTCTTCCACATTGGCTTCGTGACCAAGATCAAGAAGATCTTGGAGAGCGTCTGTGTTCACTGCGGAAAACTGAAATGCGACGAGAGCAACCCCGAATTCGCGGCCGCCATCAAGATCCGCAACCCGAAAAAGCGGTTCGCGCGCGTGTGGGAGCTGTGCAAGGCCAAGGCCGTCTGTGAAGGCGACTCGGCCTCGTCAGGGCTCCCCGGAGACTCCACCGAGCACAAGAGCCACGGAGGCTGCGGCAATGCCCAGCCCACCATCCGCAAAGACGGTTTGAGGCTGATTGGTACGTGGAAGCGCGACAAGTCCTCCGAGATCGACCACCCCGAGAAGCGGTACTTAACCCCCACTGAGATTCACAACGTGTTTAGGCACATCAGCGATGTTGACATTCGCTGCTTGGGCATGGATCCCGAGTATGCACGTCCAGAGTGGCTGCTAATCACCGTTCTGCCCGTCCCCCCGCCGCCGGTACGTCCGTCAATTGCCGTGAACGAGACCGCGCGTGGAGAGGACGACTTGACGTACAAACTCGCGGATATCATCAAAGCCAACGCGAATGTCCAGCGTAGCGAAACCGAGGGCGCGCCTGCCCACGTTTTGAACGAGTTCGAGATGCTCCTTCAGTACCACGTAGCCACCTACATGGACAACAACATTGCCGGCCAGCCCCAGGCTTTGCAGAAGAGCGGAAGGCCGGTGAAGTCCATTCGTGCCCGTCTGAAGGGCAAAGAGGGTCGTCTGCGTGGTAACTTGATGGGAAAGCGAGTGAACTTCAGTGCTAGAACGGTTATCACCGGTGACCCGAACCTCGAGCTTGACCAGGTTGGTGTTCCGCTCTCAATTGCTCGCACGCTGTCGTACCCCGAGACAGTAACCCCTTATAACATACACAGGCTGACGGAGTATGTCCGGAACGGGCCAAATGAGCACCCCGGTGCGAAGTACATCATTCGAGACTCTGGTGAGCGTATTGATTTGCGGTACCACAAGCGAGTGGGTGACATTCAGCTCCAGTACGGGTGGAAGGTCGAGAGGCACCTTATGGACAACGACCCGGTGCTTTTCAACCGACAGCCTTCGCTGCACAAGATGTCCATGATGGCCCACCGCGTCAAGGTGATGCCCTTTTCGACGTTCAGGCTGAACTTGAGTGTTACTTCGCCGTACAATGCCGACTTCGACGGTGACGAGATGAACCTGCACGTTCCTCAAAGCGAGGAGACCAGGGCCGAGCTGTCGCAGCTGTGTGCGGTCCCATTGCAGATTGTGAGTCCGCAGAGCAACAAGCCCGTTATGGGCATCGTGCAGGACACGCTGTGCGGTATCCGGAAGATGACGTTGCGCGACACGTTCATTCCATACGAGATGGTCCAGCAGATTCTGTTTTGGGTTCCAGGATGGGACGGTGTGGTGCCACCGCCGGCCATCATCAAGCCCAAGCCGCTGTGGACCGGCAAGCAGATGGCGAGCATGGCGATTCCTGCCGGTATTTTCATGCAGCGATTCGACGAGAACAACCCGCTCAACTCGCCGAAGGACAATGGCATGCTTGTTTACAAGGGTGAGATCATGTACGGTGTCGTCAACAAGAAGACGGTTGGTGCGACTGCCGGTGGCCTTATCCACACCATCTTCCGCGAAAAGGGCCCTCAGGCCTGCTCGCAGTTCGTGGGTGACATCCAGAAGATCGTTAACTACTGGCTGCTGCACAACGGATTCTCAATCGGCATTGGCGATACTATTGCCGATGCTGCAACCATGCACAACGTCACACAGACCATTGCTAATGCAAAAACAAAGGTCCAGCAGATCATTGCTGAGGCCCAGGCCAATACACTAAACCCGGAGCCGGGTATGACTCTGCGAGAGAGTTTTGAGGCAGCGGTGATTCGCGAGCTCAACGGTGCCCGTGATACCTCGGGACGCGAGGCCGAGATGTCGCTCAAGGACGACAACAACGTCAAGCAAATGGTATCGGCTGGCTCCAAGGGATCCTTCATTAATATCTCGCAGATGAGCGCGTGTGTTGGCCAACAAATCGTGGAGGGAAAACGCATTGGATTCGGGTTTGTTGATAGAACGCTCCCGCACTTCACGCGAGACGACTACTCGCCCGAGTCCAAGGGGTTCGTCGAGAACTCGTATCTTCGTGGACTTACTCCCCAGGAGTTCTTCTTCCATGCCATGGCCGGTCGTGAGGGTTTGATTGACACTGCAGTCAAGACGGCTGAAACCGGATATATCCAGCGACGTTTGGTCAAGGCTTTGGAGGACGTGATGGTCCAGTACGACGGAAGTGCTCGAAACTCGCTCGGTGACATCATCCAGTTCACTTACGGCGAGGATGGATTGGATGGTGCTCAAGTCGAGACTCAGACTCTCGACACGTTGCCTGGAAGCGACGAGTCGTTCGAAAGACGCTACAAGGTAGACGTGCTTACGGGTAGTCCACTTCGCATTGAGTCTGCCAGCGAGATCAACGGCGATTTGGAGACCCAGAAACTGCTCGACCAAGAGTACGACCAGTTGGTGGCGGATAGGCAGATCCTCAGAAGTTTTATCTTTAAGGATGGCGACTTCCAGAAGCCGCTGCCGGTTAACCTCCGGCGAGTTGTGCAGAATGCCCAGCAAATCTTTAATGTCGACCAGCACCTCGTCAGCGATGTTACGGTTAAGGAGGTGGTCGAGGGTGTTCAGGATCTGTGCGATAACAAACTCGTGGTTTTAAGGGGTGACGGTGTTCGGGTAGAGGCCCAGAACAACGCCACTTTGCTGTTCAAGTGCTTGGTTCGGTCACGACTGGCAACCAAACGCGTGGTGGAGGAGTACAGGCTGAGCAAGGCGGCCTTCGAATGGGTCCTTGGTGAGGTCGAGCAGCAGTTTGCGAAGGCTCTGGCTCACCCGGGCGAGATGGTTGGTGTGATTGCTGCCCAGAGTATCGGTGAACCGGCCACTCAAATGACGCTGAACACATTCCACTACGCAGGTGTTTCCTCAAAGAACGTCACGCTCGGTGTGCCGCGTTTGAAGGAAATTTTGAACGTTGCCAAGAACATCAAGACTCCTGCATTGACGGTGTACCTGAAACCAGAGTACGCCAGTGAGATGGAGAAGGCAAAGACCGTGCAGGCTGCGATCGAGCACACCTCCCTTAAGACCGTTACTGCGGCAACCGAGATCTACTACGACCCTGATCCCCGCACTACCGTGATTCCGGAGGATTTGGATACAGTGGAGGCTTACTTCGCCATCCCTGACGAGCAGATTGAGGCTACTTTGTACATGCAGAGCCCTTGGCTGCTTCGACTGGAGCTCGACCGTGCTAAGATGTTGGATAGGCAGCTCACGATGTCCGAAGTTGCTGAGACAATCAGCCAGTCGTTTGCTGGCGACTTGTTCGTAATGTGGAGTGAAGACAATGCCGAGAAGCTGGTTGTGCGGTGCCGTGTGGTTAGAGACCCGAAGGCGATGGACGAGGAGCAGGCAGACGAGGAGGATACCATGGTCAGGCACGTTGAGCAGTACATGCTCGACAACATCAGCCTGCGTGGTGTCCCTGGCATTGATCGTGTGTTTATGACCAAGTCCAAGACCAGGGTAATCGAGCCGAATGGTGACTACTCAACCGGAAACGAGTGGGTCTTGGAAACTGATGGCATTGATTTGGCCACTGTTATGGCAGTCGATGGTGTGGACCCGTACCGAACCTACTCGAACTCCTTTGTGGAGATTTTGGGTGTGCTCGGTATTGAGGCAACCCGAACTGCGTTGTACCGCGAGCTTTCTAAGGTCATTGAGTTCGACGGTTCGTATGTCAACTACCGCCATATGGCTCTGCTTGTCGATGTAATGACTTCTCGTGGACACTTGATGGCCATTACCCGTCATGGTATCAACCGTGCGGACACTGGTGCACTTATGCGGTGCTCGTTCGAGGAGACAGTCGAGATTCTGTTGGATGCAGCCGCAACAGCCGAGCTTGACGACTGTCGTGGTGTGTCGGAGAATATCATGTTGGGTCAGATTGCTCCATTGGGAACTGGCGCTTTTGATGTTTTGCTTGACGACAAAATGCTTATGGCATTGGCTGGCCCGGCAGTGGCTGCTCCGGTGGCCCAGCTCGGAAGTGCTACTCCGGCTCCAGGTATGCTTGGTGACGGTGCTGCTACTCCGTACGATGGATTCTCGCCCATTGTCGACTCTCTGGGTGGTGGAAACATGCGGATGGCCGCCTTCTCACCCATCACGCAGCCTGGACTTGCTGACAACCGGGGTGGATTCACCGAATACGGCCAGAGTCCAGGTTACCAGTCGCCATTCTCGCCTGGTTACAGCAACTCGTTCTCGGCATCGCCTTCGTATGCCCCTTCACCGGGTTACGAGCCTTCGTCGCCGAGTTACTCACCAACCAGCCCCAGCTACTCACCCACAAGTCCCAGCTACTCGCCAACTTCTCCAAGTTACTCGCCAACGAGTCCCAGTTACTCGCCTACGTCGCCAAGTTACAGCCCAACGAGCCCCAGCTACAGCCCAACGAGCCCCAGCTACTCGCCAACCTCGCCAAGCTACAGCCCAACCTCGCCAAGCTACTCGCCGACCTCGCCAAGTTATTCACCAACTTCGCCGAGTTATTCACCCACTTCACCGAGTTACTCACCCACAAGTCCCAGCTACTCGCCGACTTCACCGAGTTACTCGCCAACGAGTCCCAGTTACTCACCCACTTCACCAACTTATTCACCAAAAAGCCCTCAGGGCTACTCACCTAGCCATGAGTAAAATAGCGGTATATAATTGCGGTTTTAATGTATCTATAAACTTGCTTTGGCACCCACTAAAACGTCGTTTTGACGTTGGCGAAGTACATTCCTTTGGATTTTCCCGGATGGGCTCTTTGGGATCTCCTTGAGCACCACCAAGCCTCCCCAAAGCCGTTTGTGCTTCGCAACCTTCGCGTTGAACCACTGGTAAATGCTAAGTGGATCCACATCAGAACCAAGCACTACATAAGCCCGCGGGTTCTCACTCGTCTTGTCTTGGTTGAGGACCCCAATAACCGCGGCATCTGCAACGTTGGGGTGAGTTAACAGCAGAGACTCAAGTTCGGCGGGGGCTACTTGATGGCCATTGGACTTGATCAATTCTTTGATGCGGTCCACAATGTAAAACTGCTGGTTTTCTTTCACAACTGCAACATCACCAGTCTTGAACCACAGCTTGTCATCTGAGAATGCATTGGTGGTGGCCTCGTGATTGTTGAGGTAGCCTTGCATGACCATTGGCCCTTGTACCCACAGCTCACCACGCTGGTTGTACCCTTCAACAGGCTTTCCAGAGTCGTAGTCGACGAGTTTGGCTTTGGCACCGGGCACCAACCAGCCAATCGAGTCGGCATCGTAGGGAAAAGCGGTTTTTGCAAACCCAGCATGGGTCACCGGGGTGGTCTCGGTGAGTCCATATCCTTGTACGACTTCGGCATTGGGACACTTGCTGTTGAATAGCTCAATTGTCTCTTTGGAGATCGGTGCTGCCCCACTCACCACTGTCTTCACACACTCGTTAAACTCCGGATACTGGTTTAAAATGGGAAGTTTTCCCAGTAATAAAACGATGGGAGGCACCAGGTACAGCAGGTTCAGTTTGTACTTAACCACGTTCTCCACAAACTCCGTCACGTCAAATTTAGAGAAAATAACCGTCTTGTTGCCATTGATAGGACCACTCCAAACTCCAGTGTTTAATGCGAAAATATGGCTCATCGGAAGTACACAGCTCACTCCGAAGTCGGGTCCATGCAGTCTGCTGTCAACACGGTACACCTGAATGACATTGGAGAGGATGTTGTAGTGGGTGGTTACAACTCCCTTTGCCAAACCACTCGTACCAGATGAGAAACAGTAGTAGGCGGGTGTAGTCTTTCCATTGACACTAACTGGATATATTTCCAATGTACTTTTCGCTTTTAAAGCTGAATCCATGCCTTTAATTGCAGTTGACAGCGGGACTACCGACACATCGATTCCTGCTAGTTTCCCAGCCTCGTCTGCAGTTTTGACCAATAAGTCGGAAACAATTGCAACTTTGGGCTGGGCAACCCGGAATTGGTGAGCAAGTTCCTCTGCCGAGTACATAACGTTTGCAGGGGAAACAACTCCTCCCAGACTGAGAATTCCCATGTGCAGGAACGGAATGTACAAATTGTTGGGCATAAACAATGCAACACAATCGCCTTTGTTTAATCCGAGCACTGTTTGAAGGTACCCGGCAACCCGAGGAACTCCGGCTTTAAACTCGCGGAAGGTGATACTGTTTCCAGTACCGGCATCCACGTAAAGGTCGCGATCACTATTTATTGGATCATTTTGGTACTTTGAATACTCAAATAAGCCAGAAACTGCGTTGTTTTCAGGAAGAGGTCCAATTGGACCAAGAATTGATTCAAAAATCATGTAGAAATGCGGGGGAAGCTTTTCCTTACCTTTATCTTATATCAGTGGTTCTTGTCACTCCCCTCCTCCTCCTTCTCCTCCTCTTCCTCCCACTTCTCCTCCTCCCAGCCTTTAGGGTATACATACATACACACACAGAGAGATCTGCACGTCAGGCACAGCTAAGATATAACCTAAGATTATAAACTAAGTAAAGCGTTTCTAAACAGTAGCCTCCTTGAGCTCGATACCATAGTCGTTCTTAAGCTCCTCCAACAACGGAAGGGCGATCTCCTTGGTAACCGGGGCGAAAATACCGGGCTGCTTGAACTGGCCACGAAGAACCTGTTTGACGGCCACAGCACAAGGCACACCAACGGTGCGAGCCATGGCAGAGTAGCCATTTGGCTCACCAGTAGGATCACCATTGAGACACAGAGTAGAGGTGCGGGTCTCCTTGCGACCATCAGCCCACTCAATGCCGAACTTGTGCTGAAGCATAACGAGGTCACGCTCGCCCTTCTCGAACTGCATCTTCTCCTCAAGAGTAGCACACAAAGTGTCCAATGGGTTACCACGAGGAGTAATAGGCTTCGAGGAGAAGAGACCGAGCCAACGCAAGCCACCGAGAATACGCTCCTCGAGGGCCTTGTCAGCACTGAGAGTAGGGGCCTTAGCGTGCACTGCAGCAATCAGGTCATCCTCAGAAGTGGACTTGGCGTTGGTGAACTTAGCAAACGCCTCGTTCCACGGAAGTTTGGCATCAGCAAAGTAGCTCACGCCCTCGTCGTTGAGGAATCCAAGGTCGACCAAAACCTTGACGAACTCGGGGAAGCCCTGGTAACGGAGGGTACCGCGAATGACATCCTGGGCCTCAGGAATGTTGTAACGCTCCTTGTAGGGAGTGGAGTCACGGTTCGGGTAGGCAACAAAGGCGTAACCGGGGTAGATGTAGTATGGCTTGGCGGTCTTCATGAGCTCAGGGCCTTCAACATCAACGATCTTGCCATCAGCGTAGTAGCGAGCAGCGTTACGAAGGGCAAGAAGCACACCACGAGAGCTCCAAGAGAACTTGTAACCGAGGGGGTTGTTCGAGTCCTCAGCAGCAGGGAGACCACCACAGAACGAAAGGAAAGAGGTGATCTTACCGCCTTCAGCGTGAACTTCCTCGATAGTCTTGACTGCATAAAGGTGGTCGATACCAGGATCTAGACCGATCTCGTTCATGACAACAATACCTGCTTTCTTGACATCCTCCTCCAAAGCGAGCATGGCAGGGCTAACGTAACTGGTAGTAACTACGTGCTTACGCTTGCGACAAGCACTGGCAATGACCTGAGCGTGGTAGGTGTAGGGAATAAGCGAAATAACCAGGTCGTGCTGGCCAACAGCCTCGTCGAGCTGGGCCTCGTTCTCTACATCAACAGTAGCGGCCGTGGCATGGCTGCCAGCAAGAGCACGGGCCTTTTCAAGAGTACGACACGCAACAGTGACCTCAATGTTGGGGTCAGCACTCAAAATATCGACAGTGGGCTTGGCAACGAAGCCAGAACCGAGAAGCAAAACTTTCTGAACCATTGTGGATGTGTAAGCAGCTCTGGGGCGGTTATCAAAGAGTCATGAAGTAGTTGAATAAATTGAACAAGCTTAGCTTTCGTTGAAGTGCTAGCTGAGAATTTGTAAAAAAAAAGAGGTAAATTCGAAAAAATGTGCGTTGTTAATACTGCTTAGTTAGTTGAAGTTGAGTATAGAAGCTGGTTCTTGAAACGAAACTTAAAACTGATACGTCAATAAAATAAATATACTGAATAAATAATCGAATAAAAAATGCTCGATACGAATTCAAATACCGGAATATAATGATTAACAGCCGGGATATGAATACGATATGATTAACAGCAGAGACAAATTGAGCTGTATTGGTTTTCTAAATGGGCTGGGGTAGATAGCCAAGTGAAAAATTGAAATTTCACTGCCATTTTAGGAATTTACTGAAATGTATATTCTATAGAGGAATTACAGCTATTTTTATTTTTTTTTTCAAATAAAATGTAATTACTACATATCCCGAGTTGGGATTATCCGATGATCATTCAACTCTAAATATCTCATGAGCTTTAAAGAGCACGTTTAAGTTATATAAACCCGCTCTCCGAACTTTTTTTCGACATGTCTAGTTCTGCACTCGAATCGATGCTCGCAGCGGTTTCTACCATGTCTGAGGACATGAAAAGGATGTCAGCCTCTCTTGTTGCTAGACATGAGGGCCATGACCATGCTGTTGAAGATGCCATGTCGACAATGGCTAGTATGTCCGGGATGGATATGTCCACAACCTCCACGATGGCTGGCATGGCTATGACCACTGCTTCTTCTATGGCTTCATCTATGGCTTCAATGTCCTCCTCGGAAACGAGTGGAATGAGTGGAATGCACATGCACTCAGCCACGGCCACTACATCTGCTGCTGCTGCCTCTGCTACATCCGCAGCAATGAGCGGAATGAGCGGAATGGATATGGGCGGTGACGAGTGTAATATTTCAATGATCTGGAACTGGAACACCATTGACAGCTGTTTCCTATCTAAAGGCTGGCATGTGAAGACCAGTGGGCAGTTTGCAGGAACGTGTATTGGTATTTTCCTCTGGGTTGTTTTCCTGGTGTTTGTTGGATCACTTAGACGCAAGTTCGACAACTATATTGCCGACAACGGCAGAAGACGTTACCTTCGCACCGAGTCGGTCACAAAGAGCAATTCAAGCCAGGAGACTGTTGGTGCCGAGACGACTGAAAAGGGTGCTCGTGCACTGGTTAGCAATGCAATCCTTGGTCCTCGGATCATTCTCGCTAGCCCCGAAAATGGAATGATCAATATGGTAAGACCAACTCTGCCTGAGCAGGTCCTGCGTGCAATTCTGTACGGTTTCGAATACAGTACTACTTGGCTTTTGGGTCTGATTCTCATGTCTTATAATGGGTACGTCATTATCTCAGCCTTCTTAGGAGCTGCTTTGGGATACCTGTTTATCGAATGGGACTACATTCGACATTATGAAAATTGCACCATCTCCGCACCTAATTGCTGTTAACTAAGTGTTGAATACTGAACAAATAAATATATTTAATTTAATTTAATTTTAACCCCGGATTTTTTTTCTTTTATTTCATTAGGGCATGAGTTTGAAGAGCCAGCTGGAGAGGCTCATAAAGGTTCGTGGACCGCTTTCGGTAGCGTCCTACATGCAGCAGTGCTTGACACACCCCACTGAAGGATACTATGTAACCAGGGACCCACTGGGTGCTCGTGGAGACTTCACGACTTCTCCCGAGATCTCGCAGATGTTCGGCGAGCTGATAGGCATTAATATTATTACCCAATGGGTCGCACATGGACAGCCAAAGCAAATACGACTAGTAGAGCTTGGACCGGGACGAGGAACGCTTATGAGCGATCTTTTGCGTGCCTCAAACACCTTTAAACCGTTTTTTGAGGCTATAGAACAGATATGTTTAGTGGAAGCGAGCCCGGAGCTACAAAAGCGACAAAAAGATGCGTTGAATCCATTTAAGAAACAACTGAGCTGGTTTGATCTAACCAAAGAGGTCCCTAAAGATGGAATGCCGACGTTTTTGGTGGCTCACGAGTTCTTCGATGCGCTCCCGATACACCAGTATGAAAAAACCGCCGATGGAAAGCACTGGAAAGAAAGACTGATTACTTATAACGAAAAATCAAGCAGTTTCGAGTTCGTTTTGAGCCCGGAGCCAGCCCAGGCCATGTCTGCTATACTGCAGGCCCAACCCAGGTACAATTTACTCGCACCACATGCAGCCATAGAAGTCTGTCCCGAAGCCTTAAGTGCCACTAAGGAAATCTCCCAAATGCTAAAGTACAATAAAGGCGGTGCACTGGTAGTAGATTATGGACCATCGGCAACAATACCTGCCAACACGTTTCGTGCGTTTAAAAACCACCAACAAGTAACTCCATTGAGTACTGAGCCCGGAGAAGCTGACCTCACCGCGGATGTTGACTTTCGTGGCCTTAAAACCGTATTTGAAAAGTATGGCTTGAACACCTTTGGCCCTGCACTCCAGCGCGATTGGCTGCATAGAATGGGCATCGGTGCCCGCACAACAATGCTCGTTAATAGTCAACAAAATGAAGACGCCAAGAAGCGCATATCATCAGCTTATTCGCGACTCACGGATGCAGGCGGAATGGGAAAGACCTACAAGGTGCTTGGTGCCTCAACGCTTAATGCCATGGAAGGCTTTTCTTAAAATGCCCAGGCTATGCAGTAATGGCGCATTAGCAAGTACATTTCTTCCACTTCATCCAGGAACTCGAGTTGGTTTATTCTCTGCAGGTCCTGTTTAGGCAGCCATTTCTCGTACACTTCTTTGATGTCCACGGCACCCGAGTCTGGCTTGCCCAAAATTGCAGACAGCCTCTGCTTTTGGGATTCAAGCGTCGAGTAGAGATTAATTGTTGGCAATGACAACCCCCGCATGGCAAGGTTCTCTGACATCACCCGCCCAAACTCGTCATTTAGGCTAATAGGTTCGTAAAGCGCAATAGATAAGTCACTAATCGTTTCATTGAAGTATTTAATAACATCATCCGACTTCTGCGGGTCCAGGTAGCACAAACAGCACTCGCTAAGCAGCAGTGTAGGGGTGCTCTGTAACTCACTGAAGTCGAGCTCTCGAATGTGTCTAAGGTCTACAGCAACCAGCTGGTAATTTGCATCTAAGGCAATCCTACTCAGTTCCGGATTAGCACTTATGATTGCCCGTTTGCTCTCGACCTTCACCGGGAAGTCGAGCTCATAGTACTTCAAATCCTGGTGTTTTTGCAGCAGATCAAAAACGCGAGTGTCAGATCCAGCACCCAACGAGACAATTGCTCTAGGTGAGCCTGTAGTTGCGGCTAAGAACCTGGAAACGAGCTCGTTTATTGCGAAACACCGGCAGTAGGTTCCAATGTTGATCAATGGCAGGCGTGGGACCGGCGCACGCTTCACGAAGTACTTTAAATATGCATCATGCAGGTACCCTTTGTTTGCTGCGGCTGCTTTTGACTGTAATGCATCGTCATCGGTTTTCTGAACTGCTCGGTCTCGTGCACGTTCCATAAGGGCAAGGTGCGGGGGGCTGAAATTTTCCACACCCACTTTTCCAACCTTATCAATGGACTACAGTACATACCAGACCCCCCTTTCGGCACGATATGCCAGCAAAGAGATGTCGCAGTTGTTCTCCCAGGAGACTCGTTTCTCTACTTGGCGTAAGCTTTGGCTGACTCTTGCTACAGCCGAGAAGGAGCTCGGACTTCCTATCACTGACGAGGCGATTGAGCAGTTGAAGGCCCACGTCAGCATCACTCCTGAAGGCATTGAGGGTGCCAGCAAGCAGGAGGCTATTGTCAGGCACGATGTGATGGCCCACGTTCACCAGTTGGGCCTTGAGGCTCCTGCAGCTGCCGGAATCATCCACTTGGGTGCGACCTCGTGTTTTGTTACCGACAATGCAGACCTCATTTTCCTACGTGAGGCCATTGACTTGCTGATCCCCAAGATCGTTAACGTCATTGACCGTCTCTCGCAGTTCGCATTGAAGTACAAGGACCTCCCTACTCTTGGCTGGACCCACTTCCAGCCTGCCCAGCTCACTACCGTCGGTAAGCGTGCTACTCTGTGGATCCAGGAGCTTCTTTGGGATCTTCGTAACCTCCAGCGAGCCCGTGACGACCTTGGACTCCGTGGTGTCAAGGGAACCACCGGAACCCAGGCCTCGTTCCTCGCCTTGTTTGACGGTGACCACTCAAAGGTTGAGGACCTCGACCAGCGTGTTTGCGAGCTGCTCGGATTCGACTACGCCTATCCTTGCACGGGTCAGACCTACTCGCGTAAGATCGACATTGACGTTCTTGGCCCTCTGGCCTCGTTCGGTGCCACTGCCCACAAGATGGCCACTGACATCCGGTTGTTGGCCAACTTGAAGGAGATCGAGGAGCCATTTGAGAAGAGCCAGATTGGAAGCTCTGCTATGGCCTACAAGCGTAACCCGATGCGTTCGGAGCGTGTGTGCTCGCTGTCTCGTCACCTTCAAACCACCTTCCAGGAGGCTGTTGCTACCGCCAGCGTGCAGTGGTTCGAGCGGACTCTCGACGACTCGGCAATTCGCCGTGTGAGTCTTCCTGGCGCGTTTTTGGCTGCCGATATCGTGCTCTCGACTTTGTTGAACATCGTCAGCGGCATGGTGGTTTACCCGAAGGTTATTGAGCGTCGTATCAATGCTGAGTTGCCTTTCATGGCCACCGAGAATATTATTATGGCTATGGTCAAGGCAGGTGCCTCTCGCCAGGACTGCCACGAGAAGATCCGTGTGCTCTCGCACCAGGCTGCTGCTGTTGTTAAGGAAGAGGGCGGAGATAACGACCTCATCCAGAGGATCGAGAAGGACGAGTACTTCAAGCCTGTCCACGACAAGCTTGCTGAGCTCCTTAACCCGTCGACATTCGTTGGACGTGCTCCTGAACAGACTGACAAGTTTGTCAAGGTCACTGTTGGCAAGGCTTTAGAGCCTTACAAGGATCTCATTAACAATAAGGAGGAGAAACTTAGTGTGTAAGTTTTATATATGCAATTACTTATAGTAGTAGTTTTTTTTTTGGATTTTTATTTTCCATTGCCAGCAATGGAACGCAAACCGGCTGCGTAATGCTTCTATTCCTTGTTCAAATTGCGTTTTCGGCCACCCAGCGTTTGTATGTTTTCACCGACTGCACCGAGACTTGTTCAGACTGAATATCCTCAGGAACAACTACTGTTGGAATCAGAAGGGGCGACATCATCGGCGACTTAGGATTCTTAGCTGGGTTCAGTGTCGGACTAGCGTACAAAAACTGCCCTTCTTTCCGGGGTTTGACTTTGCTACTTTTGGTTGATTTAGTAGCTTTTTGGATAGGTTTTTCTGCTTTTTGGGATAAGCTAAACCCAGAAAGTTCTCCGTCTTCGTCACTGCTTTCAGAGCTGGTGTCGTTGTCGGAAAACTTTCCGCTGCCCCCTCGGCGGTAGCTCGAGATTGAGTCCTCGCCCAGAACGAAGCTCCGCTCGGCGGTCCGACACTTATCTGAACAGTATACAGATCCCTGGAGACATTGCTTGTCGCAGACTATACAAAACTCGTGTGTCCAAGATGTCATAGATGCTAATTGCATGTCAAGTGTCAAACGGTATCCTATTAAATGAAAGGCTTTATTGTTCTTTTTGTTTTTTTTTTCGGTTTATCGAGGATATCGGGTTTAAGTTTTAACTTAAAATGAAAACTTCAAAACGTGTCGAAAACGTGTCGGGGGTGGTTTTGTAAACTTGGGGAGAGAGTCCGTCTAGAAAACGTGCGTGGGTAAAGAGATCCGAGTTGTAGAGCTCAGTGTGTACTTGGCAGGGTGTAGGGGCAGAGGTATCAAGGAACTTGTACGAGTTTCTTTGGATCACTGAAGGCCTTTATATATACCGTTGGGACTCTTTTTTTGTTATGAAAAAAAGTTGAATACACAGTGTAAGCGATATATATTTTTCTAGGCTGCGTTGCCTTTAATTTTATTTTTTCCAAAGGCGTCGTGCATAAAAAATTTAAACCCTGTAAGCTAGACTAGGGTCATGCGTTTTATCTGCATAACGGGTGCAAACTCATCAGATAACATATCCCTCGTATTGCCCCAAAATCAAGCTGAAAAACTCTGTTATTTTAACTCAAGGAGTAACTAAATGAGCGTATTCTGCCCACCGGAGTTTTTTCAATATCGAATCATTTGGTGAATATATATAAAACTACAGAACACGTTGCGAATAGTTTCGAGTAAACTATTGCAGCGGCTGCCCATGCACTATGTGCATTTCATAACCGCAAGGCTATGAAATCTTTTAATGAGGTTTAGGGCCAAAATGTGTTGAGGCTGTACAAGCTTAACTAACTTATGCTATATTTAGTACTGCTCAACAAGTTCTAATTTTAAATTGAAAAAAAAAAATTGCATCTAGGAACAACAATAATCCATTGTCTCTTGATAGGTACCATGGCTGATTCAACCATCATATTTTTTTTTAGACAGGTATAAGCCCATTGATTTCATAAAAACTATCATTTTTTCCACCTGAAATTTTTAAGATTAAATTTCTAACTAGCTTCTAAATTTAATATCCTCGTTTTTTTTCTCTGAAAAAAATGCTCTCTCTATGAAATAATCAGTGTTAAGGCAAATCTATTTTTTGTTTCTAGTATTTTCTTTGAGTACCTTTAGCAAGTGCGTGTGCCTGTATAAACTCACGTGGTTTAGTTTGCAATGTCATGTGCCTTACATGCAGACCAATCAACACAATGACGCGTTACTCACCTATTCAGAATTTCCATTTACACCCGCTTAAATACGAGTATTTATATGTATTCACTAACCTTTAATAGAGCTTTTTAAGCCCTTCTAAGTTCGTTATCAAGCATATTATCACTGGACTAAAACAAATATGAGTTATGCTGCAGCCAAAATAAGCGAGCCGCTATACATCGAATTGCGTAGAGGATGCAGAGTCATGGGTTCTGTGTCTCGTAACCCTAAACTGTGAAAAATAATTTTTTTCGTAACGTGATGGTGATGATCTCTTGTTTTCTTGGCTATTCTTACTGGGGGCTGACAACATGCATCTCCACGGCACTATGAATAGAACTGCATAGACGCTTGTAGCCGATCTCAAAGCCACACCAGATATGCATATATGACTCAAAAATAGAAATAAGCACGCTAAAATAAGTATCGAGCGTTGGTTTTCTGCTATTAAATAAACCTTTAAATATCATTCTATCATCATATTTTTCTTTTTAAATTAAGTGTGGGGCATTGCAAATACTGGAGAAGTGGGTGTTGGGCACATAAAATTTTCAGAAGAGGTCTAGACACCCCTAAATGCATATGAAAAAAAAAATTGACCCATTTTGGAAATTTTACTCGAGATTGAAGGCTAAAATTTTTATACAAGCCACGTTGTATATAATCTTATAGAATTTTAATCTGCATACATGCACATGCACAGTTATGCGAGTACAGAAAATATTCTCTGGCCCAGGATAATAATAGCAAGATTGGGCGGATATTAGCAAAAGTTAGTTAGATATTTAGTATGTAAAAGTATTTTTTTTAAGCAAAAATACGGTTAATAACAGAGAGGGCAGCCTTCATACTGGCACGCGAGACATCCTGATCGATGCCAACACCCCACTCCTTCTTAAACTTATCAGTGCCCTTCTTCTTGTAAGCGATCTCGAGGTACGAAACGGCGCGAGTCTGCGATCCCTTACCGAGCGAGTGCTCCTGATAGGTCTCCACATCAAGATCGAAGCCGAATTCAGTCTCAAGAGCGTTCAGGAACGATGAGATAGAACCATTTCCGGTTCCCTGAACCTTCACGGTCTTACCATTAATTCTGAGCTCACCGTCAAACTGCTTAGACTCACAACTTCCCGAGAGCTCGTAGTCAACGAGGTCATACGGGTACTTAACGTCCTCCTCAACGAAGTACTGTTTAGAGAACAGAGAAACAATTTCGTCAACGCGGAGCTCACGGTCCTTGAACTCAGCCTCTGCCTGAACATGTTTCGAGAAGCAGACCTGCAATCCACGAGGTAGGTCAAGCTCGAGGTTACGAAGAATGACCCAAGCAGCACCGCCCTTACCAGACTGTGAGTTCACACGAATAACGGCCTCGTAAGTACGTCCAACATCAGAAGGATCAAGAGGCAAGTACGGAACATTCCACTCGCCATCGAACTCATCATCGCTGCTGTCCTGGGAGTTGTTTGAGGGAGCCAAGTTGTTCTTACGGTGGGCGAATCCCTTCTTAATGGCGTCCTGGTGACTGCCACTGAAGGCACAGACAACGAGAGAGCCAGCGTAAGGTGCCCTTGCGTGTACAGGGATCTTGTTCAAACGTTCACTAGCATCAACCATCTTTTCCAAGTCGTTGAAGTTAACCTTGGGATCAATGCCCTGGGTGTAGAGGTTCAATCCCAAAGTAACAAGGTCAACATTACCGGTACGCTCACCGTTTCCGAACAAGCAACCCTCCACACGGTCAGCACCAGCCATCAATCCAAGCTCAGAGGCAGCAACGGCACAGCCTCGGTCGTTGTGGCAGTGGAGCGAGAGACAAACAGTTTCACGGTCAGAGATGTTGCGGTGGATGTACTCAACTTGGTCAGCATAAATGTTAGGGGTGGACATTTCAACAGTAGCAGGAAGATTGAAGATGATGGGGACCTCCTTTGTAGGCTCCCAGGCCTTTTTTACCTCCTCCATGGTCTTCAAAGCGAAGTCAAGAGGAGTGTCACTAAAGAACTCCGGAGAGAACTCGAACTGCCACTCAGTATCCTGAGCAGCAGGATTGTCCTTGGTGAGCTCACGAACAAGTTTTGTGCTCTTAGTTACGAGCGAAAGGTACTCCTTTCGGTCAAGACCCAAAACAAGGTCACGGAATCGGGGAGCAGAGGCACAGTAGATGTGAATAATTGCCTTTTTTGCGCCCATAACGGACTCCACGGTTCTGCGAATGAGCGGTTCACGGCATGGACTCAGGACCTGAATTGCAACGTCCTTGGGGGCGGTCTCGACGGCGAAACGAGTAAAGTCAAAATCGACCTGAGAAGCAGAGGGAAACGCAACTTCGATCTCCTTGTATCCATGATCAACCAGGAGATTAAAGTATTCCTTCTTCTCATTGATGTTCATGGGGTCCGGAAGACTCTGGTTGCCATCGCGAAGATCAGTAGCCAGCCAACGAGGGGCCTTGGTGATGGTTTTTGAAGGCCATTGGCGATCAGGAAGATTTATCGCCGGAAATGGCTTATACTTGTGAGGCTTTGGACACGACAGAGGGCAAGCCATGAGGTTTTTTTTGATAGGAAATTTCATATCCCGGCAAGAGTCACAGTTAATAAGGGGGGGGAGCCTTTTGCCCTTGCCCGATGACTGAAAAACTTCCCCGCATCGTGCCACCACTCATTTATCTACCAATGATACAGGTAACATATATGGAAAAATTATAGTAATACAAGGCAGAAATTATACATAAAACTCAAACTAACGAATTATGGGAATCAAATAATGGAGACATCAAGAAATCAAGAAATTAAGCGAGCAAATCCGAGACATCCTCATCACTGGGCATTCCATCCTCGTGGATCTGGGGTTTTGCGGCCTTGCCTTTCGCAGCCTTGGCCTTAGAAGCTGGTCTCGCGGGTTCAGGAACCTCCTTGGCCTCCTTGCGCTTTTGACGCTCAATTCTGCGGCGTTCACGCATCGACATCTCCTCAGTCGGTTCGTGCGACGCACTAGCACTGGCGGACTCCTCTTTAAGCTTCTCCTGGACCCTTTGCTGCTGGTGCTGGCGAATCTGCTCGTCCTCGACCTTCTTCTTGTCACGGTTACGCTGGCGCTCACCCAGCTTCGTGTAGAACTTCTGGATTAATGGACGCAATGTAATGTACAGCATTACGATTGAAAACAATCTAAGATACTCTTTTGAAGACCATTCACTCACTTTTTCAGGAAAGCCAAACATTGTTGAAAGTGTTTTGGTTTCGTGAAGAGCCTAACCCTAATTAACATAAACAAACAATAAAGTCAAATGGATTCGGGGCGGGCACCGAAGAGACGTAGCAGCCTGCGCAAAGATGTTGATTCGTTCAGGTATGCACTAGATAGTGAAATTGTGAATGATAACTCGTTTGCTGTCCGATCCTTGGCCAACGCTCTGGACAGCGAAGCCGAAGGCAAACGGGCTAAGACCATTGATACTCCAAGTCCAGTGTCAGATCTGAGTCCAATGTGGAATAGAGCTCAGTCTACGCGCATTAATGAACAGATCCGCCACTCTAGTCCCGATTTTGTGGCGGTTAATGAGCCCAGGCTGGCAAGTCCTATGCCCAACTACGGTGGTGATGATGCATCAGCATTTCTGCCCCAAGGTGGGGGTGAAGATGTGGGTGAAGATGTGGAGCGTTTTAATGAGCCAGCAAATGGCTACAATGTTGGCAATGCCTTTAATAATAATAATCGCCCCGAAATAAATGGCCTGGAAACCCCGCAACGTACAACTAGTCAGTCACCAAGTGACACCCCACGAAGAACGAATCATACCAGCACGCGTACGGAGCCACTACCGCCAATTGTCTTCAATGTACCCGTTAGTGAGTTCCCCGGGATCGAATGGAAGACTGATGTGGATTTAGAGGCTTTACAAGAAATTGTTGAAAGCGAGTCAGACTCCGAAAGCGATGCAGGTAGTGTTGCAGATATGATTGACGATAGCAGCGATGAAAGTGAGGAGGATGGAAACAAAGACTATGTGCCTGAAGACGTTCAGAATTCAAATTTAAATTCAAATTCTGACGAAAGCAATAGTGACAGTGACAGTGACGATGGCGATTTCCACAGCAGCGAGGCCGAAATATCCGAGAACGAAATTGTTACGGGCGAGACAGTTGCCGAAGCTAGAAAAAAACGTCCTAAACGAAACAGAATACCCACTTTGGACTTTGGTACTGGGGAAAGGATACTGTATGAGGCCCGAGGCCAGCGGGAATTGTTGACTGCAGTGGATGTGAGGCGAGTTGAGGAGCCTCCTAAAATTATTCGGAGGAGAAGGCGCAGAAGAAGGCCCCAAGTTACTATCCCTCCCGGTGACGACACAATTGGGGACATTCATGCTCCAGTTTACGATACCTCTAACCAGGTTTGGCAAGACCAGACAGTGGTTCGATCCTTACAGAATTTCGAGTTTCAACCGATCTTAGATGTGCATGGTGAGATTATTCAAGGGGTGGAACGGCATATTACCTTTGGGACTGCCACCAGCCCAATTCGAAACTATGTTTTAAAAATAAGTCCTGGTGCGTCTTTTGAAGCTCGTGCAGAGGACAGCAAAGCTTACACGTTTGTTGTATGGAAAGGAACCTGTGATGTTAGCATTAATGAAAAGGAGTTTGTTATTTCATCGGGGAAAGCATGCTTAGCTCCTCGTGGAAACGACTTATCCGCCAAAAACGATGAAGATTCGGACTTGTTTTTGTTTGTGACTGAGGTTGGTGACGAGAAAACCGCTGAGGCCATGGAACGTGATGCCCAGAGCCTTCTATCACTTTACGGACCAATTGATAACGATCAGCCCAGTGAAATACCCATGGAGATTCCGAACGACTTCCCAAGTGATGTACCCAGTGAGCCTGAACCTCAGTACGAGCAACAGCCAGAACCTCAGTATGAACCCCAGTATGAACCCCAGCATGAACCTCAGCATGAACCTGAACCACAACTGCCAGAATCACCAGTTAAACTTAGTCGTTCATTCACTAAGGCTATGAATTCGGCCATTAATAACACTACTCAGGCAGTACCCGTCCTTGGTGATTTCGCTGCCGCTTTGGAAAGCGACGATGGCAGTGATGGGGTAAAGGCCTTTGGTGACCGCACACCTGAGCACAGTTCAAATAGTATCTTTGGAACTCCTCCTAATCAAGCACACATGATTAGAATAGAAATTCCGGACCTTCCTCCACCAGCCAAAAATTTAGAAGTGAGCGACGAATCGCTTGCACGTATTTTAAAATCGAATTAGATGATACTTAATACAATCAACTTATTTAGAAAAACTTCCATCCAATGAGGAATGCAATGATTGCAAAGAGTGCAGCAACAGGCACCGAAACCTGCTGTTCCGCAACATTCGATGCGCCATCTTGAACAGCAACTGAAGCAGCCTTCAGATCATCCGCAACCTCGTTTTTAACGTCGGCGATCTTTTCAGAAACAGTACTACCCTCGGTGTTACTGTTACCGTAAGTAGGAGTGTGCGAAGAGACTGATTTGACTTGAGTGCTAGGGAGGTTAGAAGAGTGCGAGGAAACGTAGCTCGAGGCCGGGTTTGATGCAGAGGACTCGTGCTGGCTTCCGTATGAACTGGCACCAAAAGCACCGGCGGCAGCACCAGCAGCACCAGCAGCACCAGCAGTGCTCTTATGAAGGTCTGACTGAACAGCAGACTTGGTCTGGCTGGTTTGACTGGGAGTGGAAGTAGTGTGCACAACACCTGAAACTGTGCTGGGGAGGTGGGCAGAACCAGAACCGGTGTTAGAACCAGTGGCATTAGAACCAGGAGCACTAGTGGCAGAGCCAGAACCGGAACCGGAACCAGAGCTAGCAGAACTAGCACCGTAGGCACCAGCACCAGCAACACCAGCAGCACCAAGTCCAGCAGCACCAAGTCCAGCAACACCATGACCACTGTGAGGCTGGTTAATGCCAGAGCCGGAAGTAGTGCTCGAACCAGTCGGTTTCTTAACACCAATATCAGTCTTAGGCCCACCAGCAATCGCACGCTCAGCCTCAGTCTTAGCAGGAGCTGCCTCAAATCCGGTATCGTGTTGAAGAAGATGCTCAAATCCACCAGCATTAATCTTCTTCTGGCCAGGAGTGCCAGGAGCCTCGGTTGAGATACCAGCAATAGCTGTCTTGGGGGTAGTGCTGGTAGTGCTGGTAGTAGTGTTGGTTGTGTTGGGGGTGCTAGACTTCGAGTCGCTGCTTAACCAACCAGAAACGGAAGCGGCAGCACCAGCAACAGTAGCACCGGCAGCAGCAGCAGCAGCTCCGACATTCTCACGAGCAGCTGAAGCATACTCACCGGCATTGTCACGAGCAGCAGAAGCGTACTCGCCAACAGTCTCAGTAACACTGGGGCCTTCATTTGCGGTCTTTTCGACGTTCTTCTCGTATTTAAACTCGGCAGCAGCTCGGGCCTCAGCCTCAGCCTGAAGAACACCATCAGAGTGCCATCCACCAGCCTCTTTCTTTTCGGTCTTCTTCTCAATGGGGTTCAAACCGTGCTCAGCACGGGGGCCATCAGGAAGGTTCTTGTTGCTGAGAATAGGGCCTTTAAGGGCGTCACCCTCGTCGATGAGTTTAGACTTAGGAGGAACACCAGGAATGCCTTGAATATCGTCAACGGTGATTTCACGGCCGGTACCGCTGGCAGCTCCAGCTCCAGTGCTTGGAGCAGAAACTGGGGCGGAAACTGGGGCAGAAACTGAGCCAGAGGCTGCAGGAGAAGCAGGAGCAGCAGAGCTCTGGCTAGCACTCACACCACTGCTGTGGGCAGTGCCAACGCTACGGTTGGGCGACGATGTGTTGTTATCGGAAGTGTGCTCGTGGAAAACACCAGTGCTGACGTGCTTGGTGAGGCCAGGAGTAGCACCCGAGTTAGAAGTAACTGCCTGGCTGGTCGGAGCAGTTCCGAAAGGAGCAGACTCAGTAGTAGTGCCAGCAGCAGATCCATTAGCACCATTGGCACCATTAGCACCGTAGGCACCATAGGCACCGGTAGCACCAGCGGCAGCACCGGCACCGAGACCAGCAACACCATGGCCACTGTGAGACTGGGTGAATCCAGCCTCATCAGCAGATCTCAGGCGAACTCTCAGCTTCTGAGCGTTGATTTCGGTGTTTGTTTTACCGGACTCAAGCTCGGTCCAAGCGTCAGGAATGCTGGGGTAGCTCTTGAGCTGTTCATCCGAGAACGGAGTGCTCATGATGAGGAACTTGTCCTTGCTCTGCTCGCCCGGTGCAACAGGCTTGCTCTGTCGAGTGATGTGAACTTCAAGGCTCTGGCCTGGCTCAACAGTGGAAGCGTTGGGTCTAACACAGTAGAGGTGAGGAGAAGTCGTTTTCACCTTGTAAATCAACTGAGACTTAGAAGTGTTGTGCAAGTAAATCGTACTGCTCTTAACGTCATCGAACGGAGGTGTGAATACCACCTCTTGAGGAGAAATGTTCATTTGGGTCCTTTAATATGGGGTGGGGTGTCCAAGCTCTTTTTGGATCTGGGGTTAAGTTGCTGTTATATATGAGCGTGGCAGGCGAGCCGCAGTTTGACGATGACGGTCACAAGGCACATTGCTCTTTGCTTTACCCTTTCCTTACCCCGAGTATGTAGGGTTTTCGATTACTGGGGGGTCGGTTTCAGTAGATGAATGTGCAATAATCCAACCATTTTAGCTTAATTAAACTCGGAACAGCGCTAAGATTCTTGCATAGTCGGTATACAACAATACAAAGCTCCGGATTAGCCGAATTAATTGTTATTGATCAGTGTTGATATATATTTAATTTACTAGAACCCGATTGCGTCACTCCCACTGAGTGGTACAGATGTGAAATTCTGATGAGCTCTGAAATCGGTCCGGGGTTGTGGACCTTTCGGGTGTGTAAGTGGAGAGATAGAGAGGGGCAGGATCGGAAGGTGTGATCCATCCGATTTATTTTTGGAAATGCAGGAGTAAAGGTGGGCGTACCTGAGGCGATTGCAAAACTAGTTTATACGAAGCAGTGATTAAAATTAACACATGAGATTATTATGAGATTATTCATGGAAAATATCGGGGGGGTGGGAGTGACCAAGTCAGCTTACTGATGATGGTGTGTCGTATTACTGACGGTGTATATTGTGTCTATAAATAATGTTACCTCTTCTGGCATCTAAAAATCTAAAAAAAATTCCGGATATTTTGGTAATCTATAGTTTTCCACTGATGAATATGGGATTGTAAGTACTATTTATATACACTGAGGCTTCTAGCCAGCCATCCAATATGATGCAACAACCCAAGACCCTGTAATTTTGTGTTGGACTTTACTCCCAACTGTGTGGGTGACCTCTAAATTGATGGGCTACACAAACCCAGGGTTAAACACTCTCAAAGTTACTTTTCACCCACAAGTACTTCGAAGCGCCACACTTACATCCCGGTTAATACGAACCCAAGAAAATGACCTGGCAGCACCGTTCTATGGGGTGGGACGACACCATCAGGCCAAGCAAGAACCATATACTCTCCAATAGTGTGCATACACTCTCACTGTCTCCGGAAAACAAACGAAAGCGTAGATTTGACGACAGTCCAAGCACGTATTCCTCACCTCCTACACCAACTGGTGTGTCCAAACGCTCACGTATCTCGGTGGCGAACTCGCGTGCCAAAGGAGGACAGCCCATATCCATTTTGCGTCGTTTGGAAGCGATGGATAGAAAACAGCTTGTCTCTTTGGTTGAAGGTCTGGTGGATCTGCAACCTGACCTTGCATGCACAGTAGACAAATTGGTCCCGAAAATTACAGCTCAGCAGGCTCTGGTTGTTTTGCGAGGGTATTTAGACGAAATCAAAGAGAGAATTCCGCTTGGGGACCCGCACGGTGAATACGCATTCCTACGAGTGAAACAACAGTGGGCAAACTTTTTTATGGCGCTTGCCGACTATACAGTGTCATTTTTGGAAATGGAAAATGCCGATGTGGGGAAGGTTCTCGAATTTTTAGATGGCGCCACTACACTGCTCCACAACTCCCCTCGATGGACATCCCCTAGTAATAACAACTTGGTACAACGTGCATATTCTGAATTAGAACGTGCCTGGATTAGAACTCTTGAACGTGCTAATGCAAGCTCACCATTTGCCATTATGGCTGGTGCTGCTTGGGAATCGCGGTTCCAGGCCCACTGCGAGAAAAGCAGGGGAGCCATGACTGATAATCGGTCTAAGGAAATCAACGTTCATGTTTTCCCAAGGTGTGAAGGCGTTGCAAGTTAAGACTTGCCGGATGAATTATTTATTTAGCATTGCGGACTGGCATTCTGCCAGACCACTACGGATGGGGAAATGTATTTTAATGGTATATTTTATGTTTATTTTATAGTTGTTTTATAGTTGTCTCGAGTTGTTTAGCTCTCTCTCTGGCTAAAAAAAAATTATTGTGTGGGGCAAGGATTTTTTTTTCATCAGAAAAAAATGCCTCCGAAGTTCGATAAAAACTCTCGGCAGTTCACGCTAGTGAACCGCAGAGTTCATGATCCTAAGAATTATACTGAGGATGACCCTTCTGGAATCTTTGTAGAGGTCAAAAATCATGCTAACCGAAAGGAAAAGAAGAGTCGTGCAATCGGCCGTTCACAATTGGAGGCTTTGCACGATGAGTTCACTGCTGCAGGCAGACGTGAGAATGAGGGTGAAGCTGCGCTCTATGGTATTACTTTTGATGATAGTCAATACGATTATATGCAGCATCTGCGGCCAATTGGTATACACAAGGAAGCATACTTTGTGGGCAAAGACGGTAAGGTCCGTGACAGTTACATTCCCCCTGAGGCCAAAGGAAAGGATTCATTGGCCGACCTTCTTAATGGTGGTGATAAAACGCTCCCGGAACCATCTTTTAAAGAGCATGTGCAGGCCCAGCTCGCCATTCAAGACTCAATTGCGGGCCTCAGGCCTGATATGGACCCCCGACTTCGTGAAGTTCTGGAAGCACTTGAAGACGAGGAGTATGTGGATGTTGAGGAAGAAGCAATTGATGACGATGAAGATCTTTTCGCCCAGCTTATTTCTACAGGCGAAGTCAAAAATGAAAGTGAGTGGAGGAGAACTGCTGAAGTTGAGAGAAGCGAGGATCTCCAACAAAAGGAAGGCGAAGAGGACTGGGAGTTTGCATTCCGCAAATTTAAGGTGTCAAATAAAGAGACTGATAATCTTGAAGGCGAAGAAGAGTTCGGCAGTGACTTCGGCAGCGACTTCGGTAGCGACTTTGGCAGTGATGCTGGTAGTCTGAACGAAAATGCTGAGGAAAGAGATGTAATTGGTGAGTTGCCAAAGGTCAAACCACGGAGAAAGAGAAAGATCGGTGCTAAGACTGATCTTTCGGGCTATTCGATGTCCTCCTCTGCAAATTACAGAAATGACGGACTTACATTACTGGACGATAAATTCGATAGAATTGAAGAAGAATACATTGAACCCAGTGACGAGGAGGTTGAAGAGGAGTTCGATATGGCCAATGAGCGGCCAGATTTAGAAAACATTATGGATGAATTCCTTGAGGGGTATGTTGTGCAAGGTAAGCATCTATATAAACGTACTAAGTAACTTATTTATTTATATCTCACGGTATGAGATCTCTCTCAGAGTGTGACATTTTCAGAACATAAATTTGTGGGTAAGGTACCCCCTAATTTATATATTTTTTTTCAAAAATGGCAAAGCGAAAGACGTTGGCAGAACAGCTGGCAGAAGCAGCCAATCCCGAACCTGTAGACTTTGATCCTGAAGACTTTGAGGCTGGTGGGCATTCCCCAATTTCTGAAAATGAATCCGAGTCAGAAGACGAACATGACCGTACCGCACACTATGTAGCAGTCGGAAGATCTAAAATTAGGGACGACGGGATTGCTCTTTCCGAAGGTAAATATAAGGGACAGCCTATCTCTCGTGACAAGCTCGAGAGTGATGAGGAAGACAGTGAGTTGAATGGTTCTGAGAGCAGCGAGGAAGAAGAGGAAGAAAAGGAGGAAGAAGAATTTGTGAAACCAAAATCTAGTACAAACGTATCACAAATCCTCAATGCAGAGCAAAAACACCTTCTTACGCGGTTAAGTACAGAACGTGATAGCGATGCCCAAAAGGGAAAGTCTGTTTCAGCACAGATGAGAGTGTATGAAAAACTGTTGGATATGCGCATTCAAACTCAAAAAATCATCAATTGCACCACACAGTATTCCAGTAAAGAGGATCGTGTGCCTGCTAATAGTATTTACCCTTTAATCAATTCGGTTCAGCAACTAAGAGCTAAGCTTCAAGGAAACAGCGAGGTAAAAGCTGCTGATAACTTGGACTCTTTAATGAATAATAACCGATCTTTGGATGATCAACTAAGAAAGACTCGGGAAAATGTCTTAACCAAGTGGAGTCGCAAGGTGGAGCTAAGCAGCGGCCGAAATGCACTTCAATCCAATCGTTTCAGAAGTCTGGGTCAGTCTTCGGCCCTGCAAGTCAACACGGTATTAGGAGATATGGATAGGCTTGTTAAGCGAACTAAAGTTGACAGGTCTAACCAAAATGTCCCTAACTCGTATATATTTTTGTTTGACGACAGTGATTTCTACCGGCTGCTATTGAAGGATTTGGTTGATAGGAGAATGGCAGACTCCAGCACTGCAGCATCAGGCATCAAATGGAAGGCCGCCGTTACGAAGCATAAGAAAAACGTAGACACAAAGGCAAGTAAAGGCAGAAAGCTGCGCTACAATGTTATTGACAAGATCCAAGGCTTTGACGCTCCCCGAAACGTTTTCTCATGGACAGAAAAGCAAGCCGAAGACCTTTATTCTGGGCTTCTTGGTGTGAAAATTAGCATGGACGATCGTGAGAATGGTGGTGACGAGTCCAGCGAAACAGAAAATGTTGAAATTGGCGACTTTAACTTGTTTGGATAACTTGTTTGGATAGAATAGGTATAGTATATAAAAACTAACTTACTTACTCTTTGTTTATTTGATGAATGGCCACAATCAAACGAGCAGTGGACCAGGCTTGGGAGGGAGACGCATCAGCACAGAACTCGCCGTTCTTTTGAGTCAATTCAGTTAATCCTCTCCAAGGGGAAGCTTCAATCCAGTTAACATGGCCCTGGATACGTTTACGGAGCTCAGAAGTGATCTTCTCTTTCTCGGTACCCTGGCGTTGCAGCGTGTGGATGTACGACTGCAAGAATGTTCCGTATTGCCACACCCATTCCGGACCCTGGTGATAATTAAGTCCCCTAGAAGTGGCGAAATCATCGTTGTCAATTGAGTTAAGGTAGTACGGGCGGTAGTTCCAATCGGAAGGATCTAATGTCGCCATACCAACCGGTCCACGCAAGACCTCGTCAGCAATTTCAAGTGTTTTAGACACTTTATCAACTTCAAACAATTCTGGAGCGACAGCAATTGCAACTGTAAAGTTCGAACGGAATTGGTAGTCCTCAAATGGCTTACCTGAGCGGTAGCAGTCCTTGTAAATTCCACGACGGTTAACAACAGAGTTGTCAACATCATAGCCCTGCTGCTCAGTGTTCTCAGGGATGTAGAAGCATTTCTCGAAATTGTCCTGGATGAGCTGTTCCCAGTCCTCCAAACGAACATCGTTACCATCCTGATTCTTAACCGTCTCAGGCCACTTGTAGCCTCCGGATTTGCGGCTCTGGTTCACCCAACGCAAACAACTCTTAAGCAGGCCAATGATCTCAATGGCAGCACCGTCACGGGGGGTTCCGGGAACACCTTCACTGTTCGCGATTTTAGACTCACCCATCTTATCCTGCCAGGTTCCACAGTTATCCTGGTTACCGCCGAAAATCAAGCCATTGGACCAATCCACCCAAATCTTTTGATTGAAACCATTCGATTTCATGTGCATATCAATTTTACTGCCAGCATTATGCTCACGGAATTGAATACCAGCAGCATGCCTGGCAAGGATCTCGTAAACCAATTCACCAACGGTAGATTCAACATCGGTTGTGGTCTCAGTGTAACTGTCATCAAGAGGGAATCGACGCCTTGTCTTCTCATTCAGAATATCAAAGGACTTTGCGGCTTTGCAATAGTCCTGGATGGCCTCAACAAAGAACCATGCTGCATCTCTGGCATTGTAGCGGGGCTCACCTCCAGAGCCCAAAAGGTTCGGGATCAAACCATACTTCAAGGTAGCACCAAATCCTAGAATATGCTCCTTAGCCTCATCCATACGGTTCATACAAATGAGAAGACCGCCAACACTAAGGAAGACATCTCGACCCCAGCATCGCATAACTCCCTCGCTGAAATGAGGCAGTCCTGCAGCCATAGTGGGAACAATACGGTCTGGATACAATGAACAGTTAGGAAGTTCGGCAACCATCTGTACTGAAGTCAGTGCAAGAAGTCTAAAGAATCTCGAAGTGCTGTGGTAATCGCAGTTCATGAGTTTCAAGGCATGCTTCACTGCAGCATCGTAAACTTGCATCACGGTAGAAACAAAGCAACGAGGTCTTAGGAACGTAGGAACAGTTTTAGTGGCATCCAAACGAACTTGAAGATACTCTTTCAGCTTCTCGAAGTTCTTTTGGTTATCCAGTCGCTGAATCAAATACTCAAATGCCCACAGTCCATTACGGAGGTTTTCGCAGATTGGGTGGCCCAGATCTTGATTAAAGATGATATTACTCAAGTGAGTTTCCCAGCCTTGCAATCCAGCAAACACCAACGATTCAAGCCCCGGTACAGCATAGGTTCCGCGTTCCCAGTTGGTCGAAGCGCGCTCCTCACCCTCGGCATGATAAAGCAGAATGTTCAAATCCAATAAACTGAGATCCTCAACAACACAGTCAGCACATTCTCTAGCCAATTGCTCAACCTTTGCAGCATCAAATGTACGCTTTGTACGCCACACGGCAATACTTCCCTGGCAGAATGTGTCTGGAACATCAATGGTACTTCCACCATCATCATTCTCAGGCTGAATATTCAGCTTATGCAGAGAGATTGGAATGCGGGGGATTTTAGTGCTATTCTTTTCAGGGTCGCCATCTCTGGAAATGGCCCAGCCAAAGGCATACTCAGCGTGAGACGCCTCCAAGCGAATCGGATCGAGTTTCTGGTCTCCATCGGGCCAGAACTTTGTACGAGCAACTAAAAACACACCCTCGCCAGTCTCAGGATTGATTCTGTGAACAGTAATGTACTGTCCCTTATAATCTGTGTAGCTCTCGAACATATTTTTATCAGCCATTTCACGGTGGAGGGCATTGAGTGCGGCCTTTGCCTCACAAATTCCTCCTCCAAGCTCGTAAATTCGCTCCTCAGTGACAACATTCAAGGAAGTAGAGTAGCATTCATCAGCACCAAATGTGCTTCCCGAGGTAACTTGGCACATAGCTACAAGACCAGCAGTGGATAACGTATCCTCAACCGTGCGTTTGGCAGACATGGCCTCGTTGTCATGGGTGACCTCCATCAGCCATGCATGAGTCTTGCTACCACGAACTTCTTCACCATCAACAAGTGACCCAATAGGCAAACCACCATTGGCATGTATCATTGTAGAAAAATCCTTTGGATTTCCAGGCATAATCGCTTCACGCAGTAACGATGAAATACCCATTTTTTCAACATACAGTTTGTCCATCTCCTCGGATCCACTAAACAACTCTGCAACCACGTAAAGATTTGGTCTGACCTTACGGGCTTCGTCAAGAATATATTCACCAACGTGAAGAGGAGTTGAGTGGGCATTGTCAACACGCAGACCAGCAAAGTGTTTTGCCAACAACCTAGCGTATTTTGACATGTGGTCCCACAAAAACGGTGAGTCCTCGTAGCGATCACCGTAACGAAGTTTCGTGCAGTCACCCCACACAATTAATTCACGGCGAATGTACGCCTTGCTTTGACGTCCAGCATGATCCACCAGCGGGTTTCCGCCCCAGACCCATCCATTGCACGCCAATTCAGGGCCGAAGCGACGGTTGAAGTATGACTCAATCAGTGGATCAGTACCTTCTGGCTGTTTTCCTGTCATGGCACCAGCTTCAGTGTCAGCAGGTGGGGCGATTTTAGCCTTCCACAGTGGGCCATTGGGGTCAAATCGCAGAAACTTCTGTCGGTCCTTCACTGAATTAAGGGCAGCATTCAAATCATTGTTGTACTCCACATATAAGGCAGCATTAATCTCATCAACTATTTCCTTTGTGGAGAATTTACTGCTGGCGGAGTACTCAGCGAGAACAGACGAGTCCAACTTGCGGTAGAACCTCTGTCCAAGAACTCCAAAGTGCTTGCCAGCCCTTTCTGCCAGTTGAGATGCCAAAGTATGCAAATCAGTAGGTAAATCTGAGCTAGGGATTCCCTGGAAAGGGTGCTTTATAACCGTATCAACGTGCTGGTCCACATCCAATATATAGAACTCCCAGAGCTTAACATCCTCAGCACACTTGTGCACAATTGCATCAATTTGAGCCAAGTCACCGTAATTTCCAATCTCAATGCCAGAGGTGGCCAGTAAAGCATTGTCCAAAGCGATAGCGGCCTGCAGGTGAGGCGCACTCTCAGCAGAGTATCCAGCTTCAAGATGGTCCTTAAGCCAGGGAGAGTCACTAGCAGTGTGGTTCAACACAATATCAGACAATCCAAGAATGTTGAGCTTGGAGAGTTCCTGAATAAGGTACTCTACATCCTTATCGCCATTGGGAAACGAGTGTGCATCCCAGCCCAGCTGATCAATAATGCTAAATGGAGAACCAGACTCTCCACGAGGCTGAAGAGGCACGAAATGGATCATATTGTAGTTCTTACGAGCCACATTCTCCAATGTTTGCTTCCAACGCTCCGACCTGACGTCACCATTAGGGTCGACGAGTTTAGACAGCAATGACTGTACAGAAAGTGCATTGGCTGTAACAGTACTGTTTCCTAGCGTAAATTGGGGCTCCACGACAAAATCGAACTCGACGTTGTTATCGGAAAGAATTTTCACCGAAAAGGTACCGGAAGAGTGAATCTCTAAATCAATTTCAGCATTGCCAGTAATTTTAGACTGAAGCTTAAACTCACGGAACTGGTCACGCTGAAATGGTTTTCCGGGCTCCGGGTAATTACAATACAGAATCTGAGCTGAATCAAGAACTGGGGAGGTTCCGGGTAGGACAATCCTCAAAGTATATTTCTCCTTAGGCGTGGGAAGTTTCAGGACTTCACCTGGACTCAGTTGAGGCAAGCCTCGTTGAGATAACTCTAAAATTCGAATGGCCATCTTGTAGGAGTGTAAGTCTTGCTATTGCTCTTGACTATTGCCCTCGTTCTAAAGCACCCGTACCCCAATGTCACCCCCGCAATCCTAAACCTACTCAAATTGGTAATGGGACTTGGAAAAAAGAAAAGTTAATCCCGACAAAGGCGGGAAACATTAAACCCGGCCTATTTGGTTGCAATACGGCTTAAACTTCTGGCTAGTTACAATCAAAAGGTAATTTCAACAAAATTTTAATTTAATTAAAATAAATAAAAATGTATGCTGATTCACAGCCACTCCAAATATGAGTGCTAATTAGTTACTGTAGGATGTATTTTTTTCAGTGGTCAAGTTTATTTTATTTTATTTTATTTTGAATTTTTTCATTACTATTTTATTCTCCGGTAATTTAAATAAAGAAAGAAAGTGTTTCACTATTTATTCGTAAAATTAAAAAATGTATTAGTTCTATGAGTTATCTGCAGCTGTTAAACCAGTTGTAAACTGTTCATATAAAACAGGGCTAGGAACGCCACGTGAAATTGATCTGTTGAAGCGACGGTGATAAAAAATTGACGATGTCGGCTTCACAGGCGGTTCCCCCGCATGTCTCAACCGGCCAAACGTCCTCTGCACAGTACTGCTACTTATCGGCAGAAGAAACCGTCACGCGATTCCAGACGAACCCCACTGCCGGTCTTGACGAACGCGAGGCACTCAACAGAAAGCTTCGATACGGCCCCAACGTGATGAGCGAGGAGGAAGAAGAGTCGTTGATCCGAAAATTTGCTGAACAGTTCACTGAGAACCCACTCATTTTGATGCTCATTGCTTCGGCTGTTATTTCGCTGTTTCTTGGTAATGCCGAGGACGCGGTTAGCATTACTTTAGCGATCTTTTTCGTGGTTGCAGTTGGTTTTGTTCAGGAATACCGTAGTGAACAGAGCCTCAAGGCCCTCAACACGCTTGTACCCCCCAGTGCCAAGCTTGTCCGCAGTAACAAGTCTCGAAACGCACTTGCTGAGCAACTCGTGCCGGGAGATATCGTGAACTTCAGCGTTGGTGACCGAATTCCTGCCGATGTCAGGCTTATTTCCGCGGTTCACCTCATGGTAGACGAAAGTGCCTTAACTGGCGAGACCGAACCAGTGGAGAAGCACAACGAGGCACTGCCAAATGGTAGTGCTAATGGCATCAGCAGCCGGTTCAACACCGCATTTTTGGGCACTCTGGTCACCGGTGGCCGAGGATCCGGTGTTGTGGTTGGAACTGGGTATGATACCGAGTTTGGTCAGATTTTTGTTATGATGAACCGGATCGAGAAGCCCAAGACTCCGTTGCAGAGCGCTATGGATCGTCTTGGACACCAACTCTCGGTGGTCAGCTTTGGTGTGATTGGATTTATCTGTCTTATTGGAGTCATACAAGGTCGTTCATGGTTGGAAATGTTCCAGATCGGTGTGAGTTTGGCCGTGGCTGCAATTCCCGAGGGACTTCCGATTATTGTTACTGTGACTTTGGCGTTGGGAGTTTTGCGTATGGCCAAGTCTAATGCCATTGTGAGGCGGTTGCCCAGCGTCGAGACTCTTGGCAGTGTCAACGTTATCTGCACCGACAAGACCGGCACTTTAACCATGAACAAGCTGCACGCAGCCGCGATTTGGACCCCCGGAAAAGTGAAGTGGAGGGACATTCGTGGTGCAAATGCCCATCTGGACACAAATAAGAACGAATTGGAGCTGATGAAGACCGCGTTGTACTGCAACGATGCCCAACTGAACAACATTGAGTATGTTGGCAATGCTGTTGATATTGCTCTCATGAACATGACCCTCAAGCACAGCAAGTTGAAGGACGATCGTGCTCAGCACACCCGAACTCACGACACACCCTTCAATTCTCGCCGCAAGTGGATGGCAGTGTCGATTGATGGCCACACCTACGTCAAAGGTGCCTATGAGCGTGTTTTACCGCTGTGTGAAAATGGCGACGAGATGTTTGCTGAGGTTGAGAACCACAGCAACGAGATGGCCAAGCAAGGTATGCGAATTTTGGCGTTGGCCCACCGGGAAGGAGAGTACCACTCCGAGTCCGAAGTCAGCAAGCTCAAGCTGGCCGGTTTGGTGGCCATGTACGACCCCCCCCGACCGGGTGTGGCCGACAGCGTTAAACGATTCCGCGAAAGCGGTGTGAAAGTGGTCATGATCACTGGTGACAACGAGGTTACTGCCATTGCCGCTGCTCGGGAGGTCGGAATCCCAATTCCCTCGGATTACAAGTCCTATCTGATGATGGGTCAGACTTTAGAGGGACTCAGCGAGCACGAGCTCACCGAGAGCATCGACAACATTCTGGTGTTTGCCCGAACATCACCCGAGATGAAGGTGTCCATTGTCAGGTCCCTTCAGTTGAAAAACAATGTTGTGGCAATGACCGGAGACGGTGTTAACGATGCCCCAGCTCTGAAATTGGCCGATATTGGCGTGGCAATGGGCAGTGGCACCGATGTAGCCAAGGAGGCTGGCGACATGATTTTAGTAAACGACGACTTCAGCACGATTTTGCAGGCGATTCGGGAAGGCAAAGCCATTTTCACAAATATCAAGGCGTTCCTCACCTTCCAGTTGAGCACCAGTGTGGCTGCTTTGTCCCTAATCGTTTTCTCGACACTGTTCAAATTGCCCAACCCGCTCAATGCCATGCAGGTTCTGTGGATCAACATCCTCATGGATGGCCCTCCTGCCCAATCGCTTGGTGTTGAGCAACCGGACCCCGAGGAGATGCGGAAACCTCCTCGGGCCCGCAACACCGATGTGCTTTCCAAACGCATCATTCAGAGTGTGTTGTGGCGAGGAATGCTTATTTTGGCGGGCACCATGTGGGTGTACATTCGCGAGATTCGCAGAACTGGCACTGAAGTCAGCAGCAGAAACACAACCATGAGCTTCACTGCGTTTGTGCTGTTTGATCTGTTCAATGCTTTATCGTGCCGGTCGCCTCGCCGCAGTATTTTCAACGTTGGTGTGTTCTCGAACCACATGTTCAACCTCGCTGTGGGACTTTCCCTCCTCGGCCAGATGCTGGTCATCTATGTGTCGCCATTCCAGCACATCTTCCAAACCGAGGCCCTGTCGTTTAGTGATTTGCTCGGTTTAACCGTGCTTGCCAGCTCAATTCTATGGGGAGACGAGGCCCTTAAGTGGTGGGAGGCCAGACGCTACACATTCTCTGCTAGGATGCCGAGACATGCATATGTATGATACTGTGTACTGTATATATTTACATTGGTTATAACTCGCTCTTACTATACGTAGCACACATAACAAATCATATATTTCAGGGCTGGGGCAAACTCACACTTGGGCTCCATGAATCAACTGTCGAACGTCAGCTTGTACGACGTCAAAGCCTACGTCCGCAAAGCACAGAATGCCGTGCTGAATTTCAGCGAGATGGAGGCAAAGGTACGCGAGGCCACTAACAACGAGCCTTGGGGAACTCCTACCTCTAAAATGCAGCAAATTGCTGACGCCACGAACAACTACCAGCAGTTCCACGAAATCATGCCGTTCGTGTTCCGCAGATTTACTGAAAAGAGTGCTAACGAGTGGCGCCAAATCTATAAGGCCCTCACGCTCCTCGACTACCTCGTTCGCAACGGTTCTGAACGTGTGGTTGACTATGCTCGCTCCCACATTAGCGTCATTGAGATGCTCCGTCACTTCGGGTACATCGATTCCAAGGGTGTTGACCAGGGTGCAGCTATTCGTAAACGTAGCGAGGATCTCGTGCTGCTGTTGAACTCCGTTGACAAACTCCGAGCTGAGCGTCGCAAGGCCAGGCAGCTATTGGTCAAAACCGGAGCCGGTGCATCGGTTTCCAGCTCTGGAACGAGCCGGTACTCGGGTGCTAGCTTCAACAACCCGTCAATTTCGTCTGGGTCTGGTTCGAACCGTCGCTATGGTGGGCTGAGCAGTGAGGAGTACCGTGCCAGACAGTTTGGTAACGAGCCAGTTTCTAGAAACACGCTGCATACCTCAGCAGACTCCGTCAATGGAACTGCTCGCAGTGACGATTTTGATGAATACACCGTTGAGACCTCGACTTCGACCTCGAAACCAACTAAATCTGCTGCTGCTGCTGAGGAGGACGATGATGACTTTGCCGATTTCCAGAGCGCTCCTTCCCAGGAAACCAAGAGCCAAAACGCCAATATCCTGGATTTGTTTGATGTTCCGGTTACCCACACGACTCCTGTTGAGGCTCCGTCTGCTAGTGCATTTGTGACACCCAGCAGCAGTGAACCCCACCAGCCTGCACTAAGCACCCAAGCACCCACCCCGGCACCTACCCAGGCACCACAGACCCAGGCACCCAAGACCGATATTTTCGATTCGCTATGGGAAGCCTCGAAGACCACGCTTTCCAAGCCGGCAATTCAGCCATCCAAGGCTTCTCCTGCTCAGGCACCAACACCAACTCCTGCCCCGGCACCAACCCAGGCATCCCCGTCGACTCAACAGCCCGAGATAGAGGATCTGTTGAGTTTCTAATTTATGCACAAATAGCATAAATGGCATACAATAAATAAATATTTATGGTTAATTAAAAAAAAATTATTCTTCTTCAACAACCTCATCCTTAGCGGCGTCTTCATAGTCCTCGCTTCGGGAAACAGCTTTCCTCAAAACTCCCGAGCTCTGATTCAGATTTGAGTGTCTTCTTACTGGGTTTTCCTTTGCAGAGGCTAAAAAGGCGCTGCGATGAGGTATGTCTCGAGGTTGAGGATGTTCACTTCCTATTTCCTGACCAGGCTCAGGCTTCTTCCCAGCTTTGGACATAGCGTAGTCTCCTGAATCGAAGTATTTACGCTGCTTAAGCTGGGACTTCAGCATTTCTGCCCTGGTAGGTATATGATCAAGTGTAGCCTGCCCGCCTTCCTTATTGCTCATTAGTGATAGTTGGGCAAGGTACTTTTGGGTAATCCTCCTTGTCCCCATGGCGTATGTGACAAGGGTGGTGGGTGTGATTTTCGGATTAATTAATCCCTCACAAAAAACATTTCATGCAGCAATAAGCTTACCAGATCATCCGAACCCTACTTTTATACCGTTGTTTTCATTGTTTTTTAAGCGCTAATTTAGAAATAGAATACGAAGAGATGCCCGATAAATACATATTTTTTTGCAGCCGATGGCAAGAGCCTAGATCTCTTTAGTCACTTTGGATTCAACTCTGCATGAACGGACTACTTCAATATGCTGGTGGCATTCATGCAGCAACAAAAAATATAATAAAAACAATGAACGGAAATAAGACTGCATACCAAAGAAAAAAACTATCGAGAAAATTAAATAAAAGTGTAATTATCAACCGTATTTAACCCTGTGGACATTTTTTATATTTCACAGTTAAGCTGTTGGGCCAAGTACTTAGAATGCAAAACTTTTTTTAGATCATTATTCTCCCGGCCTTCGAAACTTTTGTCTTGATAACCCTTGCCCATTATCGCCGTTAAATACCCATTTATGTTAGGCGTGGAACAAAGCGGGCCGCCAGGTATGCATAAAGGTGCATGGGCGGCAACTAATTGTAAACCCTGAATACCTTCGATGGTGACTCAAAACCTGATTTATAAAGGTATGGGCATCCATTAAATAGGCGGGAAGTTGTTTATATATGATGTATACCTGGAATTCATTTCGTACCAGCCAGAATTAGCCCAAGAACTTCGTTCTTACGGTCGATCTATAAACCATTGGATCTGTAAGCACGAAAGCAGAAACCTAGCCTTTTATTCAGCCATCGCCCTGTCAAAACCATTATATTACTACCTAGCCTCTTCAAGCACGAAAAAATATTACACTAATCCACACAGTTGTAAAAATTACTACAAAGCCGTTGACGGTTTAAATAGAATAGAAAGGACTTTATTGAAAGTGATTGCCGAGGCTCAAAGAATATATTTTGTCGCCAAGAAAGTGTCGATATATTATCAACACGATAAGCAAGCCGTTTCTTAATGTCTGATTCTGCAGACCGTGTCAATAAGCGTGTCAATCTAGCATGCCACTATTGTCGACGTAGAAAGAAAAAATGCAACGGTGTTCGACCAACTTGTAGTAACTGTGCTGCTGCTGGCGAGCAGTGCGTGTATCAAGTTCGAAGCACACCGTCAAGAACTAATATTCGTTTTGATATTTTACTTTCACAAATGAATCGAATGGAGACCGTTCTAAACAAGCTTGCCGAGGACCGATTCGCAGTGAAAACTGGGGGTTCAGTCATTGATTACCCTTCGTCGGCCACAAGTGCCCCTAGCACTGGCGGAGACGAATCTATGACTAGGGAAGAGGAGCAGATTGAGCAGGAAGGTTTGGAAGAATCACTAGAGGAAGGACCTGCTGTGGATTTACCTGATTTTAATGATAGACTTGAACAGTTAATGTCAAACCAGCTTTCAGGATATTTCGATAGTCTGATATACATGTCCGGCCTATTTATGTCCATCTTTAGTCCTGATGAGATCGATATGCTCTCGAGAAAGTTACAAAAACCCCAATTATTGAGCTGGCTCACCAAAACATCACATCGCATTTGGAGACTTCAACAGGGTACAATGGCACGCCTAGTCGACGTACCTAGTGCATGTTTAGACCCAAACTTGATCCAATTTAGCATAAAATTACACCTCGAAAATCTCGTGGAGTATACGAGCCGAAGTTCTTCTTTGCATCGCCAACAACTATCTGGAGTTATTTTTCTTACTGAACAGGAAATAGACCCCCAAAATATGTCAACTTTGCCCTCACTGTTAAAGAAAGGGATTATAGCAGGGATTGTGATTGAGGGTATTATCACGCTGCGGATGTCGAAACAACACATTCCCCACCCTTGGACTAAAAAATTCCTCGACGATCAAATCAAAGTAGCATTCCATGATTCAATTGATCTTCTGAATTACATGCGTTTCTCCCGTCCCAATTATTTGACCGCAAAGACCTGTTACTTTCTGCTATTGCACCTTTCACGATTTTTCTGCATTCCTTCGATTTTTGTTTATTCAGAGCCTTTGCTTGAATGTACTAAGGCACTTAAAGTGAATTGCGAATCTATGAACACGAGGCTGTCCCCAGAAAAAGTCGCTGAACGTAAACAACTATGGTCTTTGGCTGTATGGTTTCACGTACAGCAAACCGTTTCAAGGCTATCTCTTACTAAATCATTTGATTATACGGGATCTCGTAGTTATACTGAGGCCGTTGATCCGGTTAAGACCATTTATGAACGATGCAGAGCTAAACTGTTCGGTCTCTATAAAGTAAAGGACACTTCTCGCAGTGAAATTTACAAGGAGATCATTCTTAGCAGCCATGAGCTAGACTCATGGTGGAAAACTGTCAATGAGCACTCCAAGTTTTACCATATGACTTCTCCTGAAGCTTCAATTGCTGATTCTAAACCTAGTGGTAACAATACCGGCACAAGACTTGATTATATCGATTCAATGCTGAGTTTCCCCGAGATTTTGAATCGATTGAAGTACTATGTCATCCGACTAATCATCTACACCATTCCTGCATTTTATCCTGAATATCTGCCCTATGAAGTTCCAAATGCCTTAGATATCGTTTCGGAAACTGCACATCTCCTGTTCAACTTAGCAATCAGGGAAACTCACAATGTGGGAGTATGTCACTACATTATTACATTGTCTACAACTACGGCTTTGGGTGCTTTGCTGTACAAGCAACTAAAATATCCCAACCATCCAAGTAACTCTCAAGATATTGAGATTATCGAACAGGGTCTGCCGAAGCTTCAAGTTGAATCATGGCCTATGATTGTTTCAGGAAACAATCCAATTATGGAACTGTGGAATTCACTTTTGTTTATTATGAAAAAATTATATGAGGTGAACAATCCTTCCAGAAACAGCACTGATCCCCCGGTAAAATCCTCACTGTCGGTGCCTGTGAAACAAGAAGAACCTGATACAATGAAAGATTGTGTAGACACTGTTGAGTTACGCCCCACAATTAGCTTGAATGCGACGTCCGTACCTGTTATGGAACCTGTTGCTTATCCACAAAGTCACCCCAGTATTGCAATAGATCAGTTTTCAACCCCCGCACCCACTTCTATGCCTTTTACTTCCATGCCGTTTGAAAATCCGACAACTATGCACCCGTCTTCACAGCCACATCCACCAGCAATGATGGTTCCCCAAGATTCACAATTCTTTCCTACTGATCCCATTATGGAGAATGATACTAGCATGTTCTTGGAAGGCATCGATCGAAATGACAATTGCATCGTTGGCTAAGCCTACATCTTTGACTTCTATTTCAGCTTGTCAAATATATACAACTATGGATATATAGTTTAAATAACATATTAACCCAACAGACTCATTTGAGCATTCTCTGTTTTGATACCTGCCCCAGGATATACTGCCGGTGCGGTTGCAATAGGAGATACAATTACAGGTGCAGTTTCTTGGACCTTGATATTAACGGGCTCAACATTGTCTAATTTAGTGGAGGCTGCCCCATCGGTTATCTTTTTCGCTATGCGCTTTAAAGCTAGAGCTTGTGAAGTGCAATGCTCTCCATAATCGGCATACTTGCTCTTAAGTCCAGTAGCCTGAACACCCAATCCAACACCATGACTCTTCCCATTCACCTTGGCCTTAGAAATGTCGTCATCTGAGTTGTACATGGGGTCCAAATCTCCGATAAACCTCCACGTATCACGAACAGCATTCTTACGTTTTAATCGCTGTACACGACGAGCACTTCTTTTCTGCCGAACCAAACTGTTTAACTCATCATTGACTCTTCGGTCTTTAGCACTGCGCAGTCGCAGTTTAGGAACAGCCAAGGCCACCGATGATTTATCGTGGGCCTTGTCATGCCCACTGGAGGTGGCTGAGGTGCTTGTATGTGGCACAGTTGAAGGGTCTGTAGATGAATTCTGGTCTGCTGAAGATTTTGACTCATGGTCATTAGAATTGTTAAGGATTGCCAATCTTTGTAGTGTCATTTGGTTACCGAAAACCAGCTCAGCTGGGGTGTCAACATTTTCGAATTTGGTGTTTGTGGGGTCGATTGGATCAGGAAAGGGGAAACTGGACCCAAATGGGTTGTTTGTGGAGTGTTCAAATTCGGCAGATTCGGTGTAGGCCCAGACCAGCCACAAGAATGCCCTAGCTCTTGAATGTGAGGTTTTAGTAGTGTCCACAATCAGGTCAAAGTATGAGAGGTATAGTGGCTTGGGGAACATCTCATATTTAACTTCGTGAGCCCACGTCGACATGAGAAACACGAGACTAATTGGGTTTGTCCGAGGTATATGTGTCATTTCACGAATTTCTTTTAACGTTTTGGGTTCGTTTGGGCCTTCGCAAGCACCTTTCAAAATTGATTTGAGTCGTGGGGCATCCTGAAGCTGTTTATAATCTTGCGTGTCGTGGGTTTGCAGGCTGGGGATGGGGTGGTAGGTTCGCAGTTGAGTCTTCATTTCCGGGAAGAAGTTCAACGTCGTGTTCATGCGGCCAAGATTCACCAGCAAGCAAACCATTGCGATTTTAATGCCAGCTTGTCGGTCACACAAAAGCTTCTCACCCAGAATTTTTGAACATCTTGACGACTCTGCCATGGCTTTGAGGTATATATCGGCAAACGTCAGCTTCTCTGCGGGGTTGGTATTTGAAGTGAAAGCACGAGTTGTGTCCGTAAATACTGCATTTAGAAAATCATATTGGATATCCTTCCTCCATAAGGCTTCACCGTCTCGTTTTTTCAGGTGCTGGATTCGTGGACCACTAGGCGTGGTTTGGTAGCTTCTTTTGTGAGGCCGCTTGGGGGCTGGTGTGGGGAGCTTATCGCCATTTTCAGGATTGGTTTGTGTACCTGCTGATAATTTGACTGGTTTACTAGTAGTCAGTTCTGTTGCCATGGTGTTTGGTTTTCTCTGCGAGGGGTTGCTGTGAGTGGCTTGGCGTTCGAGAATTTTTCTATCTTATAATTCAAGTAGTTTTATTATGGTGCTTGGTTCACTATCTTTTTTTTTTTTGCAAATTCAGTGTAGCAACCTCAACAGTTAGTGTGTGCGTGTTATAATTATGTATTCTTGATTTTTAAGATGCGACGACCCAGGCTCACATTGGGCGGGGGGACCTTCTCCCATGTCGTAGTGCTTGATGGGTTCTGATTTGCCCTATGGCACAAAACTCGTGAACTATAAAATGCACACTAAACAGATCTTTCACGAGTGGCTTATATAACTATCATTGAACTGAAACCGAATTTGACCAATGATCTTAGCCATTGAGTAGGATTTTAAATTCATTTAAGATAATTAATTTTAACTTGGTTTACACGTATTCTTTTTCAATATGGCCATACACACTCACAAATTTTTATCACAAATATGCAAACGGATGCATACAAGGTTCCAAACCCAGGGGGAGAGAGATAAAGAGTAGAATTAGATACGAATTTTCGTATGAAGTACTTAAAAAAAATCTTTTTAAGGTTACTTACCAAAGGGGGTTTACCGATTTATAAGATATTTATTTGCGTAAGTGAATAATTTCTGGTAGACTACGATTTCCTTCAGAATTACATACAAATACAGAAAGTTCAGCTAGATATCATGTACAGCGAGAGCAGGCAATTTGAAGAGCCATATGCAATAGTAATTAAAGAAGAAAAGTTACTAGATTCTACATGAGTATGCTGCGATATAGATTGCATTGTGTTGTATCCGCTTATTCATCATCATCACGAAACTGCCCCACCTAAACTGTCCCTTGTTTACAGTTATCCTAACATCCACAATTTCGTTTATTCATTGTTTTCTCAATGGATGAGAATCTAGGATCTCCATTAAGAGACCCTTTCTACCAAAAGACGAATGGTATGATTTATACTGAGCACGATGATGAATCGGAATCAGACAGTTTTCCAGGTATGAAACGACAATTGACAGAGCTGTCACCGAATCTTCCTTCCAGCCGAGGCTCAAACAGAAGCGAAAATTTAGCTTCTAGGCCCATACTTCCGTTTGAATCTTCTCGCAAAAGAAGATTCACATCCGAGAACAATGTAGCTGCTGGTTCAGCTAAGGGTACTGCATCTCAACCTTCTTCTCGCATTTTCCCCGACAATTCAGTGGCTGCAATTCAAAAGTCTTCATTGATTAATGAAATTACTACTTTGAGAAAGCTGAATTCCGATTTGAAGGATCAAAAGTCTGATCTTATTATTCAGTTGCAACGAAAGGACAGAGAGCTTTCGATGCGCAGCACCGATAAGGACTTAGAGAAAATGGTAGCCAAATACGAAGGGTGTAAGGAGAATCTTCTCCAGGTGACTACCATGCTGGAAAGCGAACATAAAGAACTAGAATTGTACAAGTCCAAACTCACTGAGCAGAGCTTTAGGATTGAAGACTTGAGTGCCCAGAACTCACGCTTGCTGGACGAGCGTGCTGCATTAACTGAGAAGCATTCAGAAATCATATCCAATTTTCACGCGGAGTTTGACTCCAAATTGCGGAAAGCTGTAGACCAAGTTGAGGAGCTTAAGACCACAAAGATCAAACTGGAGATGGCACTCGACATTTCTAAGAAAGAAAATGCTCGCATTTGTGATGATTACAATCTGAAATACCAAAGATTAGCCGACGAGTATGAAGAAGTACTTAGGACAAAGAATGAATTCGATGATGCCATGAATGACCACAAGGCAGAGGTGTCAGAGTACAAATCAAAATTAACTCAGAGAGAGGACCACATTATGGAACTTGAAACACACTGCGAAAAGCTTATTAAAACCGTCAATGATACCAATTCAAACAACACCCAGCTGTCGGATCAGATTGAACATTATGAAAGTAAGCTATCAAGTCTTACAAAGGACCTAAGTGAATGCACTGACGAGAAAAACAAGCTACAATCAGTCTTTGATGAGCTAGAAGCGCATTACATAGATTTGCAGCAGCAATTCGAGGCCTTCCATGGAGAATCCAAAGGTTCCGATGAACTCATCCACGTTCTCACCGACTATACTGAACAATTGGTTAAGGAAAAAGTTCGGAACACCGAAAAGCTTAACGATGAAATTAATCGATTAAGAATGCTCTACGAGCAGGAGGACTCGGCACACAAGCAAACCAAGATAGCCCTGCAGGAGGAACGTATGGAAAGAGAGCTCGATTCACAGTTCAAACATGCCGTTGACACTGAAGAGAAGGACAAAGCATACATCAACACCATAAGCCAACTGAATGGGCAATTAAGCGATGAACGTGAACTCGTTCGTAAGCTCCAGAGCCAGATACAGGACCTGAAAGGAAGCATTAGAATTGTTGCTCGTGTGCGACCGCCTAATCCCTCAACGAATACACAAATTCCTTTAGAGCTGACCTCCTCCCAAGTTTTGCTCACGGAGTGTGAAATGGCAGCAATTGGTGTTCCGCGAACTAAAACTCTTAGTGTGAACTTTGACCGTGTTTTTGGCCCTTACTCAAACAACTCCGATATTGCCGAAGAAACCGATTATGTGGTTCAGAGTGCTTTGGATGGTAGACATGCTGCAATTATGGCGTATGGCCAGACTGGATCTGGTAAGACGTGGACAATGAGTGGCTCCGACGGTGTATCCATCCACGCTTTGAAGAAACTAATGACTGCTACACAGTCGCAGGACTCGTACGCGTACCAGATAAGCATTGAGGCTGTTGAAATCTACAACGAGCAGTTCCGCGATCTTTTGGGTGAAGTGGCGGATAGAAAGGGCACAGAGTTGACAATCCAAAGGGATCCTGAAACTGGAAACTCAATGCTTCACGGTGCATTTAGGTACAAAGTTTCTACTGAAGCAGAAGCAGCTACCTTGTTATCGAAAGCCATTCAGCAACGAAGCACTGCTGCAACAGCTGCCAATCACCGCAGTTCCCGCTCACACTTCGTATTCAGTGCACACATTGAACGTAGACACAAGCAGGGCAATGCACTCGACCGTGGGTTCCATGGCGTGCTGCACTTAGTCGACCTTGCCGGCTCTGAGCGCATGGCTCACTCCCAAACCACCGGCGATAGAGCCAAGGAAACCAAAGCTATTAACACCAGTTTAAGTGCTCTCGGGAATGTGATTAATGCACTTTTGAACAAAAGGTCCAATTCGCACATCCCGTTTAGAAATTCAAAACTAACATGGCTTTTACAGGGTGCTTTCTGCAATGATGCAAAAACTATGTTACTCATGGCATTGTCTCCTGAAATCACTTCGGTTGAAGAAACTAAGAGCACTTTGAGGTTCGCTGAAGCAGCTTCACGCGCCGTTATTAGGTCTGGAAATACAGCACCTATTCATTAATTAATATATATAGAGGTTAAGGTACAAGAAAAGTTAAAGTGTTAGCTCTTAAAAGACGCCTATGTACTTATAAAACTAGTTAGATTGAATTTACAACTCACCGGAGTTGGTAATCTCAATCTTCTTAGAGGTGCGACCAGAGCCGGAGCCAAGAGCCTCAATGGACTTGACAACATCGAAGCCCTCGACGACCTCGCCGAAAACAACGTGCTTGCCATCGAGCCAGGGGCACTCAACAGTGGTGATGAAGAACTGAGAGCCGTTGGTGTTAGGACCAGCGTTGGCCATGGAGAGAAGACCAGGGCGGGTGTGCTTCTTCACGAAGTTCTCGTCAGCAAACTTGTTGCCGTAGATCGACTTACCACCGGTACCGTTGAAGTTGGTGAAGTCACCACCCTGGAGCATGAACTGGGGGATGACACGGTGGAAGATAGAGTTCTTGTAGCCGAAGCCCTTCTCGCCAGTGCAGAGAGCACGGAAGTTCTCAGCAGTCTTGGGGACGACGTCGTCGTAGAGCTGGAAAGTGATGCGACCAAGAGCCTGGCCATCAGCAGCAGTGTCGAAGAAAACCTTGTTACCCATTTTAGTTGTAGAGGAAGAGAAATTACGAATTACCTTAAACATCGAAACCTACGGTACAGAAATATTGAGGTTTATATACTGAGATTTTGTCGTCACTGAAAAAAGTACCTGGGCTAGGTGGTGTTAGGGTTGCTGTCACTGACCAGCACTTGTTTCTTTTCAGGGTACGGTGCGGTTGTGGTAAGGGGGCGTAACGGTTACAAATGCTTACCCATATTTTATACTAGAAGCTTCCAAGTCTAATTAATTACACTGGAAATATTGATATATGGACGAAAAAAGTAAAAATTACCAAGGAGGGTTAATCAAATTAGAGTTTCAAAAAATATTTTTTTTATATTATCACAAATCATTAATATATGCCTTAACTGTCGCATGCAATCAGATTACCGGTTTTATAAGAGCAGGCTTTGTTGCCAACTCACTAAGATTTCACGTGTTTTATGCGTGGTGGGGGAGGAGGTTGAGGCGGGGAAGCAGCGGTGAATACACACGTGTTACGAAGGTGAAAGCTTAGATTTCAAGATTTTTCTAAAAAATAGGCCTATATTTATTGTACAAAGTCTGCCAAAAACTAATGCTAACCAGTTAATTAATATGTGATCTTAGGCTATTGATACAAATATTTTTTTACCCTGTTTTAGAAACATGAGAGAAATCTTACATACGCTGTCTATTTTTAGATAATATGCTCCTCGGCTGCTTTATTGAGCCGATTCATAATAGCCAGCCCTTCATCCGCTGTATCGACAGCTTCTACAAAAATATAGTCCGCATTTGCTAAATCAGCTTCTCTGAAACGACTGAAAAGGTTGTGAGACATTTCACGCTTTGTTCGACCCAGTGGGAGGTCTAAAAAATTAGTAGTTTTATTTGGCCATTTATCAGCAAATGAATCGAACTGCATGTATTGAGTAGTAAGTAAAGCAACGTTTTTGGCATCTGGGAATCCGCTGGCCAATTTCTGGAGATCAATTGATGCATTAATTAAAATGACGCGAGCACTGGGAGAGTAGTGCTTGTACTTCATTCCGGGCGCTTTCACAGAGACTCCTTTAGGTATTGTTGTTGTAACTTCAGAGATAGTGCTTTGCCATTCTGGTCCACCCTGTGTTCGAATCATTTCCAGACTGACACCACCTGGACGTAAAATGCGGGGGGGGGTTGAAAGGCCATCTACTACGGTAGATTCTACACCCACATCTGATGACCCTCCGTCTATGATCAAGGGGATTCTGCCGTCCATGTCTTGCAAAACGTGCTGGGCTTCTGTGCAGCTTGGGCGAGTGGATGCGTTTGCCGATGGAGCAGCTACTGGAACACCACTTAATTCAATTAATGCTCTAGCAACGGGGTGAGAGGGGATACGACACCCAAAAGTGTTTTGGCCTTTTGTACATAGTTGAGAAATGGGTGTCTCTTTTGTAATGGGCAGCAGGATAGTTAAGGGACCGGGCCAGAATTTTTCGATAAGGGGTTGATAGATCTCAGGAATTGAGGTCTTTAATATTGTTTTTACCTGGCTTTTGGATGAAATATGAATAATTAGCGGATTATCCGATGGCCTGTTCTTGGCTGTATATATTTTAGATACAGCTTCGGTCGACAAGCAATTAGCACCTAAACCATAAACTGTTTCTGTAGGAAAAGCCACAACCTCGTTACTTCGTAAAAGATCTCCAGCTGTATTTAAATTTTTCAGCGATTGAGAATCGTTAATTTTTAATTGAGGACCGTCGAAGGAGATCTTGGACCGATCAACCTTCAGAACGGACGTCATTGATTTAATAGATCTTTTAAACGTTATTGAGAAGATGAAGGCAAGCTAAAATCCAAAAAATTACTATCTTGGATGACTCTGCTTTATTTTATATTTTTTTTTGAGGTTGTGTGTGATGTAAGCGGTGTGGTCGTTAGTGGCTAGGTACGGTCTAGAATACATTCTATTTATGTAGAGCAATATTTATATGTACATCATTGTCAATTCTTGCTTTTCCTTCTACGCGGGACTGCTGGTGCATGTTGGTCTAAAAGCTCGTTGCTTTGAGCTTTGTTAAACTCTGGAAGTGATAGATTTTTGAGCTTGTCCATTATGCTGGGGTTTATATTGTAGGCTTTTGTAATTCTTTCAATGGGATCACCTTCCTTGATACTGCTAAGGATTGCTGTAATTGTTTCTGGAGGTATCACCTGCCGAGTTGTGTTACTTTCCAGTAATGTTGACGTCTTATCCTCAATTTTTTGTCTGGCTTTTAAAGTTTCGGTAAATAAATCTTCAGATGCAGGTTTATAGTATTGTGGATCTTGTTTTAGTTGAACTTGTCCCAGTTTGGTGAGCCGATTAGCTAGTTGGGAGGCTTCATCGACCTCAGAGCTTGCTCCTGATGAAGGGCGGGTAGAACCAGTACGCAGTTCGAGTTTTTCGACATTTTGTGATAGTACGCGGCCCCCTTGCTTAACTTTTGAGACTTTGTTTCCCATTCTGTCACCAAGGTTGGAATTTGGAACTTTAAGGCGATGGTGATTTTAGGACTAATTTCACTAGCCCTGTTGTCTCACAAACGGATTACGGCTAGACACTCTTTTTACGGCCTTCTTATGGAGGTTCATTGCTAAGTTAATAAAATGCTATTGAAATTTTAAAGGCAATTATATCTATATATATTTTATTGAATAACTTTTAAAAAACTGCTTTTATCATGGATATTACGAATAAGGTAACTTCATGCATCTGGGATGCATTTCGGTAAAGGCAGTATATGCACATGGCTTCATTGAGCACTAGGTGAGGACATGCGTCAACCAGGAATAAAATGGTATAAAATACGTTAGTTTCTTGCGAAATTATTTTCTGTCTTAAGGAGGTTTAATGTCTCAAATAAACAGAAAAGGAGAAGGAAGTACCAAGTATATTCCAAAAATTGTGGAATTGAATAGGGACATTCGTAAAACTACTTCTCAGCTTTCAAAGGCTAGACAGGATTTGGGCCTTCTGAGAGGTCTGGTGAGAGAATTTTCAACACTCTTTTTCGATAAGCTCCAGCTTGATGCAGCATTTTCGCAGGATTTTGAAGAAGATATGGATCAAAATGTGATTCGTGTAATTTTAGGAAGGATCAAGACAGCTATGCAATACTTCAATGGAGAAAATGCGCCAATATCACAATTGGAACTGAAGAAAGAAGCGTCATCCTTTCGCTTCCAATTTTACTTGTCAAGGAAGCATGCAAAGCAGCATTTGTGCAAGATAACAGATCAATTGCTCGAAATTCAACGCACTTCAGAGGGTATGGCCACCATGATTCGAAGATTTGAGGATGACAACAATTTATTGAAAGCAGACATTGAAATGCTGAGAAACAATCCTGGAAAAGAATACATAGAAAACAATGGCAAACATACCTGGGCTAAGCTTTCTGGTATCAATTTGATGACACGAGCTGAGAAAAGGTCATCAGTTTACAGCCAGCGTAGAATGTCGTCTATCAATATGCGTAGAATGTCTCTCGTTTCCACCAAAAGTCATTCTCCCAACAGTACTGCTCCTGGATATTCCTATGACTACAATGGAGCCCAATTCCCAGGTAGCTTCGGTTCTAATCCACAACATGATAGAGCTTCTCTCACCTACCCGCAATCAAATATTGCTACAAGACCTCGTTCAATGCATATTAATTTGGATCATCGGATGTCAACGGTCGCTGTAAGACGTAGATCTGGAGCTCTTTCAGACTCTGATGTGAGCGGAGATGGTTCAATTGCTTCTACGAATACGTCCCTCTCTACGCATTCATTTGCTAAACCCAGCTATGTTAACCACCAAATGGGCTATCCTAATTTAATAAGTTAATTATAAGATCCACGTAATAATCAAGCCAGATATATATAAATTATAATCTATTAGTAGAGTTAAATGGACACCTGATTTATCTGGGTCAACATGTAACATAGGTTGTAATAGTTGGATATGTTAACTTCCCGCCCTTGACCTATTCCTAAGTCCTACAATTTTTCAAATACTTCTGAATGAAACTGTCCAATACAGAGTTGGAATATTTGCGCCTGTCGCTTACTTCCATCCCGATAGTTCGTCCTGATAGTCGCCAACCCTCTCAGTTTCGTCCAGTTGAATCTCAAATTGATGTCTTACCTACTACAAACGGTTCGTCACGAGTAAGAGCAGCCGATGGATCTGAGTGTATAATTGGCATTAAAGCTAAAGTTGTTCCAACACACCATAATTTAATTGACGTTTCGGTCGGTATTGCTGGCTTGAAAGACAATGATCCCTTTGCTAATTCACTTGCTGTTGTTTTAAAGCAAGTTCTTAATTCTTGTCCTGAAATTACTGAAGGAACACTTATTTTGAATCCAAAATATGCATTTAGATTGTTTGTGGATTGCGTTGTATTATCATATACTTCTCACCCTCTCTCATTGCTCTCCATAGCCGCATTTCAGGCACTAAAATCAACACGACTTCCGAAGCAACTTGGTGTTTTAGGCGAAGATCGGGAACTGATCATCACTGGTGATGAGATTGAAATTCCACAATTTGATGACGACTGGTCGTCATCGTTACCTCTTTGTCAAAAGAACTGGACCCCACCTTTATTATTTATTGTTGCAATTGTAGGCTCAACTGTCATAGTTGATCCTACTATGAGCGAAGAGCAGGCCAGTGAAGCTTCAATGTTTATTACATGGAAAAACGGCTCTATATCTGCTCCTATTAAAACACTTGATTCTTCATCTGGTGCATTTCTTGGTGCATTTGACCCCAAAATGGTTTTTGATGCATATGCTTTAGTGGAGCAGTGCGCGCCTGAGGTTGAAAGAAGCTTAATGGAGAATTGATTTTCTTATACTTACATAAATAGCAATTTTACTCAAGTTTTACAATACCTTCACAGTGCTGGTGGTTGTATGCATGGACAACAATAGCGGTTGCTGTTTGAATATTCATCGATCTTACGTACCCCAGCTGCTCAATTTCAATGCAGGAGTCAAGCAATGCGAGTAATTCAGCCGGAATTCCCTGCTTTTCATGACCCATCATCAAAACTGTTTTCTTAGGGAACTTCAAATTGGGCCCGAGTGTTTTGCTTGTATCGGTTTGCTCGATACCGATTAAAGAATAACCTTGGGATTTCTGCTCGAGTAGAAACTCACCCAAGTCTTGCTCGGATACTTGAGTAATTGGAATCCATTTCTCAGCTGTTAAGGCTGTTGACTTAAAGTGCTGATCGTTTAATACAGATGTGTCTTTAATGGTCATAGATTTAGCACCTAAGGCATCACTCAATCGACAAATCGCACCTAAATTCACTGGTTTGTCACAAAGGGTTGCAACAACGATCAACTCTGTGCGGCGCGCTCGGTATTCTACATCGAAGTTACCACTCTTCGTTTGCATTGAACTACTAAATTCCGCGGTAAGGCCTTGCTTAACAGCATCAGCAACAACCTTTTCCCTAGCTTCAATCAGGTCAGGAAGAGGTAGTTCACTTCTCCTCTTATTTACGATTTGATCCGAGGACCAGCAGGGCCCAACATTCTTTTCATTGAGCAAAGACTCGTCTATCTTTCTAATAGAATCAAAGTCTTCTTGAAGGAGTGTATGCGGCATACGCCTGTCAAAAACCAAACTGCAAACACCGCCACATACGGGACCGAGTCGTGTATCAGTAATATCCCACAAGTAGGATTCATTTTGGTGCGATGATGTCAGAACTGCAGCAGTGTTGATACGTGCACATGTATCAACAATTGACTTGAAGTTCTTAGGGGTCATATCTTTCTGATTCAGAATATAGAGAGTTGAAATCGCACGGTGACGTAGCACAGCTTTGTTACTAGTGGCTAAGGGAAGGAGGTGCTCGACGAAGGCCTCACCAAGCAACTCGGATTCGTTGTTTCCGTTAATAAACTGGATATAGTATAGTAACAAACAAATCCTTATCATTGAACTCAGAACCCTAGGAGGCATTCCAAGGCTTCCATCTAGTTCATCAATCTTTTGAAGGACAAATTTATTAAAATCAGGCCCAGCAATGTGTGTTGAAGCGATTGAAGCGACTAGCCATTCAGCGTGAACTCTTACTGGTGGATTTGCTTCCATTTCAAGACTGGATGTAACCGTTTTCAGTAACTCAAGAGCCAAATCTTTGTTACTCATACTTTGAACCAAAATTAGAATCTGATAATACAACACTCGGAGGTGTGCTTCTGGATTGTCAAGTGATCCAGTTATTTGCTTTTCAAATGCTGCCTGATGAAGTGTATCTTTAACAACCTCATCAGCACCTTCTTGGGTCAGATGAGATTTAAGGAAGTTGGCTGCAATAGCTCGAGCCAGCGTTTCCGAATGGCCCCATTTTTCCTCATATATACCGTACCTGATGGCAAGAAGCTCTTCGAATCTTACAGTATATTCTTGTGAACGCATGAAAGCAAAAACGCGAGCCATAACTACTTGGACCCACGGCGCAGGTGAAGTTGAATGTCTCGCAAGACCAATCGCCATTGGTGCAAGTAAGTTGCGGCGCCTCAAACTAAGCTCGACCAACTCAATGCAAATAGATTCAGGAGCCTCTGAAACAGCACCAGGGGTTGTTATCAAATCGATAAATTCATGGTGTAGTTCACGGTCAATAAATCTGAGAGTAGCATCTTTCAAATGGTTCCATAATGTTTGAGCACCATCTAATGAAATAATACAAGGCGAGTTGCGCTTAAATGCACGAAGTGCAGCCAATCTCGTTGGAACCGAACTATATGCTGAAAATGTGATTTCACAAAGATCAAATGGGGAGAAGTCAATGAAATTAAACGCATACCCAACAGTCTCGCTAAGTTTCTCTCGTTCAAGCGCTTTCATTGGTTTTGGATCATTTAATTCTTCAGTGAGCATCTGTTTGACACTATCAGGCATTAAATAGTTGACTTCATCGAGGATCGAAGCCTGTAAAGCCAGCGTACATTCCATTAAACTTTTAGGTGAGGAATGAAGATCATCGCTATAAATCTGGGAATATGCAATTTTGTTTGATTTCAAAGAAATAAAGCTTTCTCGAGTGAGATATCCATTTTGCTTAATCTCATTACGCGCCCTTGTTTTAAGAGAGTCGAGTTCATTTACCTCTTCAGAGGTTGCGTTTCCCAAATACAGTTTCTTCCTCAAATCCTTGACAAGCTTTAAATAGAGGTCTGCCATTGCTTTGGAGTTGTAAGTGATGGATGTGGCTTCTGCTGCAATATATAACTGATTTAACAGTTCCACGGGAAGCGAACCCACAGGCAAGATATCCAGCATTGCTTGTGTAAACAATACTCTAGGCGCTTCAAAGCAGTGTGAATGTTCCATGAAATAGTTAGCCAGGCCTCCAATAAATCTCTGCAAATTATCAGTTGAAGACTCCAAGTATGCCTTGAGGAGGTTGCGAGAAAACCTTTCAAAATGATCAGCATGAATGCACGTATCATATATTACCACAAAGTTTGGTGTCTGTAAGATTCGGGGAAATAAAATCTGAGAGACATAATCTGGAAACAGCGTCAATGCGCGCATTTGCTTAGGAATAAGACTCATTATCATTTCCATAGTGAGGACACGAATTCCTTCGGTGTTGCTAATACACAGTCCAACATTTATCAGTGATACAATCCATTTAGGATTAATAGGGCTTTTTTCTCCCATTAATGCGGCAAAATCTGATAAGCTTCCCATGGTCTGATGAACTGATGTATCTACACCTAAAACTTCAACCAGCGATAGGTATCTGTTCCAGCACTCTCGAACGTTATCATCCTTAGGATCATAGTCCATTACGTGGTTATGGACAGGGTTTTTCAGAAGACCAAATGTTGATTCAAGAATCTGAATAGCAAATTTAGAAGCTTCTGCAACCCGTGGTTCAAGTAGTTCAAAATAAGTGACACCATCAGTCTCAACTACATTGCGGACATACTCATGGTACTCTACACGATTCACGCAAGTTAGCCAAACTCTCAAGGCAGCCATAACGTGCCTCTTATCCGTCGTGCGTGTAATACAACTTACAATCGCATTCCACCAATTGCAATCTTCCAAAGATAATGTGGTAAAATAAGGAAGAAACAAGGCCAATATGTGTGAAACCTGTTCTGCTTTAGCGGAATTTTCGGTTGACTCCAATATTTTCCACAATGTCTTCATGAGTTGAACATTGCAGGATTTTGGCTTACCACAACCTTGCAGAAGCTCTAGAGTTGCTTCTGCAGCCAAGTCATCGCTATTTTCAGAGTATTTAATCAACAATTCATTAATTTGGTCAAATAGTATAGAAGAAACGACTTCGCTGTTTTGTAAGAGGTAGAGAACTACCTGCTTTGCGTTCGAAGTGCTAGCTTCTTGCAAGCTATCCAATGCTTTCAACGCCTGGCTTTTCAAATCATCATAATTATTCTTTTGATTTGATATATAAAGAAGAACCTGTGTCTCCTCTAAATTCCAACTCGACATTTTTTTATTACAAAAAAAATAAATTTAAAACACGTGAGCTGATCTTAGTTATGCATTTAACGAAACTTGTGGTAAATTCTTATTTTTAGTTCAGAGAAAGTAAAAAGGACTCGTAAAAGTTTGCAAAATTAAAAAAATAAAATGAAATATACAGATATAAATATTTAGGATTAATGGCGATCAAGTGAATCATCACTTTCCCTGCTATGGCCACTCACTGATCCAGCGTAAACCTGAGCAACTTTCTTGTCACTCGACTTGTCATTAATTGATTGAATGCTATCTTCTTCCACACCGTCAATTTTAAGTCCAGCCTTGTTAGCATATTCCATATCTTCAACCGCGTAGATCTTAGTATCATAGCGCTCACCGAAGTGGAGGAAAATAGGCAAGAACAGCATTAAAATAGTAGCAACAAGGGATGCAATATAACCCTTGCGGAAACGAGGTGCCTCTTTGGTAGGGAAAAACACTATATTGGTCCAGATGTTAATAGCTTGGGATACTGCATCGCTATAGCCAATGACCAAAGCACGTTCCTCTGCATCACGACGAATTGTACGGTTGATAATGCCTGAAATAAGTGCCTGGTTGGTGGAATCAAGCCCAATAATAAGGTAACACACCCATCTCCAACCCACAGGGATATCCCATGCTACCAATGAGCTGTAACTGACGATGAACAAAAGTTGTGTAATGGTGAGGAAAATATAAGGCGAAAATGTGTCTGCCAAACCAGCAAGAATAAATTGACCAACGATACCGACAGCACTTTGAATGCTCGGATAGTTGACTTGGTTAGACTCCGTGTATGGTCCACCATGCTTGACATTATGAGCCTTCAACCAAAGATCAAATCCAAGTCCATCCGGAAGGGCGAGGACGTTAAGTAAAACCCAAAATGTAGCGAAGAAATGAATGTGCCATCTGCAGAAAGAACGTTTGAGAAGTCCCAAGTTCAATTTAAGAGCAATGGGACGAACGCCGGACTCGATCATACGCTGCTTGCTCAGAGCCTTTTCCTTAGCAGTTAACCACCAGGTATTTGCAGATTGTTCAAGTGTTCCAGGGTAAATGGCAAATCCAATAAGAGCGATAGGGACAGTAAAAATACCGTCGACGATAAATCCCCACTGCCATCCTGTTAAACCGCCTTTTCCACTCAGGTTCTCAAATGCAGCGGATTGTAGGAATCCTGAGAAGATGCTTCCTAAGCCGGATGTGATAGAAAATGCCATGACACGACGGTAAAGTTCGTCACGCTTGTACCATGAGCCAATGGTATAAACCACAGAAGGGAAAATGGGACCTTCCGCGAGGCCAATAAGAAATCTTAATGCAAACATATGGCTGGGCTTGGTAACTGCAGCTTCGCAAAATGTCAAAACACCCCAAATGGTCTCCAAAGTTGGTAATGCTAATCTTGCCCAAGGTCGTGTTAAAAGCATGATACCAAAGCACATAGAAACAATATACCCGGCAGAATAAAGAGATTTGGCATATGACAAGTCATTTCCATGGAAATTGATATCTGTATCCATGCCTGAATTATAAGCCTTGACCAGGTTGGACTTGTCAAGAGATTTCGTAAAGTAAGAGCTGCAGACGTATAAAAGCAAAACAACGTCAAGTTTGAAAAGAAGCCATTTTTCTTCTTTAGGCATAAAACTGGGATACCAAATAAAAAGCCGAACAAATCCATCATACCAGTGCTTTTTTCTTACTTTCTCAGTTTCACGATTAATACGTTCTGCCTTCTCAATATCACCTTCTGTGGGAACAATATCACTGTGAGAATTTACTGGTGCAACCAACTCATGTAATTTGTTATTTAATTTTGCCTTGATGTTATTAGTGGGTGGTGGAGAACCGGAGGGCTCAACTGGAGATGACATTCTTAGGCTCGTGTGCTTTTGGATCGTTTATCTTTTCTGATCGCCACACGTCTTAATGATGTCTTGAAAAAGAAAAAAAAGTCTTTGGGCTAGTTATAAGTCTTATAAGGGTGTGTGGGTAGCTTAAAGTATGCATCGAATCTGCATAGTAAAACGACGTCACGCACATTCACATGGCCGCTCTTCCCGATATAAAATATGCTCAAGATCACACAATACTCTCTATATCAAAAGCTTTATTTATTAAAAGCCTAGTAACTTCATTTATCAGTCGTAATGGTTACTGTTCAAAATACATTTTGCAATTTTTTGATCATTTGAGTCTCCAAAATAACTTCAAAACCGTCGTCTGCATCGTAGCATAAATTTTGCCGCATATGATTTTATGCAAGTCAGAGGTAAGGTTTATGAGCAATTATCGAATTTAATCTGCCCCTTGAGATAAGAAACAAGTCAGTGGAAACGGTAAATTGTTTTATAGTTTCATATACTTTAACTCACAAAATTTTATCCACAACAACGTCGACTGTGTCTCTAGCCTAAATACGATGGCCAGTATCTCGAATATTAAGTTGAAGAATTTTTCAAAATCAGCTATCACATCAACTCACATGACCCTGATGTACATGATGTCAAAATGTGTCAGCAGCCATATCTGTAATCTAAGATAGCAAATTCGTGAGAGAAATAACACCATAGATAACACAATTCGTGAACTGAAAGTCTCAGAAATTGAACTGTTATAGGTTAGAGTATCTCGGATTTTTTTGTGTCTATATACAAGAGCTCTTCAATGATCGTTTGAATCTCATCCAGGATCTAAATAACTTGTATTTAATGTATTTTAACTTATATGATATAATAACCAATAATATCTATGAAGTAAGTACTGAAACAGAAAATTATAAGTACAAATATTGTAATTAAAAGTACAAATAATAAATCTGAGGTTTTCCACCCCTTCTTTTTAGTCACTAGTTAGATAAAATATCCACCAGGGCTAAACCCTACACTTTAATTCCACCAAATGTCAATTATATAAATCCTTGTCTTCGCATTTCCTAACTTAAGTTCATGATGAAATCCCAAAACTATATTGGACTGAAAGCCAGGTTAAGCCAAGCTTGGATGCATGCACCTTTAGCTGTTTTAGTGTTCTATATTGTTAAGCTGATTTTACTGAGACTTTTTATAAAGTCTTTTTTAAACACTGCAAAGGTAGCCACATTACATGAATGCAACTCTCTTCAAAATTTTTATAAAATTGCCTCTGATTCCCCTCAACTTGCTATCAATCTAGCCAACGAATTAGTGACTGCATCTGTGAACTCAGCCGTAAAGCAATTCAAGCAATCATTAATGATGACTCTTACTGCAATTGAGGCTCTGGTTCTTTTTGCTTTTGATTTGACTTTAGGTACATGTGCCTGTTTGACTATTTCCACCGTGAACATAGCTGCAAACGAAGCTTTGAACGCTACTGAGGCTACGGTAAACTTCGCCAATAGTGCTGCTGGCAGCATTGGAAAGGACATTAACAAAGGTTTAGACTCACTTAGTACATTTATTAACGGTGCTGTTGGTCTCATCAGCAGTGTTGAAAGCTACTTCAATGAAGGAAATGGAGAGATCAAAAACATCAGCCTTACAGTGAACAAGTTAAACAATCTGAGTATTCCTTCTGATATTAACGATAGACTTGAATCTCTCAGAAGTGATATACCGACCTATCAAGGTACCAAAGAGTTCATCAAAAGAGAAGTTTCGGTCCCGTTTGATTTCGTAAAATCTCGGATAAACTCATCTAACATTTCTTTTTCAGCAAACCTGCCAGTTAACTCATCCTTCGATAATAATGTTTTTTCCAGCTTACCACAATGCGATGTGAAAAGAATTGATAAAATGTTTACAAAGGTTGAGAGCATGGTCACAAAAATAACTGTTATTTTGTGCCTTGTTTGCGGATTTGGTATCTTATGTGGAATTCTTTTGAATGCTTGGAGGATAAAGTCGGCCTGGAAAATCATCATTTCCGCAGCCCCGAATTGTCAGTCAGCTTCTACATATGAACAGGAGGTTCAACTGAAAGAAACTCCGGATTCATTTCTAAACCGTTTAGCTTTCATTGAATCAGGATTCCTTGTTCGAAAGATATCCACAATTAAAGGTATCAAAGGGCATCATATTTGGTGGCTCCGCTACATTTTCATGAGACCGTTGATTGACTTTTTAGCAGTGGGCCTTTTAGGTTTAGTGCTAAGTCTGCTGGAGTTATCTCTGATTGAGGCTGCAAAGAAAGCAGCTAAGGTTATACATGAGTTCGAGAAGGCTACAGTTAGTGATATTTCCCAGCAGTTTCAGAAGTCTTTTAATGTCTGGCGTAATCAAACCAATAGCCAAATCTTAGCAATTCAAGGAAATGTCAATACACAAATGCTTGGGTGGTTAAATCAAGGAAGCTTCAATATTAACAGCACTATTTCCAGCTTCAGTGATATGATGAATAACGAGCTTTCCTCCGCGTTCAACGGCACTATTTTGTATCGACCAATGCATGACGCTTTGATGTGTATAGTTGGTGAAAAGATCCAGAAAATTGAGAATGGTTTAACTTGGATTAATGAAAATTCACAAGTCTCATTACCTCAAATTGACGATAGAGTCGCCAATATCTCAAACATTTCTAATTCGGTTGAAAACAAGGTTGGAGGAATCGGAAATAAAATTGTAGAAAGCTCTCTGAAATTTCTCCACCACACCATTAAAGTTCAGTTAATAACATCTGGAGTGTTCTTAGCTATCTGGTTTACTTATGCACTAGTTGCCTATTTGTCCCTTGTTGATCGAGATCAAATGTTAAAAATGGTTCATGTAAACCGACACCGATCCGAAAAAGCCAAAAGTCCTGAATCAGCGACATTCCGTGGTACTCACAGCATTCATTCATTCGATAATAATCCATTTAACTCGTGGGAATATGGCACCATCCCGAACTTATCTTATGACATCCCCTCCTCTCATGTTATCCCATCCGAACTAAACACACAACTACCTCCATTAAGTCCTATTCAACGCATCCAAAATCGAGTCACCCGATTTTTTAATGGTCCACAAAGACAAGTCAAGGTTTCTGCATCAGATGGACCCATAAGGGGTTCTATTCACCTTCCAGATGACCCCAAGACCCCACTTAAAGCAATGATATTTTAGCATACTTAGATTTATATTTTACATTATTACACTTCGAGTTCTTATTTCTTTTTCAATTTTCTGCAAATTAATGCGACAGCCAAACTAAGAGCAGCGACTCTGAGTGATATTCCAGTTACAATTACAATAGGGAAGTATTTGAAATGCCCAGAAAGCATACGGTTTGCCCAATCTGATTGATTAGGATCTTGCTGGATTCTCCTTCTTTTCTGTCTAACACTCACCCATGAAAACAAGGATAGTAAAATCCTCAAATCACACGAATCAAAAGTTGGAAGTCTAATATCATTGACAGTGAATAAAGGATCAATCAATCTTCTTAAATCTTGAAGAATACCTAAAGTAATTCCCCACATTTTCCACGGTTCTGTTTGCCTCAGGTTCTGTTTGGCCCAAGTTGTATTATTGTTGTCAACCATAATGTCAGTTGCATCAAAAAGCAGGCATCCAGATTGGTATGAAACAAAAGACTTCAAAGCTCCGGTAAAGTCAAGGCGATCTCCTACGGGAATACGTTCCCAAACTCTTCTTTCTTGGCTATATATTTTGCCCAAAGGATGCCAAAAAGCAGCCAGTACCTCAGATGACTGTGGTGTCAAATTAACACCATTACTCTCTTTATTTAAAGAAAAAACGAACGGACAAAGGATCAACGCAATTTTTCGACCCCAAGAGACTCTAATGATTCGTGGTTCCAAAGAGCCAATGTATTTTGCATGCTTGGTTAAATCCAACCCAACCTCCTCCGAGGTCTCACGAATAGCAGTTTCAAAATCATTCTCATCTGGATCTTGTCTACCTCCGGGTAAAGCTACATGACCAGACCAGCGATCACCTAGTCGTGAAGCTCTTTTAATCAACAAAATTTCTTGGCCATTAGCACATTCCCGAATGATAAGCGCAACACTCCCTCGTTTCAACCTTGATGTATCTTCTGGATCATCTGGATGAAGCCTGGCTGGTTCCCTGTTAGCTGTAAGAAACTCTAGCTCCCGTACAGATTTGAGGTGCATTTATTAATTAGGAGTAAGCAGCTATAGAATTTGTGCTGATATAGCATGAATAAAACACCTTGATGTAAAATTAATCAAGGAAAATAAATTTAAAATAAAATAAAATAGAAATGAATTGGCATTTGTAGTTGAAAAGACGTTGAGAAGAAAATCGTTTCGGTGATATAGTTATATTTTAAACGAAATTATACTTTTAGGAAACCACAAGTCGTGGCTTAGTCGACAAGTGGAATAAGAGGCCGCGTGATCTAGTGGTTAGGATATCTGATTTACATCTGTAAAAACTCAGAAAGTCCCGAGTTCAATCCTCGGCGTGGTCATTATATTTTTCGAATTTTGCTTTATGATGTTACTGTTGTTCTTAAACATTAACAAACTTCTTATATTAATTTTTTAATCGTATAAACCAGGTAAATTATATCTCCAGTACCGTCTGAGTAGAATTTTCTAATTGGCTTCGGACCGTCGGGCACCTGATACTGATACATCAAACGAAATACACACACTACTCACCAAGAACGCGAACGTGTTAACAAAAAATGGCCACAGAGTTGTTGAGTGTTGAGCAAGCATTTTACACTGGCGATTACGCCTCCGTCATTTCAGCAGATGCACACTCTGATGAGCGTATTGCTGCCCTTCAGGTGCGAGCACTTGCTGCCCAAGGCGAGACACAACAAGCACTCTCCCACACCGAAGGCCACAGCTCGCCCTTATTTGATGCACTCCGTGCATATTTAGCCAAGTCGATCCCTGAGTCGGATGCTGTTCTTGCCAGTAATTCTGATAACGATTCAGTACGCCATATTGTGGCACTCACACATGCTGCTCAGGGTGAGTGGCAGAGTGCTTTACAGATTATTTCTGAATCTGGACACTACCTTGATTCAAGTTTGCTTAAGGTTCATATCCTCCTGGCTCTCAATCGCAACAGTGAGGCCATTCAAGTTATTGATGACACAAGAGAATGGGCTAACGATCACATTATTTACAATTTGGGCGAGGCACTAGCATGTTTGCGTGATCCTTCAACTGCTCAGAAATCTTACTTTATTTTTGAGGAGAACAACTCGGTTCACCCCTCTGCAAACTCGTCTTTGGGTGAGGCAGTAGCTAATATGGTACTTCACCGTTTCCCAGAGGCATCTGAGTCTATGACTCAGGCTGTTTCCAATGAGTCTGAAGCTTCTTTGATCTCTGCACTCTCACTTGCGCTTATTCAAGGTGATGCTGCTTCAGTAACTGAAATTAGAACCAAGCTTCAGTTGGCAAAGTTCAAGGATAGTGCTTACACTGCTGATTTGAAAGCTAAAGAAGAGGCGTTTGACCGTGTTTTGGAGCGTTTTAAGGCATAAAAAAATATTACCTTGGTTAAATAAATAAATATATTACTTTGAAGTAGGTTTTTTCAACTGTACCCTCAGTTCTCGCTTTTGGAATATGTACAGTTGGACTTTTGGTCCGTCCGCAATTTCGACGTATGATTTGGGTGTAAATGTCCAATTAAGTTTGGCAACTTCCACAACTATGTCATTGGTGGTGTATGCTAAAGGAACCAACGTGAAAAGCAAGCGGCGTTGCGAGTCTACCTCGTAACCGATCACCTGCCATGGCTTAAGTTGACCATGAGCAGAGGCCAATCCTCGGAACTCCATGGGAAGATCACCAAGTGCAATCAACGATTCACTGCCGGTGAATCGATCTTCTTCGTTATCCTCATCAACAATGTTTTTAATGGCATATTCAATTAAAATTTTCCTGGACTCGCTGTTGGTTTTCCATATCCAGCTAACGTTTACAACAGTTGTTTCAAAGTTCTCCAACCCAGCATCCTTTAGAACTTCCGTAACCAAATTACGCTCCTGAGAAGCTGGGAGACGAAACCGCCTGAGAGTTACTGGACTAATGTAGAAGTTCTCACCTGTTACCCAGCCTTCTTTTATAAACTCGTGGGCAGCATGATCGTATGATTTGCGATCGTTTCCATATCCATCAAATATGTATGCACGTTCAACAGATACGTAGGTATCCATTAGAAGCCCCAGCATATGAAATTTGGCATTACTTCCCATAGTGAAACCACTTACATGTGTATCATCTTCATGATCATTATTTTCTCGCTCTTCTAGCTCTTTGGTACCATTGGAAGACGAGCAAGCATAGTGATCGACATGCTCCACGCCGACTGACTTCAAAGCATTATCGATGTCTTTAATTTGCTTGGTAGTGCGTGAAGTTGTTATTACCAATAGTGTTGATGGAGATTGTGAAGCAAGTTTTGCTATTTCAAGAAGGTTTGATTCCCATTTGCTCTCGTCAAAGCATCTTTTTAACACCAATGGGTTCTGAAGCCACACTTTATCCGGACCTAGACGATACTCCAAAACAGATCGGGAGTCACGATCAAATAAATCAAGGTTGATCTGTGGAGTTGCTAAAAGTGCACTGTCAAAGTCTATAATCACGATATCAGTGTGGTTCTTATCAGCAGTCTTTAAAGTTTCCTGTTCAAAGAAGTGCAAGCACGCCTTCTCGGCATCAGTGGGAGTACTTGACTCCATTTCTACATTTTTGGGTTCAGAATGTGGAATATCAGCGTTAGCGTAAACGTTATTCGGTATCCCCAAAGAAGGAACCATTGGCACCATTGTAGGAAACACTGGTAAAGGATACATTGGGGGTATTGGTATTGGTACCTGATTGTTAAAATGAGGATACTTTCCCCATTGTTTATTATGTTTCTTCGCGTACTTCGGCATAGCAAATAACCCCCAGAGTCTTAAACTTTAATAACTGTTCACTTAGGGTCAAAGAGAGTTTTTGGCACTGGGGACATGATATGGGATTTCCTAAGGAACGAAAAAAAAACGTTGAATATGTAGGGCTTAGCCAACGTTCTTCGACCCTACAAAGGGAATTGAGCATTCAGAATCGCTCACTACATTATCAATGGTAGATGTATTTTTTTTCTTTTAGTGCTCCATCACATGTCATGTACAAAATACAAACCTCATTTAATCGATCGCAACCTTATCTAGATGGTTCTCGCTAGATAGGCTCCAAAAAAACCTATTATGCTATAGATGCGGGTAAGGTTTATATACTCCGGCCTTGTTGTTATTGTGGAAATTCTAAGCTTATTTACCACTCCCGGTGTAACTAGATTACCCACAGCAACGTCAACTCTACCATTGAAAAAAGGCTAACGCGCAGTTCATCTCACTTTCCGAGAAAACCTGATGAGCTACAACCAAGCCTCCCAGAAAAACTACTGGCAACAATCAGGAGATGTAGGGAACAGCCCTCTACACCCCCCTCCATTAAATCTTCCTGAACACAAACAATTCCGTGATCATTTAGCGGCACCATCACCCTCTTCAACATCACCCATTTCACCACAAATGAATGCATCGGCCAAATACCCATCAGCCTACACATCCTCAAATGTGGTCTCACAAATTCCAGTGCGACGACATCATCGGAAACGCAGCTCAACAATCTTCGTTCAAGCTCGACACCAACCACAATTAGCACAGACTCTTGAGGACCCACCACTTGCGCCTGGTCTACTTAAAGGCGCAACAACGTTGGCAGCAGCTCAATTGCTGTCGAAACTACTTGCATTTTCATTAAACCAGGTTCTAATTAGGTTCATTGGCTCTCGAGACCTTGGTGCTGCGAGCCAATTGGATCTGCTGGTGTCATCTTCTCTATCACTAAGCCGAGACGCGGTCAGACTTGCTAGCCAGCGTCAATCACCCGTGGCACGCACCCAATTGAACGAGTACACAACTGATGGTCGTTTGGTACTCGGTACTGTTGTTGGTGATTTCCAAGAAACCGTGAATCTCGGCTGGACAGCAACTGTGATTGGAAGTGTTATACTTACATTGAGTGGAATCTCATTGTATGGCTATGGTACATGGCCCCACAATGCCCTTCTGTTGACTATTCTTGCATCGCTTATTGAGCTTGGAGTGGAGCCTTGCTTCCTTTTGATGCAACTCCGCTTGCAGTTCTCCCAGCGTGCGAGAGCGGAGTCAATTGCGAATATTGTACGAGTTAGCACCGTGGCTTTTTGTCTAGCAGTAATTCACACGACACCATTTTTGGGGTTTTCACTCGGACACCTCAGTTACTCGCTTACACTGGCCGCCATGTACTTGAGACCGAACATCGCCTCAGCCTCGGAAGCTGGATTCAGACTACTCCCTACAAAGATCTGGGCCTCTCAACGTCAAATTTCTGCAGTATTTATTGGCGAAAGAGCATGGCACACTACATGGGAGCTTGGTGTTCAGCAAGTGGTTAAGTACTTTCTTACCGAAGGAGACAAAATTGCTGTAGGTATAATGACTACACTTGAGGAGCAAGGAGAGTACGCATTAGCAGCAAATTATGGCTCTCTTCTTGCCAGAATGGTGTTCCTTCCGGTTGAAGATGCATTAAGGGGGTACTTCACCCGTGTATTCCCCAAGATATCGTCTGACAATACTGGCCCAGCCAGCAGCGATCCTGGTTCCCCGGTTTCAGCCCACAGTAATACATCATCGGTTAGCACTGCCTCAGATTCAGACGAAAGCTTGCTGGAAGAATGCATTTCAGACGATGGTGTAAACGTTCTTTCTCAAATCTTGCGCGTATACTCATATTTGGGCGTCTTGTCTGCCGGCTTTGGCCCTCTAATAGCAGGTTACCTTATTGGATTTGTGGTTCGAACGGCCAGCTTTGCCAATGCAGCCCAGGTACTTGCTGCATATGCGTGCTACATACCAATTCTAGCATGGAATGGGTCACTTGACGCACTTGTGCAATCAGTAGCGCCCCTCAAAACTCTCCGCAAGCAAGGCTTCGTACTCGCTGGTCTCGCTGGATGTTTCATGCTCCTCACATACACCTTTGTTTCAGTTATGAAGATGGGAGCAGTTGGCCTTGTATGGGCCCAGATCGCAGGAATGTCCTTACGAATGCTGTGGTCCCTCAACTTTGCTAATTCATACTTCGGAAAGGGTCCAGGATGGATTCGTAACTGTCTTCCTCCATGGTGGGTGCAAGCCGTGGGAGGATTCACCATTGTGATTGCTCGATTCGTTGTTGGTCCTGCCTCGTGTGTCCTCCAGTTTTTGGCGATTGCGGCCCTCGCTTTGGTTTTTGTTGTAGCGGGACTTTTCGCTGAACGCAGGCACATACTTGACATGCTTGACAAATTGCGAAAAGCAAAGAGCAAAAAACAGCATATTGACTAGACTATAAATGATTTAAAATGATAATTAAAGCCATAACCTCTCCACGCCTTGCTTGACCTGTTCGTCCTCGACCAGCTTCCTATCGAAAATCTCAATGATAAGCTGGTCGAAATATCGTGGCTTGGGAAACGCGTAGCGTCGATATTCCTCGAAAATATTGGACAATGACCACTGTTGCAACCGCCTGATGCAGCCAACAACGCAGCCAGTGCGGTGTTTTCCCATATTGCAGTGGATCAAAATAGGGTGATTTTCCGGATTCAATGCAATCCGAACGGCTTTTTGTAAATCCTCCTGTTTAACCCGAACAAACGGCTCTTTGTTTCCATCCAAGCCAACTTGGAACAGAGACAGGCCACTTTCGCGACAGAACTCGATATTCTCCTCGTGGTAACCTTCAGGGAGCAGAAGAAGGATGCTCTTCAGTCCCAACGATTTCAAGAAGGGGAAGTTTTCTGGTTTGGGATAAGAAGAGCGGTATATACCGCTTCCTACTATCCCAAAATTGGGTGGACTTTCCATGCAAGGTAAAAATCCAGGGTTGGTTCTAATGTTCCTAATCCTCTCGCTCAACCTCGCTAACTCCACCCATTTAGGCGGACTTGGTCTTTTTTTCGTTAGAAAATACATTAACCTCAGATAAATCATTTTTGGGTGCAATTACAGACCCGACAAATTCACCAGCCTTAAATAGCTTAGCATACTGGTTCTCAACCTTAATCATCGGCATCACTGACAATGGGTCCAAAGCTTCTAAAGCCGGCAATGACGAGTGAGACGGCGTTAAAATGTGCAAGCTACCCTCCCGAACGCCTTCACCCGTGTACTTGAGATACGCCTCACGTGTGGCCCAGTAAATTCCATCCAAGCCATCAGCAGGCACCGGATCAAAGAGCTTCTCAAGCTCCGATTGGGTAAATGGGGTTTTAAAGTCCGTCAAATCGATACCAACCTCGCCACTAGTGGACGTGGCTGCAACTACCATGTTTTTGTGGTGAGCGATATTGAAGAACTGGTTTTCGCCCTCAAGTTGAGGCTTTCCAGTTTCAGACAAGGTAATTTTGTCAACAGTAGTTTGAAACTGTTCTGCTACTGCGTGCTTGAGCATGGTGGACGCGAGTTTGGTTTTGGTTTGCTCAAGATCAAATCCAGGTTTAAATTCAATCCCAAAGTGCCCACAGGCAGCCTTAACATCCGCCTCGGACCATGGTTCAGTGTCAATTAGATACAACATTTGATGGGGTGATGGGGTTACTGCACGTTCTCCCACCCCCACTCCGATCACTAATGAGAGAAGACCACGTCCAGTCGGCGGTCTCTTTCCTTAAAGAACCCCAAGTTGCTGCTGCACCTTTGGCGAAAAAGGTGCAATTTTTGGAATCGAAAGGTCTGAGTAATGATGAGATCAAGGAGGCCATGCGAAGAGCCGAGACTGCTGGTTCCGTAGATGCAGGCTCAAACACTCAAGACCAAGTGGTCATTCCGCCTAGACCAGATTATATGCTGCAGCAGCCACCACCGATTCCACAACGTGACTGGAAAGACTACTTTGTCATGGCAACCGTGAGTGCCGGTGTTATGTACGGACTCTATGAATGTACCCGGCGCTACGTCCTGCCTATGATTCTTCCCCCGACTCCCTCGGCCCTTGAAGCCGATAAGCAAGCCCTCGATCAGGAGTTTGAAAGGACTGAGCAGCTATTGAAGCAACTTCAAGCCGACACTGAAGACATGAAGCGCCAGGAAGAGGCTCGAGCACAGACTTTCGAGACAGTAATGGCCGAGGCCCGTAAAGTAATTTCACAATTAAAGCAGCACATTGATGACCACCGTCAGGAGTCTAAATTGGCCCTCTCAAATGTGGAGTCTCTTAGAAACATCATTCCAAAAGCACTTAAGCAGAACGGTGAGACCCAGGCCAAAGCCTTGGAAACACTTAAGTCTGAACTTTTAAGTCTAAAGACTTTGGTCGGTCGTAGGTCTGCTTCCTCGGGGCCTAGTGTGCCACCAGCCTCAGCTGTTCCGAGCTCGTTGCCATGGAACCCCAAAAAGTCCGAGTCAAAGTCTTCTGAAGTCCCGAAATCTGCCAATTCAAAGCCTAAGGAGTTGAATCAAGAAAAAAAGACTGAGGTAGTTAAGGATACCGAAAAGGAACAGCCATTTGTTCCTGATCCCCAGTCTCGGATTCCAGAGTGGCAACGCGCTGCTTCAAAGTAGAAATAATAAATAATTACACACATCTAATTAGTTTTTCTAATTAGTCCTCTTCTTCCTCCTCCTGGTTCTCTGCCTCCTCTTCGTCTTCCTCCTTATAAATTCCTTTAACGAAAATCTCCTTACCAGTGTATCGGCCAAAGGGCCGTTCTTTGGGCTTATCAAGACCTTTTTCGGCTCTGAATTTCTCACGCCAAGCAGCGAATGACTCCTTGGTCACCGGAGTGCCTTTGAACTTGGCCTGTTCCTTCTCTTCCTCGAGATTCAGCTGGGCCAGTCGAGCAGCCTCTTGGTCTTTAATCCGCGATTCAAACAGCTCTTCTGCTGTCTCCTTGATAGAGGACATAATAGTAAACACTGATACAATACCGAGGTTCTCCTCAGCTACCTCATTGGCATGGTCCATGAGAGTTCTACAATCAGCAGGGGTAAAATCATAGTCAAACCTTCGCTCTTCTTCTTCGTCCTGCCCTTCGTCCTTATTACTCGTCTCATCTTGAATCACCTCTTTGGAAATGGTGATCAACGGTGCGGTTTCAGGATAGTCAGGGGTGTACTGGACCTCCACTTTGATGTATTTCACCGGTTCGGTCTCAAGATTTAAGTGTACAGCTAGATTATCCTCATCTAAAACCTCTAGTTCCTCGGGATAAATGCTCTCCAAAATCTCGAGCTCCTCCTGTTGGTCCTCTTTACCCATGGGAAAAAAGCTGGTGGGGTAAGGATTTTTCACTAAAGATGTTTTCACTAAAGGAGTTCCATCTCAATCCGCAACAATACGTGGAAAATTTGATCAGTAAAGCCTCAGAAAACCCCAATGATACTGTGGTCCTCACTGATCTGGCCGAAGCTTTTTTTGAAATGGGTGAGGCTCAACGAGCACTGCCTTTGATAGATGAGGTGATCAGGCTTGATCCAGCAGGTGCCAGTCCCAAGGTTTTCTTGTACGCAGGTCAGCTTAATAGTGGATTCTCTGGTTTAACCTACTATGACAAGGCGGTTAAGGATTTAACGGCTAAATTGAGGGAGTTGGCTGCCAGGGAAGAGGAGAAGGAAGATGGGACTACTGTTAGCGGGAACAAAACCGAAGAATATGAGGAAGTGGCCAGTCAGCTAAGTCAGGCGAAACTAGGAATGATCGAAATCTGGATGACTGACCTCTGCATGGAGCCCAAGGCTGAAAGCGAGTGCGAAAGGCTCATTCGTGAGGCCTTCAAGATTTGCGATTCTGACCCCGAGGCCTGGAGCGTTCTCGGAAGCATCAGAATCTCCCAAATAAGGCAAACCGAAGCCAAAGAGGCATTAACCCAAGCATGGCGTTTGTTTTCTGATGCAGTGGATACGTCCTCGGTGGACAATTCCGTTATTCCTAAGCTAATCAGGTTGGCTCAGAGTATGGCAGAACTTTTTATGGTTGATGAAATGCTGGAAATTACCAATGCGATTCAGAGTATGGACGACCTGGTGCCAGAACTCTACTACTTAAATGCATTGGCCCATAAGCTTTCACTAAATGAAAATCAGGATCCAGTTTTTTTCTCACAACACGTAATAGCCGCCAGAGATGCTGTAGAGCTGTTGCTTAATCTTCAAAATAATCCCGACTGTCAGGAACCAGTGGATGAAGAATTGCTGGCTGCCGCCCGAGATATTATGGAAAGTTTACCAGAGGCTCCTATTGAAGATCCGTGGAAAACTGAGGACGGGTTCGTGGAAGTTGATGGTGTCAAGAAACTTGTTGACCTGCAAGAGGAATTGCAATGATATTAAAGACCCGTTACTAAATTAGGTATATATTGTGTTTTTTTTGTTTTTTTAGCTACTCGGCATTCTCCCAATCGCTTTCATTTTCAGGAAGAACTTGGACGTACTCCTCAGGGACCAGCCCTGTCTCGCCTGTCTCTAGATTTTCAGCCACAAGCCATCCCTGTCCGTGGCGGTAGCTTATCCAAACAACCTGTCCACCAACTAGCTTTGCTTCATTGCTATTTTCTGGTTCAAAGTCAAAAAGTGCGACTGCACGTCTGTATATATCGTCAATGGAACGTGATGGTATATGTTCCCCTTCGATCTGGTCTAGGCTGTTTGAATTTTCATCGGGACATCCTGTATCAGAGGACGCATCGGTCTCACTTTCTTGACGAACTCCGTAATGTAATGGGTGTTTATCATGGTATGCAAAGTCCCTTACTTTTGCGAAGGAGAGCGCGCTGGAAAACTCCATTTAATTCTATTAATATACAGGAAACAGCACTGGAAAACTGTGTATGTTGTTGAGATTCAATTAATCAAAAACTCAAAATGCAAAATGGATCGTCTAGTCTTGTTTTTAAGTGCACTTTGGAGCTTTAGATCCTTTTCGTGCAAAATAAATTATAATAAAGAGGCTGTATAGGGCAAGGAAAGCCGATCACGTAGGTATACCCGGCCAATTTAAACTAAAATTTATCAAATGGGAACTGGCTCCCACAGACCACAATGGGAGGCAGCAAAAGGAAGAAGAGATGTCACTGGGGGAATTAAGCATGCGAAGTCCTTGAAATCACATACCAAGTTAAAATTCCGCGATCCTATAAACATCGACCGAAAAAATCTAATAGAGAGTGCTGGAGGTAAAAGCAATTCAAATACCGATAATGGATCAGAATCAGACCAATTGAGTGATGAGGAGAGCGAAGAAGAAGAGGACATAAGGAGAGAACTTGCGATGTTGGACAAACGCAATAAGCTCAGATCTCAACTGAAAAAGCCATCAGTATCCAAGTGGAAGTCTGAAGCACTTTTTAAACGAAACACAGAAAAAAAGAGTCGGTCATTCTTAGATAAATATGTGCAGTAAAGACAGACACTGGAAAATAAGGCCAATTGAAAGTGCCCCAGCCCACACTTATTTCACTCTACAACAATGATTTACTCGTTTTTCATTTTTGATAGAAGCAGCGAGTGCGTTTACAGAAGAGAGTGGCATTCCCAAGGCCAAGCAAAACCCTCAGAAACCAATGATAATACAGCAAAGACCATATTCGGCATTGTACATTATTTACGGAATTTTACCCGTGGTCTTACCGAAAGCGACTCGTTTCTGAACTTCTCAACGTCGCAGTATAAACTACATTATTTTGAAACCCCTGCAAACCTCAAAATGGTATTAATTACGGATCCAAAGGCACCATCGGCTGCCCTGGCGTTGCGTCAGATATACTCGACAATTTATATGGAATTTGTGGCTAAGAATCCATTGAGCCCTTTAGACCATTCAGAAGGCGCTGGCGTCGATAATGAATTGTTTAACCTCGAACTTGATGCCTTCATTCAAAGCATGCCTGGGTTCGCGTGATATTGGTCTATAAGTAAATAAATAATACATTATTCAATCCACCTTGGCCCGCTTAGGCTCTATGGAAGCAGATTCAGTGTTTCGTTTCTTCCGTTCTTTGGCTTCAGCGAGAATTTTGGCGTGCTGCTGTGCCTTCGCCTTGGTTTCGTCATGGACGATGCCATTGCTGGCAACACCGTCTACCACTCTAAACAATGGCTGTGCACGCCAATGTGGGACTGAAAAATACTCGGGTCTATCCTTTAACGGTTCAATGATGTCTTTTTCGGTCTTTAAAAGCTCTTCAACTCGGTCTTCAACTCCTTTAACTACTTTCTCAAATTCTTCATAGTCTCCCGTCCTTATCGGTCCCAGCTGGTTTCTCAAATCCGTTTCCTTGGTGAAAAAGTTTCTTAGTAGCCTAAACATGTGGGTTTTCATGGCCACGGCTGAAGCTGTGCCTGGGGTTGACTTGGCTAAGTCAAAGTATTCGCGCAGAACTTTATCAATTCGAGGGAATTCGCTAAGAATATCAGCTTCAAAATCGCCGGTATTGTCACCAAAAACAGCAGGGTTACAAAGAGCGGTTTCAGCAACCATAACGGCATCTGCACCAGTTGCTTCAAGGCATTCCTTAATGTTCTTGCGATAAATGATGTTACCGTTAGCAATAATAACCAAATCCTTCGGTAGATTTTCCCTTAAGTATTTAATTTGTGACCAGTCAGCCATGCCAGTTAGTTGCCCTTTCATTTCACGGGTTCGACCATGAACCGTAAGCCATACAGCACCGGCCTCAACCACTTTTTTGGCATATGCTAATGTCTTGTTACGGTCTTCAAAAATACGAATTTTAGCAGTTATGGGGACCTCTGGAGCCTTGTTACTAACAGCATTGATCAAGGAACTCACCAAATCCCATTCCTCCATTAAGAAAGAACCATAGTGGCCTTTCCTGGCGATACCTTGAGGGCAGCCCAAATTCAAATCAACAGCGTCACATCTTCCAGCAACCATTTTGGCAGCTTCAACAAATTCAGTTGGTTCATTAGCGCAGAATTGAATGACTAGTGGTCGGTCACCAGTTGTAGAATCTCCATCATCATTGCACAGAAATTTTTCTCTATAAGTTTCTGTGGTCCCAAATAATCGAGCATGATACATTGGTGAATAGCAGGATTTGGCCCCATATTTTCGGCAAAGTTGACGCCATGCTAGTTCAGACTGGTCCACCATAGGTGCAACTACCGTTTGGGGGGATCCTAACTTATTAAAAAGGTCTCTACCCTTTTTAATATTTGGTAACATTGCTATGGATTCCATAGGCTTAAATATCGAACGAATGAATTGAATTTTTGCGTTACAGTTGATTTTTTTTCACCAAAACCAAATGATCCCTAACCATGGATCTTTCGACTACATTTAGCTAGTACTAGTCTATTTAATAGGGCGTCCGCCTCCTTCTATAACGTTCTCATCATCCGATCTTTGATTCAAAATTACCAATTGGTTTTTATACTGCACTTCAATTCGTGACAAGTCTTTAGTAGATTGTTGGTCTCCACGAGTCACTACTCTTACTAGCCCTTGATAAACACCATTTATAAGTAGTGGATACTCTGAAATAGACATATTCTCGGTGAACCCGGATGGATCAAGTCTGAAATCTTGAGACAATAGCTGAAGTGGACCATATGATATTTCACTACTGGACTGAACTCGCAGTATTTGCGCCAAATTTTGCTCATTATGGCTAATAGATTTCTCAATGGCTATTTGAGCGTAAATTGGAATTTTAGAGGCATGGTGTACAGCTGCTTTTGTAGGTCGGGAGGTATTACTCTGTAAATGAAACGAGGCAAGATCTCTCCATCTTTGGTTATGTAGCTCGTTAGCAACTTTTTGAAAAGATCTTATCTGTCGACGCCAAAGCCAGGCTCCACATATCAATGGAGGTGCTAGTAAAATGATTAGTGCTGGTGCTATAACAACTGTCGCTGCTGCTAGACCAGTAACAGCACAAAATGCTTTAATAGGTTGAGGGATATGGTTTGCAATTCTACTCAGTATTCCTTGTCTTCTGAATATATTTATAGGCTGGCCATACCTCGACATTCTATCAATCCAAGCTGGTTTGAGGGTAAGGAGTTAATTAATGCAAGCTGGTTTAGTTCGCTTTAAGTGTACTACCATCCTTGTTTATTTGGCTGAAAGAACCATTTAGCGCGTGTTTTTTATTTATTAATTTATATTAAGCCAGATAGGGAATTAATTGCTACTTAGTTGATTCTTAGTTGGATGACTCCACTTTTCCACCTCAACCCTCCTCCATAGTCAAGGGTACACAAAAATAAGGAGTTTCTAAATATTCTGTTTCTTAGCATTTAATTATCGAATAAATATCATTAATTAACAAATTTGACTCATAGCGAAGAATTCATCCACCCCAGCCATTCTTACATAACTAGAGCTCGGCTTGGACGCTTTGATGAACCAACCCTACACGGTTTCCAGTTTCCCCTGAATAAGTCTCACTTTACTAAATCAGGCTCAAATTTTCAAACTCGAAAGGCTGCACGAAGAGCCAGGTTGATTAATAGAAAAGAATTGTTATTAACTACTCTAAATGGCCTTCGGCTCATTTGAACTCCTCTGCAATCGCGCAAATATTCCACTATGTCAATTAGTGGGTCCTTACGATGGAACAAGCATATTTGGAAAGGGGCTGGTCTCCGAGTGCTATGCACGATCTATCACATTGGCTAATACAATGGTTTTCAATATCGGAAATGTATTTATTCATTTTGGAACTCTCATAATGGTTGCAGTGGCTGTTTACACTGTTTATGGTAAATATACAGCTGTTGGTCGTCGTGAAATGCTGGATTTGTTTTACTTGTTCTTTTTATTAGAGGTTTGGACTCTTATTGTAGATGCTGGAGTCTCACCTAGTACTAGTGGTTCCTTCTCATACATCGTGGCCATTCAGTTAGGCCTTGCAAGCAGTTTCTGTTGCCAGTTAATGTTGACCTCTCTTTTGGGGTATCAATTTTGGGAAGATGGGACCTTCCAGAGTGTATGGTGGCTTCGAACTTCCAGTTTTTGTTGGGGAATTACGGTTTTCCTGATAGGATTGTTCACTTTCAACGGTAACCTTGAGGGTTGGCCTTCTACATTGAATCCAAAAGCGACTACAACGCTCATGGTTGTACTCTACGTTATAAACGCCATTTTTGTGTTCTTTGCGTCGTGTTTCTCGTTCTATCTAACTGGTGTCCTGTTACGAGACTGGTGGGCGTTCGGGGCATATGCTTTAGCACTTTTCTGTTTGATTTCGGGACAGCTTTTGATGTATGCATTCGGAAAACTCATTTGTGACAGTACTAGACACTATATTGACGGAATGTTCTTTGGAACTGTGTGTAACTTGTTTGCATTCCTCATGATTTATCGTGCTTATGATACGATAACTGCCGAGGATCTCGAGTTTACAGTGAGTCCCAATGATACTACATTTGATTCTAAGTCAATTGGTGGTGAAACGAACTCTCATTATGCTCTCTCGAATTATAACTTAGCATTTCCTAATTAAATATTTTATCATGTGCATACTAAACAACTACCACATGTCACACCTCAGTACTAAAGATATAGCGTGAAACCAGTTACACATGAAAAATTTATAATGTTTAAAGATTAAATACTTTAAAGTGCTAATTTATTCTATTTAAACCATTTCATTTCTTCTCAACTTTTATATGCAGTCGAAAATCACGTGTGGGTTAATATTTCAGTGAATTCTTTCCATTCTTTCCTCTAATGCCGGTGGACCCCACTAATATAGCCAGGCTCGAAAATAAGCCAGACAGCATTCGTAATGTATGCATTCTAGCTCACATTGACCATGGAAAAACCAGTTTAAGTGATTGCTTGTTGGCTAGCAACGGTATTATTTCACAACGACACCAAGGTGAAATTAGGTACCTAGATTCAAGGCCAGACGAACAGGAACGTGGTATTACCATGGAAGCTAGTGCTATTTCTCTCTATTTTCGTACGCCAAACTCAGACTTTGTCGTCAATTTAATTGACTCTCCCGGTCACGTAGATTTTAGCTCAGAGGTCACACATGCTTCTCGTTTGTGTGATGCAGCAATCATCCTCGTTGACGCATTGGAAGGAGTAGGAAGTCAGACTGTTAGTGCACTCAAGCAAGCATGGGACGAAGAGCTCCAGTCCATTTTGGTCATCAACAAGATTGACAAACTTTATGACGAGTGGCACCTTTCGGCTGAAGATGCTGCCTCTCAACTACAAAAACTTGTGGAACAAGTCAATGCCGTCTGGGGTCAGCTTTATGTGGGAAAACGTATGGAAGACGAGCTCGACAATGATGATGTCGTCTACTTTTCACCTACCAACAACAATGTAGTGTTTTGCAGTGCATTGCAAGGCTGGGGATTCACAATTCAACAGTTTGCTGCTATTTATGAGAAGAAAATTGGCGTTGACAAGAACAAGCTGAGCAAGTTTTTATGGGGAGACTACTCATTAGATCCTAAAACCAAAAAGGTAGTTCCTGGAGTAGCTAACAAAAAGAAAAACATGTTTACGCAGTTCGTAATGGATAATATTTGGGCCGTTTACAGTGCTGTAAGTGATGAAGATACTTGGAAGATCGACAAGATTGTGCAGGCGCTTAATCTGAAGCCTGTAAATGACTTGGACGTCAGGTCCATTTTCCACCAATGGATCCCGATTTCACGGGCAGTGTTATCGGGTATTATATCTCTTCCTCCCCCAAATGTTGCTCAAAGCCGTCGTCTCGATTGCGTTCTTTTGAATACGCCTAATCCAGAGAAGATAGACAGTCAATTGAAGGAGGGCATGACGAAAGCAGACCTAAATGCACCTGCTCTGGCTTATGTCTCCAAGGTAGTAAGCGTTCCTGAATCTGATATTCCTCTTACTGCACCAGTTGACGCCCTGGCCTCTGACGATCCCGGTGCTTCTCGGGCTCGGGCCGTGGCCGATAAAATGGCTGCACTTCGTTTGCAAAGCGAGAGATTGACAAAGTCTGAGGATTCAAAAGTTGTTGTTTTGGGATTTTCAAGGATTTTCAGTGGAGTATTTAAACCGGGAATGGAACTCGATCTTCTTGGCCCTAGATATGATCCTGAGAAGCCGGAGGAGTACAGAACCAAAGTGAAGATTACTGGCGTGTACATCTTCATGGGTAAAGATTTGGTTAGTGTTTCCCAGGCAGGACCTGGTGCAATTGTGGGATTTTCCGGCCTGGATGATCATATTGTTAAAAGCGGGACTTTGGTGAGCCCCACACTTGTTGGACCCAACCTGGCCAGTTCGGCCAAAGTAGCTGCCCCTATTTTACGTGTTGCTGTTGAACCTCAGGATCCTACCAAAATGGACGAAGTTGAACGGGGACTAGAGCTCTTAAATATCGCGGATCCCAGTGTTAAGTTTGAAATCAGTCCCTTGGGCGAGTTCATTTTAGCCACCTCGGGAGAGCTTCATTTGGAAAGGTGTTTGAATGACATGGCAAACAGGTATGCCAAAGTTGATATTGATGTCTCTCCACCTGTTGTACCCTTTCGAGAAACAATTTGTGCACCCTTTACTGGTGAGGGTCCGATAGAAATGGATGTCAGTGACTGCCACTTGACACTGGAGGTGAGACCAGCCTTGGATGAAGATAAGCCAAAAGCAATATTGTCGGTTAGAAGTAATATTTTACTCGACAACACTCCGCAGAAGGTGTTTGAGACCAAGGGAAAAGGCACCCAGAGCATAATAACAGGATTTAAATCGGCCATGGCACGTGGGCCACTAGTAGAAGAACCGGTTCATGGCGTTTGTGTAGTCATAAAGGACCTAACATCGTCTCAGGAAATGAACATTGTGACTCAGAGAAGGCTGATTTCTGCTACCAAAAGAGCAATTCACGATGCAATGGAACAATGGGGACAGCGAATTATGCTGGCCATGTATCTTTGTGAAATCCAAGCCAGTACTGAAGCATTGGGTAAAGCATACGGTGTTTTAACTCGCAGGAAGGGTAAGATTCTCTCTGAGGAGCTTAAAGACGGTACTCCTTTCTTACTGATCAGAGCTGAGCTCCCTGTAATTGAAAGTATTGGATTTAGCGAGGAAATTCGTAAGAAAACTAGCGGTGCTGCTAATCCCCAATTGACTTTTTCTAGATTTAAGGTGCTAGAAGAGGATCCGTTTTGGGTTCCTACCACTGAGGAAGAGCTGGAAGATTACGGTGAGCTTGCGGATAAAGAGAACCTGGCATTGAGCTACGTAAAACAAATTCGAAAGCGAAAGGGACTGGCAGTAGGCGAAAAACTCGTTGATGGTGCTGAAAGAGACCGTACACACCGCCATTAGCTTCATTTATACTATCTATCCACACATATTAGCATCTACTATTTTCACACGTGACTAGGTGCGATTAGGCTATTCATTGAAAGGCAGTAAAATAACCACTGTGAACAGACATTGTGGCACATTTGAGTGGTGTACCTATTCTGAGATGTCACTTGAAATCTCAGAGGAGCTACCTTTGCTAGCCAATCACACTCCGCAGCGCCACTTAGGCACTACTTCGGCCGTGTTTATCATTTTGAATCGAATCATTGGTACCGGCATCTTTTCTATTCCCTCGTCGATCTATCAATTAACTGGGTGTGTTGGATGGTCTTTGACCTTATGGGTTGTTGGTGGTGCAATTGCTGCCTGTGGCTTTTCTGTGTACCTGGAATATGGCCTGCAAATGCCTCAAAGTGGAGGTGAGAAAAACTACTTACAGAGAGTTTATTCCTGGCCTCCTCGTTTAGCACTTACTATTTTTTGTTTTAGTGCTGTTATACTTAGTTTCAGTACCTCAAACAGTTATGCGTTTGGAAATTATGTGCAACTAGGATTCGGCTTTACCCCTCAAGAAACTACTACTCGGTGGATTGCCTGCCTTACAGTCGGCAGTATTTGTTTACTCCATGCCAGATTCCCCAATGCTGGACGAGCTGCCTTCAACACGCTGGGGATGGTCAAGGTCTTTATTCTAGTGTTTGTCGCTTCATGCGGTCCTTTGCTAGCAATTGGATTAATTAATGTTGACAATGGCGAAGTTGCTAGGCACAATTTTGGCAAAAATTTGTGGAAAAATGATGGATTTGGAGGCGGTCTGTACGAGGTGAGTGTTGCATTGTTACGAATTTCGTATTCGTTTAGAGGATGGGAGACTCTGAACATGGTCATGGGTGAAGTCAAAAATCCCAGAAAGACTGCAATGAGAGCTGGGATTATTGCACTAATTGGCGTTAGCTTACTTTACAGTATGTGCACGTATGCTTACTTTTCTGTTATTCCAAAAGAAGAGGTGGCCAATACAGGTGTTGTTATCGCAGGTGTATTTTTATTGCGATTATTTGGCGAGTCAGCTGCTGCTCGACTTTTACCTTTTATGATTTGTTTGTCAAACTTAGGAAACATTTTGGTTGTGACATATGCATCAAGCACGGTGGTTCAAGAGGTTGGGAGACACAACATCTTACCATTTTCTAGCATTTTGGCCTCAAGAAGGCCTTGGGGGACCCCAATTGCTGGGCTCATGATGCACTTTATCATGACGTTCCTTACACTGACTTTGCCTCCACCTGGAGACGTTTACAATTTTGTAATTGACAGTAGCACTTATCCAGTTACTGTGTTTGCAACATTTATAACTGTGGGTCTTGTTTTAGTTCACAGAAACCCGAATAAATGGAATTGGAAAGATGGCTATAGAGCCCCAACTGCTTTGATTGTTGTTTTTGCTACATTCAACCTCATAATTCTTATTTTCCCTTGGGTCCCTCCTCCGTACAAGAAACCAGGTCTTCCATACTACGCTGCTCCGCTTGCATCTCTCTGTGTCCTTCTGCTCGGCTCTTTGTACTGGCTTGTATACAGAGATTATATCAATTCCCAACTCGACGTTATTGATGATGATGATGATATTTGAATAGCTTTTAATAAATAGATTTCGTAGTGAATATGGAAAATAATAATAATCAAAATTTTTTTTTTAGTTTCATTCAAGCATTTCTAAAATGTGCTTGGCCGTCGGTCGAGACTCAGGATCCCTCTGGAGTATGAGTTTGAAAAAAGGATCCCCAATGCTTGGCTGGCTATTTCTAAAGTAAGTAGACACGATGTCATTAGAGTCTTTGAAAGGAACCTCTTTAAACAGAATGGTATAGAGCAAAATTCCTAGTGACCATACGTCTTGGGGAATTCCACTGTAGAATTCACCTAAAACAACTTCAGGCGCCGCGTAGTCCACCGTACCAACAAAAAGATCAAATGGACCCTGTTTCACATAGGCAGAACTGCCAAAATCAATCAACTTGACAATCCCGTCATTATTAATGACCACATTTTCATCCTTTAAATCACGGTGCACTATCCCCATTGAATGAATATGTGCTACTCCAGTAACAATTTGTCGCCAGATGTTGAGCAATTCAGCTGGCTCGCTATTCATACTCTTTGTTTCAATAAAATCAAACAGATCCATTGCATTGGGACTGCCACATGGAAGCATCTCAAGGTAGTAACACTTGGTGTCCTCAAAGAAGTCCACCATCCATACAATATTAGGATGATGAAACTGCCTTAATTGATTTAAAATTTTGATTTCATTCGGGATTGTTCCTAACTCGCGATCCCGGGACCAAGTATCGACAAGGATACGCTCTTTGTTAATTGACTTCAAGGCAACAATATACTCCTGCGAGGGAGCGTAGCAAAGTTCCACTTCACCATAGGCACCCTGGCCTAGCATTCTAATGGTTCGGAACGAGGCTCTTTTGAGCTCTCTACGGCGTGCACCGACTTTAATTTGCATGAGGCTATTAGTGAGTTCCTCCTCGTTTAATGTTAAAGTCCCCTGCGATTTACGAACAGACAAGCCTCCCGGAGGGCTACTACATGGAGACTCGTTAGGCGAAGAGCCCAGTGGAGACCGGCTGGGTGTCCGGTTTGGTGTCCGGTTAGGAGTTATGGGAGGGGTAGCCGCAGCGACAATCTGTGGAATGAGATCTCGTACAGGGGCAGTTACAGGCCTCGAATAACTGATCCACAAAACAAGCATATCAGAGCTCATAACACGCACTTGTAAGTCGATATACACGCTGAACTCCTTATGCTTGGCAATAATTGAATGATCTGGGTTTCGGGAAGGATTTGGCGAGATAAAAGCGTGAGAATCCAGAGAAACCCCAATTAGACGTCGGAAAGAGTGTTCAGAAATGACAATACCAGGAGTCATGCAAAACTCAGCAATATAACTCCAAAGCTCTGGGAATTGAGGCAATAAATCCGATATCGGTGACAAAACAAGCTCGTCCCCTTTGACATTGAGCAGTGCACTGAGTGATGCAACATTATAGCTGAGAATTTGCTGGGTCTTGCTATTAATTACCACTGTGGATCCAATTGCAAGCGGTTTCCATTGACAGTTCTCTCCTTGGAGGTAAACATCCCTATCCAAGGAGTTAGGACAATTAGGCCGAGAGACTCTGTGGACACCGTTATAAATACTGGAAGGGATAGGCTGCAGTGGAAGCTCTTCTTTAGCACTCGGCACCTCAGCAATTACCCAAACCAGGACTCCAGTATCTGGAGCTTCGACCCAAACACTAACCAAATGATCAAAAAGTTGAAGGATATCTCCACACAGCCTGATTCTGGGTTTCAAAATCTCATTTGATGAACACTCAATCTTCATTTTAAGCCAGTCTTGAAGTTCAGGAACTACAAGTTCCAAAAAATTCCGAGACTGAACTTCTTGTTTAGGCAACCCAATAACGTCACAAGCGATATCGTTAAGTGTTTTGATATTGAACGGAGCCACGGTATCAGTAGTGAACAACGCCTGCCCCTTAGCACCTTTAACTGGCTGGTGAGGAAGAGGCGTAGGAATTCCACAGAAGGTAGACGTTTCATCCCTAAGGACATCTACGTTGGGATCATTAATCTGGTTCTTTTTTAGGATCATAGACGAAGCGCGTCTTATCATTGAGGGTGGTCTGGTGAATGGCCTGTCTTCAGGAGCCAAATCCATATAGGGGACAGCTAAGAACTCCAACATTTCTTCCTCAGTTTGCCTCTTGTGATCGTCCAATGGTATTGAGAGTCTAGGCTTGTGGGAATTAAAAGTGGTTGTATTGGTTAAAGTATTCAGAATTGAAGCGTCCATATGGTCATCTTCCCCACTGTTGCCATTTCCGCAATCTTGAATGGCCATGAGGCTGCGCTGCATTGCCGACAACCTTATATTTAACAAACTCCCGGTTGTTTCCTCATACGTGTAAGAAAAAAGTGAGTCAGACAGTTTCTTTGGATCATCAAGAAGACTCGGCTTGTAGCTTGTGGTCCGACTAACCTGTCTAGCGGCCTGTTTGTAATTGTTGTTCCCTTCAGAGCCTTCATGGATACGCATACCTCTTGGTCTGACACGCTTTGGGCTTATTTGGAAATCAATTCCGCTATCATCTGAATGAGGTGTAACATCTGTGTCTCCCATTTAAAATAATACAGTGAGTGTCCCAACTAGGTTCAGAGCCCTCGCTACTTGAAGTATTGAGATATCAGTAAAGACCTGCTTGGCTGAGCAATCAGAACTTCTAGTAAAGTACTACTAGGATGCAAGATTCCAAAGATTTACTCCTTAAGAAAGGACCAAACGTGAGCTTTGGAAAATCTTGGGTACGAATCGCTTTTTCGATATGCGTCAATTCATTTTGGCTTGGGTTTCACGGGATTTCTATCTAAAATTTCCCCACGTGATACTAATAGATTAGCTGCGGGTCTAAGCCAGTAAGTGTGTTTTACAAAAAGCCTTGTTAGTACGATATTTACATTCCTTATAAGATATTCCGCGCTTGGCTATTGAATTTCATTTTCAAATTAATAAATACACCAAATTCGACGTAATCTATCTAAAAAGAGCCAGTAGTACGATTTCAGTGCCTAATGTGCATGACGCGTAATCTGTTGATAAGCTTACACGTGACATACATTAACACAAAAAGGCCTACGGTGTACGTGTTTTTGTAAATTGAGTCCTCAAAATAGCATTTTAAGACACAAAAGGTGGTATATATTAGATCTTTAATCCTACTTCCAATAATAACATAGTATGAAATTTAAGTACACCTATAACCTAAACCTATCGTATAATTCCGAAGCGATGTTCCGCTGGACCAATAGTATCACCATAAAATGTGCTAACAGTATCATGTGCCTATACTCCCAAACGTGTTGATGATCAGCCCACCCGCCAAAACCCGCAAGTAATGGCTGCTTCCTAGGATTTTCCCCTCCACCCACGGTATAATTTTACCTCTTCCTCTACCCTTTCTGATTTGTCTGATTGGTAAACGCTTCATTGGTTCTTCCATCGTTTATTTCTGGCAAGTTTAAAGAATTCAACCGAATAATACCTATTTTTCCATGTTGAGAAACATCCTTAAGACCCCTAGCAGTCGCCTTGTGCTCTCGCGCATGGCTTCTACTTCAGCCACTTCTACTGTCACTGCCACCCCGACCTTTGACGCACAGAACCCCATTTCTGCACCTACTTTGCGTAAACTTAACACTCGTTGGGAAAAACTCACCGAGGAGGACCGCAGTGAGATCATCAACGCTCTTGCTGTCCGTGAGAAGGGCGACTGGAAGCAGCTGACTCCCCTCGAGAAGAAGGCTGCCTGGTACATTGCCTACGGCAGCTGGGGCCCCCGTCGCCCTGTTCATGGCAAGGGTGATGTTCAACGCATTGTTATTGGCACTCTTATCGGTGTTGTTACTGCTATTGGTACCTTCGGCTTTATTCGTTTGTTTATGCCTCCTCCTCCTAAGTCTATGTCCCAGGAGTGGCAACAGGCTTCTAACGACGATCTCGAGGCCATCAATGCCGAGCCTTTCACTGGCTACAACATGATCCAGTCTCCTAGCACTGGAATCTCAGCCGAGGATGGCGAGGACGACGACGAGTAGAGGCCGTGATCTATTTCCTTTTTTTTATTATTACTTTTAAAAGCAAGTGGACCATTCGGTAATAGACTTCTAGAAGGCAATTTTTTTGGTTCCACCTAAAATTAACGTAACATGATATTTTATCCTACCATATACAATAAATAACTTGGTTATTTCCATCTAATTATTTCACTTGGTGTAGGTGTAGTGCTCAAGGTCGGGATCCTCAGGAATGTCGAGGAGCTCGAGAAGACCGGTAGCGACGTCGTAAACAAGCCCATGGATCTCCACACCACGTTTACGAATGTGGTCCTGGACAATGTCATTGGTACGGACGTTGTATACCTGCTCCCGAACATTGAGCTCTACAAGTTTAGCCTCACGCTCCTGCTCGGTCGAGAGTGCAGCAAGAACCTCGGCATACTTCGCTTTCACGTCACGAAGGTTCCGAAGCCAAGCCTCCAAGCAGCCTCCAACTCGCTGATTTTCCAGGACAGTTTGGACACCCTTGCAGCCTGTGTGACCACATACAAAGATGTGCCTGCATCCAACAGTCTCCATTGCTAACTGAATTACTGACTGACTGCTTGGATCGCAGTTCGGGACCATATTAGCCACATTACGGTGAACAAAAACCTCACCAGGAAGGAGATCAAAAGCGTGCTCGCTCACACGCGAGTCAGCACATCCAATCCAAAGGATAGGAGGAGCCTGGCCTTTAGCGTTATTTTCAAGCAAGCCAGGATTCTGTCTATCGAGATTTTTGGCCCATTGAACATTACGAGCCAGTAGAGACTCGATTTTGTCAGTGGGTGCAAATTTGAATCGGAATGAGCCTGCCATTATGCTATTATGGGTTAATCGATGCTGCTCAATGGCGATTTTCGTTAAGGAAAGACGTGAAAAAAATCACTCCGGCTTTATACCCACCCGAGCGCTTTATTTTGTCATAATCGTTGAGGTTCGCGGTTGGGGCAATGCAGTTAATGGCTTGCGATGCTTATGAATTTACACAGTTCTAATCAGTATCCTCGCCCTAAACATATCAGCCCGAAAAAAAATAGCTTAATTGGACAGGGGCGTTTACGCAACAGCAAGCCAAAATAACCATGAAATGCGGCACAAGTTAAAAGCTAGTATATTATTTCGATTAAAACTGGATATATTGATGAACCAGTAGTAGATAGGCCACTTTTAAATTGTTTCATTTTTATTTTAAAAAAATTTGAAGTTTAAAGTTTTTTAGAGTCTGTGAGTGTTAGCATGCTGATCAGTGTTAAAAAGCTCATATATTTTTAGTCCACATGGTTATTTCAGGTGAAGAAATTCGTACGCATCCTTTCAACATACCTTTTAGTAAAAATAAACATTTTTCCCAGTTCGATCTGGGAATGAAAACTGACCGGTGAAAAACCCCTCTACTTAAAGGAAAAATATTTTCCGAGGGAATGCCCCTGCCCAGATTATCATGGAAAGTGGATGTTAGGTGTAAACGCATAAAGGGGTAATACATGCTGTCGATTTCGCAGGATGATATCCCAAAGGTCTGCTCCAAATGCTTAGGCAAGACACATTCAAGGCTGGTTAGGGATAGCACTGGTGAAGAGTGCCGCATTTGCCATAAACCTTTTGTTACATATCAGTGGAAGTTGAACAAGCGATCCCGCTCGACTATAATATGTAAACCTTGTGCAGAAAATGAAGAAGCATGCCAGAGCTGTATAAAAGATATTAAATACCACCTCGATCTGCATCTCCGTACGGCTGCATTAAGGATTATGCGAGAAGAAGGCGGTGCTGATTCAAACAAAGACGCAGTGCTTGAGGCCATTTCTGAACATTTTAATTCACGGACCGATGAGCAATCCAAAAATTCCAGTCTACTGACGTTGCAAGCATTAGTATCCAGGTTTCCGTTACCTGAAGGTCATTCCGAAGGACATAGAACTTTGTGCGTATATGGAATCGAAGAAGACCTCAGCATTGATGCATTAAGGTCATATTTGAAAGCATCAATAGATAAGATTGAATGGGTCCCATTAGGAAGGTATGCATTTCTTACCTTTTCACCAACAAGTGACCTCCCACAGACCCCCAAATCAGCCATAATTGACGGCAGAAGGCTGTTATTTGCATGGGGAGAGAGAATAAATGTTCCTAAGACTCTGCATAAAGCCGTTGGTGCTTCAGTTAGAAAGTATTTACAACAGTACAAATAAAATAAATAAATAAAAACCCAACCAACCAACTAATAAAAAGCTTCATCCAAACATATCATCATACTCATCCTCACTATCTTGAGGAACCGGTTTCTTCTCACTTTTTTTATTGAAATCATGACGACATATCGGACAGGTGCCATTTTCCTTTAGCCATTTGGCCACACATTCAAGATCGAATCGGTGTTGAGACGAACACGGCAGGTAAACTACCAACGGATACGGGTCTTCAAGGAATGGAACCGAGCAAATAGCACAGTCTTCATTTCCGCTCTTCTTTATTAGCTCAACCTTAGGAACCCTTTCCAATGAATCAATGAATTGCTGGTCTATTCCTTTGGTTCTACTATTTCCATCCAACAAGCGGTTGATAAACTGATCAGGTGTTATTTCAACTGCGACGGAGTCATTGATATTGTGCTCTAAAGAGTAACTCATTGGAGTCCTCCTGCGTACTTCGAAGTCAGAGCTCTAAAGTTGTTTAGGTTACAACGTACTGATAAGATCATGTGATCTTGCCTTTCCCGGTTCACTTGTTACGCCACCCTGACGTAAAATTGGCACCCCTTATCCCGGGGCCTAAAACCTCATTAATCGCACTCCACACACACGCTGCTTAGCCACGGTTCGTTTAACCTTTACCCTTCCACCTCCCATCTTCAAAGCCCATCTTCAAAACCTTGAGAGAGACCAAGGTCGTTGACTTGAAACAGCAAGCTCATCCACAGACGTCATCTCCATTTAAAGACCTTGGTTATCATTCAATTTGCCTCAATTCTAATATTTCTGGATCACCTATCCTATGAGCAATCTCGAAGCCCCTAAACCCACCACTAATGTCAAGCTTGTACTGCTCGGCGAAGCTGCTGTTGGCAAGTCCTCACTTGTGCTAAGGTTCGTTAGTGACGAATTCCAGGAGAACAAAGAGCCAACCATTGGAGCTGCCTTTTTGACTCAAAAATGCCAGCTCACCAACCGCACCGTCAAATTCGAGATCTGGGACACTGCTGGACAGGAGAGATTCGCCAGCCTTGCTCCAATGTACTACCGTAATGCACACGCTGCATTGGTTGTGTACGACATCACCAAGCCTGCGTCATTTATTCGTGCTCGCCACTGGGTAAATGAGTTGAAGGCACAAGGAAGCCCTAACATTGTCATTGCTCTCGTAGGCAACAAGCACGACCTGACCGGAGAGGAGGAAGGCAGTGAGCCTGGCCCAGTCCAGCCTGACGTTGATGATGACTCTTCTTCCTCCGAGGCTTCGCGCAAGGTTGCATACGCCGATGGCCAGAAACTGGCTGATGACGAGCAGATCCTGTTCTTTGAGAGTTCCGCAAAAACCGGACTTAACGTACGCAAGATATTTTTGGCCATTGCCAATAAGACACCTATTGAAACAAAGAAGCCCCAACAACGCCCTGGAGCCTCTGATACTGTCGATATTGGATCTGGCGTTTCTAATCAGGCATCGACTTGCCAGTGTTAGCAACTCATATATGTTTTTATATAATATTTATTATGCATTTCTAGTAGTTTGGTGCGAACCTGAATTGTGACTAAATAATGTTCACCGACCCACCGCACACGGCAAAGTCTTTGGCTGAGCGGCTGGCGAGGTACGGTTTCTGGGCCAGAAAGGAGTTGAACGTTGATGTAGTGAAAAATGCCTTACGCGGAGCCAAGCTGGTGGCCCAACAACCCACAGTTACTCACGTTATGCCGCATATGCCAAGTGTGATGCACAAGGAGGACAAAAAGAGCATATTGCAGCGTATGTACAGCCATCCACCGGTGCTTCGCGTATTGAATGATGCATGGCCAATTTTATTTATGATGAGTCCAAGACCAACACTCAGTGCCTCAATTCGTGTTCTTAGTGAATACAAAAAACTTGGATTTGAAATTGATCCGCAGACTTTGCATGCAATATGCAGAACCGAGCTGGGGAGAAGAAATTACCTGGGATGCCTTGATCTCTTGCATCTGGTTTCTTCAAGTAAACTATCCAGTAAACTTACTGTCCCTACAGTACTCACTAGCATTGGTGCTGTATCATCAGCATTGTGGCTTGAGTCTGTGCCGGTGTCAATAATGCTTGCAACACTGTGGACTGGGCTTTCGTGGACGTGTTTGTACCCCACCGTGATGCCTCGGGTGGAATGGCGGGCCAATGTGCCGTTCTATAAATCAGCAGTAAACCATGATAAACTAGTGCTTGCCAACCGAATCGTTACAGGCATTGAGGAACTGGGAAGCACCAATATTGCCAATTTTCATATGGCAGGATCTAATTTAAATTTCGCTTCAGATCCCAGCTCTGTAAATGAAACTAAACTGGATGAAGTGCTGAAGTCACACGGAATACAAAGAAGGTGTATGAAGGAAAGCGAATTATATGCAGACTACTGGTCTAATAACCACAAAAGGTGGAGTCAAGTTGAATGGCACGAACCTGACCAGGATCCGGCATTTTATAAACCCAAAGCATAACTAATAAGCAGCAACCGAATTAATTGATTGTGCACAGCAACAGAAGGGTTCACATAAGTCAAGGGTTCCCCACACACACCTACCAAAGCACCAATGGCAATCAAATCCGATAGCAAAAGCGTTACAATTAGTTTCCCTGATTCTAAAACCGAGGTAACTATCCTTAACTTCGGTGCCACTATTATTTCGTGGAAGGTGAATGGCGAGGAAAAGCTGTTTTTAAGCGAGGACGCCAAGCTTGATGGCTCTAAGGCAGTCAGAGGTGGAATTCCCTTGGTTTTCCCCCGTTTCGGACCCTCTTCTGGTAACCACCCTGCCACTGACAAGCTTCCTCAGCATGGATTTGCCCGCAACAGCACCTGGGAGTTCCTAGGCGAGGTTGACCCCACAACTGCCCAGTTTGCCTTGGGTCCTGAACTTATCAGTGCCGAGGCCCGTGAGCAGTGGAAGTTTGACTTCTCTCTTATCTATACCGTCAAGCTTGTAGATACCGATAAGCTTGAGATCAGCATGGATGTTGAGAACACTGGAAAAGAGGCATTTGACTTCAACGTTCTATTCCACAGCTACTATCGCGTCCCTGAGGTAAGTAAAGTTGCTGTTGATGGCCTTGAGAACCTTGTTTTCTACAACAAGGTCAAGGATGCTGATGAGCAGAATGCTAACAAGGCTGTCACCATCGACGGAGAGGTGGATCGTGTTTATAAGGCATCTCCCCAAACTGCTGTTATCAACTACGATTCCAAGCCTTACTTCACCGTTACCAGCAATGGTGCTCTTACTGATACTGTTGTCTGGAACCCCTGGAAGACTGTGGAAAATATGGCCGACTTTGGTCCTAAGAACGGTTATCAAAACATGATTTGTGTTGAGAACGGAAACGTTGCTAAGTTCACCAGCCTTGCTGCCCACAACAAGTGGAACGGCACCGTTAACATCACCGCCCATTAAAATAGTTTCGTTAAATAAGCTAAATTTTATAGTTTCGACTTGATTGTTCCTTCTGGATTAATTCGTAATGCCCCACTGTTTTGGGCTTGACTGCCGAAAAACACTACTGTGACGGTTAAGTCGTCGCGATAATTGCGTGACATAGGAGAAGGAATGCTTAAAAGCAATGATACCTGCTCCTGATCCGATCCTCCTAGCGCATTACGAATTAAATGAGTGGCTGCATTGGCATCCATAGCTGGTGTGCTCCAAGCTGTACCCTTGACATTGGAAGCATCGCTCTCTTTTGAATTTTCCTTATAAACAGATTGGTAGATGGGCTGTTTTAAATTTTCTTTGTGTTCAGTTACATCCTCCACGGGGTCTCCAATTTGCCGACGGGGCTTACCTCTAAAGAAAAACGAAGCCAAACGACCCATACGGTCAACCCCACGAACAGTTGATCCTTGCGTTGCATTCACTCCTCTATAAATTGACTCCAGAGAGGCTGGCTGCTGCTGCTGCATCCAGTCAACCACTAAGCCAACAACTTGGTCATTGGACAGCATCTCGAACAAACCATCCGAGGCCAGCACTACAAACCCGGGTTCTTCCTCAAGGTTTAACTTGGTTGTTGTAATTTGGGGCTCAGCAGTCATGTATGGAGGGGTTCGTAACGTGTTTGGAACTCCAGGACTGACAAAAAGGCTTGCTAGTTTTCGCTGTATTTCCCTGGTCCACTTGACTGCACCATCACCAAAACTTCGAGTAGGCTCATAGATTCCAAGCACTCGTCCACGTCTAATGCAAGTATCATGCTCGCTTTGTGGATGTTCCTGCCTGATTCTATGAACTTCGTCCTCATTTGAACCAGTTTGGTCTTCTGATAGGGCTCGAGCAGTCCAGTGTCCGGTTTTGGAGCGGACACCAAGTACTGCACGCGAATCACCGGTAACAGCAACCCGCAAGTCCCTGGTTGCTGTGTCAAAGAATGCCAGAAGTGCACATGATCCACTCAATGCCGGTGGAAGAAGCTCAATCGCAGCTTTTCGAGATGGATTTGACAGCAACTGTGCAATATTTCCGTTTACAATTTCATCATCGAGCTGTGTAAACGCAGTTTTGAGTGCCTGATTTATCACTGATTCGTCGGTAGGAGGCAAACGACGGGATGATTTTGGAGCCACAGGCTGGTATACTTTGTTTAATTCTCCAATTACTTTGGGTATTAGTGCAGACTGGAGTTTCTGACTCGTGCTGAATCCTCCGTGGCCATCGTATATTCCCCAAAAATGCCAGTCTGTGGAATACTCAGTATCCTCGGGTGTAACAAGCGGAACGGTTACAATGCGTTCACTATGGTCATCTTCGATCGGATTATTCGATCCTACTTGAGAAAAGTCAAATCTGAGCACGCCATCTCCACGTTCTACAAGCAAGCTCTCTTCGCTTTGACGGAGTCTTGCGCTTACTTGGGCAGGATTTAGAAGAGAGAGGCCACCTGGGCCTGCATCATTTGAGATCTGCTGTTGTCTAAATACGTGAAATCCGGCTCCTAAGATGAGTGGTCCGATCACCAGCGGTAGTTTTCGTCGCAGCAGCAGTGCCATTAGGTGAAGAGGAGCTGGGGTATTTACATACATGTGTAGGGTAAATGTGGATTACCAAAACAATAAATAATTAGAAGTATGTGTTAAGCATCTGTGAAAAACTACCTAACCCTACAGCTAATTATATGCACATCAGCTATATTTGACCAAGTCTTGAATCAGTAGTGAAGTTTAGCCTTTGATAACATTAATTTTTTTTGGCGTTATATAGAAATCCTTTCGCTTTTATTTAAGATTTTTCTTATGGTCCTTGGCAAAATCGTAGCTCATATGCAGCCTTATCAGTGCACGTTGGGGCGGTGATCACGGAACTCTCACATGTTCAAATTTCATCAGCCTACATGCGTTATTTTAATCAAGTATAATGACTCTCTAATTATATCGTAGTTCAAAAATTAGTACAAACAAAATTTAACTATGCATGGATATAAAATTACAATAAGGTGAATAAAAGCATGAAAATTGAATTTCCAATTGCTGAGGCGCTATTCGAAAATGCGGGAGATAGCGCAGTAGAAACTCCAGAGCCTGCAACAGCGACGGAATTACTAGAGCTTGATGACCCGGATTGCGCGCTTGATGATGTGGCAGCAATAGCGGCAACTTCAGAAGAAGGCTGAGGGGTAGCTTCAGTGGCAGCTTCAGTGGTAGAGTGGGTAACAGATATGGAGCTTACAGTAGTCGAGCTGATCAATGGGGTATCTGTGTTCGAGAGTGAACTTGTAGGCACAGAAGAGCTTGATGCATCCGAAAGCAGTCCACCTGGCTGTCCATTAGTGTGCACTAGTGTACAAGGGCAGTCAGTAATAGTCAAAACAGTGGATTCAGCTACCGTATAGGGCTTACCATTCACAGCGAAAGAAGTAGGTGTTGCACATGTAGTCACAAACGAACTGACAATTTCATAAGAAGTAGAGGTAGAGATAGCAGAATTTTGAGTGTTTTCTGATTCTGAAGCATCAGTGCATTTGCAATCAGTGATTGTCAAAACTGTGGAGCCAGTAACAGTGAATGTTTGGCCTTCGGTGGTAAGCGTAGTTGGAGTAGAAACTGTAATAACATTGCTTGTCGAAGACACAGAGGCAATGTCATAGTCAATGCTGGCCGTGCCACTAGCAGAAGTTTCTGAATTAGTGGTTTGTTCAGCAATTTCAGTTGCAGCTGCAGAACCAGTATTAGTCGAATTAACAAAAGCACTACGAGTTAATATCAGTGAAATAACATTTGATGCAGTGGGAGAAGAGGTGACGAGAACAGGAGAGCTTGAAATTTGAACGACTGTGGTGTTAGCCGCGTTTACAATGTAACCAATAGGACTATTAGTGCTGCTCTCAGTTTCCTTAAAGGATGATGAGCTGACACTGGAACTTAACGAAATAGTGCTAGAAGTAGCAGAGCTCGTGGAAGCACTCTTACTGGATACAGAACTGGAACTAGTCCTCGTAATAATAGCAGTAGAAGTAGTGCTTGAAGTGGAGGAAGTACTTGTAGTACTCGTGGTAGAAGAAGTACTCGTGGTAGAAGAAGTACTAGTGGTGGAAGAAGTACTAGTGGTAGAAGTTGTACTCGTGGTGGAAGCTGTAATACTCGTAGTAGAAGAAATCGTATTCTCAACAGGGACTGCATGAGGAGTAAAAGCAAAGTAAAATGCAGTTTTAGAGTAGTTTGGAGCAGATACAGCGCGAGGGATGGTTGAAATAATTTCTTCAACATCAGAGCCCAAATCAAAATTGGCTTGGCCAAGGGCAACTTGTTTATTTTCTAAGTCATAAACAATGTAAAAGTTTCGCATGAACACATCACCAAGAATCTGTGCATTCATTGCGTCACTTTTCTGAACTGTCAAGATACAGACATCCTCCTCACTCCATTGAGTAACCAAAGAACTTGGAGGCATAGTAATCTTTATACCGCTAAAGTCCAACTCTAATGCATCAATATTAGTGATACTGCAATTTCCGGCGTAAAATCCGAAATCACTCCTCCAAGTGTAATTATATGCATCAGCAAGCGATTCCACAATTTCGGTATGGAGCAGGGCAAAACTTGTTCCGCTATCCAGAAGAACAGGAATAGAGAATCCATCGATGAGAGGACTAGTTTGAGATCCCTGGATAACGTCAATTGAATTCATAATAACATTGAATGCAAGAATTTCAGGAATTTCAGGTGCATAAACGTTAACCAAGGGTACCAAACCAAGGGTGCCATTATACTTTGAATGATCAACACCACCAAACAAAATGGTTCCTTCCTTTGCTTCAACAGAATTGAGGTATAACGAATAAGAAACTGTATTGACGAACCCCTGCTCCTTCAACATAACTGGGAAGTTCGGATAATTAAACCCACCAGTGGTTCCATCCGGGTAATGAAGTAAGTTTGCCTCATTAGAACGAAATCCAACTCCAAAAACATCAGCACTAGTATTTGCAATAGTTGCCACTGCCAAATAAGCGTCCTTGACATGAGCATCTCCAACAATAATATCGTCTTGACCCATGTCTCCAAAAGCACCAGTTGTGTCACCGTACTTAATCTTCCATGGAATCGACAAATTCTTGAAAGATGTAGATGCCTCAACGTCAAAAACCATGCTAGGACTACATCCGGGGTTGTTGACACAATAAGGATTGGTATTAGTTTGTACCCATAAATCACTTGAACCAGTGTCCAAATGGGGAGTAACCAACTGTTTCTCGCTTCCAATATAGATTTCAGCGTAATAAGCATACACACCATTAATCAATGTGCCCAAAACAGTGTTATCAGATGCCTGGGTCTCAGAAAGTACGCGAAAAAGCTCATTACCAGAGCCAACGGTTCCATTTGTCCAGCTCTTACGGAGGTCAACAGAAACAGTGCCTGCTAGCGCAGTAGCGGCACTTAAAATTAAAGAAATCTTCATTAAAAAGATGTACCTGAAAAAAGTAGATCAGCCTAATTTAGCAACACCACTCGGGGCTATAGATCTTTTTTCACGAGTAAAAGCCGCATGCATATTTCAGCCCACGCCCAAACCCTAAAACCAATGTTACTCTTTGTTATGCTTTGTAGTGAAAGCAATCTGCATGGGGAGAGTAAAAATCCATCTCTGTATAGTCCTGGCACATTCGAGACATATATATCATAACGATTTTATGCCGATCTACTTATATTGTATCTTTAGTCCATTTCGTAGAATATTCGGGTTCTCGGCCAGAGTTCTCTTAATAGAATAAAAACCCTACTATCTCGCATTCAATGCGCGCCTAGATCTAGTGTGTGGACCCACTATTTAGGGTTGTTTCCAACTACATGAATAAATGCACAGACTTTTTGTGGTCCCACTTCATTCGTATAGGCGTAAGTAAGATTAAGATCTAGATTCAGTTAGGTGCATTATGTCGATCGATCCATTAAATACTTTTAATTGACGACTATCTTTACTTTTATTGTCTGATTCATACTATGAAACCCCACAGCGTTTTTTTTTTTAAATCTCTTATTCTTCTATATTTGGATGAAACTGTCGAGCAAGGCTAAAATTACTGTATTTAGTCTGCGTGGTCCAAGTTAGAGAACAACTAAGCAATTACATGATATAACTCAAAACTTTTTTCATGGCCATTTCACGTGGCCACATTTTTCTGCCACAAACCCCTATGGCAAAAAAACAGCAGGAAAGCAAGAAGACTAAAGCCACCAAGCAGCAGAAGCAGGCGGCCGATAAGACATTTGGTCTTAAGAATAAGAACAAATCCTCTAAAGTTCAGCAATATATTAATCAGGTTGAGAGCCAGACATCCAATGCAGCTGCCTTGAAGCGAAGGGAGGCTGAAAATGCCCGTAAAGCCGCAGAGAAAAAAGCAGCAGAAGCAGCACAAGCAGAAGCTCGAGCACTTTTTGCTAAGTCAATGCCCCAACAAAAAGTTAACGTTGGTGTTGATCCGAAGAGTGTTGTGTGTGCTTACTTCAAACAAGGCCTGTGTAACAAAGGTGCGAAGTGTAAGTTCAGCCACGATCTTACGGTAGAGAGGAAGGGAGTCAAGCGTGATCTGTACAGCGATGTTCGAGAGGACAAACAGGAGGACACCATGGACAAGTGGGACGATGAGAAATTACAGAGTGTCGTTCTTTCGAAGCATGGCAACCCCAAAACCACAACCGACAAGATTTGCAAGTACTTCATTGAGGCCATTGAGAATTCTAAGTATGGTTGGTTCTGGGTGTGTCCTAATGGCGGTGATACCTGCATGTACCGCCATTCACTGCCCCCAGGATTCAAGATCAAGACCAAGGAAGAACAGAGGCTGGAGCGTCAGGCTTTAGCCAATGCACCTAAGATCACACTCGAGGAGTTCCTTGAAACTGAGAGAGAGAAGCTGACTTCTAAAAAGACTCCAATCACCTTGGAAACTTTCAAAGAGTGGAAGGACAAGCGTAATGCTGCCAAGCTGAAGGAGGCTGAGGAACAAGCAAAGAACAAGAAGGCACCTTTGACTGGACGACAGCTTATGATGTCGGGCAAGTACACCAACGAAGAAGAAGACGAAGATGTGTGGGACTTGTCGGAGATGCGCAAGCAGGCCGAACTCGAAAAGGAAAGAGCCGATCTTCAGCTTATGGATCAAGGCATTGTGGTGTAATCATACATACATGCATCATTTATTTATTACGTAGATTTTTTGTACAATTTTTTTTGTTTGGACTAGAGGCATCTATTAGTCGCGGGCCTCTGCAAGCGTGCTAGTGGTCTCATCGTTCTTCTCCTCGTCCTCGTTCTCACCTCCGTACCCCGCATTGGCAAGAGCGCTCTGCAAGCCTTCGGCACCACCATCGGCTTTGCCCATAAGGTCCTTGAGTGCTTCAAGTTGAGACATGTCGAACTGACCGTCTCCACCACCCATGTTCAAGCCAGGGAAGCCACCAGCACCACCGGCACCGCCCATGGCACCCATGCCGCCCATGGCACCCATGTCACCGCCCATACCGCCGAACATGTCAGGCTGCTCAGGAACCTCGTCTTGCTCATCCTCATCAACCCATTTGTCGAAATCGGTACGGATGTATGGTCTACGCTTAGGATCTTTTGTCAAACGAGGCCAGTACTCAGCCTTGGATTCCTTTTTACGAAGCTCAATAGCAACATGCTGTTGAGTGGCAAGTTTACGAACCTCGGAAGGAATGATTTCTTCATAAAGTTCGAACTCTACGGAATAATCACGAGTGCTGTCCTTGCCAGTGAACTTGAAAGTAGTCTCTGTAACATCCAAGTCCCAGGTTTTAAGCTCGGGAACAGCCACAGTCACAAAGAGTTTGTTCTTTTCTGCCTCAGTGGCGCTAGAGCGTTGAGCCCAGCGAATTTCGGGGAAAACTGTAGTAGGTTTTGACATTTGGCAAGTGGGGCAGTGGTCTGTCCAGATTTACTTATATATAGGTGACATTTTAGAATGTGCTAGAAACCGTACCCACTTCCATGTTGGGAGGGAACGCTGCATTCTAGAATTTGCCAGATTGAGTGCAGACTTTAATTGACGGGAGGAGGACACTCAATAAGATTTACCAATGTGTCCTGGGTTAGTTCGTTGCTAGCCAGCTCTTATCCCGAGCAATTGAGTTAATTTCCGCCCCCTCCATTAGGGCGGAGAAAGATGTATGAAAATAACTATAAAATCCAATTATGAATTTCTTAATTAACGATGGGGCTCTAAAGGGAAACCTTCATTCTGTCTAAACTGTAAATCGAGCTAGCAAATCCACTTAACATTTAGCAAAACTCGCATTGATCAACTACAGATAGGGTCTGGGTGGTCTAAAGAAGCAAGACCGTTGGGAGGGTTAAACGTGCACTCAACAAAAACAATAACCAAACAGCAAGTCTTGTACACAGCTTCTTATTTATCCAATAGAGTAATTGAAATACCAGCAAAACCCAGTCGAGATAGAGTCACTAATAATCCCGAATTGGATGATAGACAAGCTTCCAGACCCCGTAATTCTCCAGCTTCTGAAAGACGCCCCTCAACTCGGACTGGTTAACAAACGATTGCATGGACTCGCTGAACTGAGTGCCCATACCAGGCTACTTTCGTACTTTAATTTTGAGAACCAGGAAATTGAGGATCTGGCTGCTGATATCCGAGACCATATGCAGTTCGAGTCTTGGCAAACAGCAGAGGATGTTGCACGTAGCGATTACTGGATATTTGCACCAGAGCACATACTTGAAGGGAAAAGAGGAGTTTACACACTCCCGGGTGAACCATACGGGCTTCAACTTACTGATTGGTCAAACAAAACGTTAGAGTATACCACTAGGCTCAGAGGAGGAATATACAAAGTCTATCTTGACTCATTAATAGATTCTGTGACCGTTTTAAGCAATATGCAGCTGAAATTGCTTCATTCAAAAAATGTTAAACAAAACTTCTCCAGCTCACCATCTCGACGATGGCTAGAGTCTCAGCTCCAGCTTAAACGTGGAAACCGTGCTGATGGTGATGGCTCAATGGAGCCAATTAAATGGAAAATCGGTACAATTGAAGTGATTCCTGATGCTGATAACGAGTGGGTAGACTTTACAATTCAGATGAAAATCTATCCTTGGGATGAGCCCCTTACTGGAATTGTATTAAATTACTTAAAACTTGAACCAACCAAAGCTCATGTATGTGATGGTGAGTGGCTCTTGCATTCAGAACTTGATAGGCCCAGTTTTGGTATGGCTCAGGTTTATCGACGAGCCTCTGAAAGAAAGCTAAGGTGGTCTTTAAGGACCCAGAAAAAAGCCGTAGTGACTTGATTTCATTTATTTATTTATCTATTTATTTAAAAGTTAATACCATATGGTCCAATTGGTTAACACCAACTGGCATATATCAAAAATCACTACGGTCGGAGTTTATGCGAACGTGTATTGTCATAATACGTGCATTCACGTCATTGTTATGTGTATGCAGCTGTATGCACTTCTTTTGGAAGCAGACGTACCTCTGTGATGCATACAATATGTGCCATATGGCGTGATATCACATAATTCGTAAATAATACTATATATAACACCCCAATTTATATATTATGGCTATAAACTATAACAATTCCTCTAATTATATGAGCGCTTTCACCGATATGTTAACTGAAGCCATTCATGGCGATGCCGCTATCCGCGAGGTAGGCGACGTAGCCCCTGCAATTCATGTCACTACCATTAACGAATATCCTACTGATCCCGCTAACTTGCATGCCTCTGGTACAGTTCCTAATCCCCCTGCAGTGTACTCCCGTATTGGCCACCACAATGCTGAGCGTGTTGAGGCAGTTTTAAGCGAATTGCTTGACGGCCACAGCATTACTTACAGCAGCGGCCTAGGTGCTTTCCATGCCTTGTTGCTCCTAAAAACCCCTAAGCGATTGTTTATTGGTGATGGATACTGGGGTATCCATGGTGTAGCCCACATTTCCAAGCGAACCGGTCTAGAGATATACGGTTTTGATAAGATTGAGGAACTGGCAGAAAAGGGTGATTTCGTTCATTTGGAAAGCCCAGTTAATCCTACTGGATTAGCTTTCGATTTAAAGAGCTTTGGAGAACGTGCACATGCCAAAGGAGCGTACTTTATCGTTGATGCTACATTTGCACCACCTCCGCTTTCTCATCCGTTCCAGTATGGTGCCGATTTCATCCTTCACTCGGCTTCTAAGTACTTAGCTGGTCATTCTGATGTCCTCGCTGGTATTCTTGTCACCAAGAGCGAGGAAACAGCTAAGGAACTCAAGCATGACCGTGCTTTTATTGGTACTATCATTCCTCCTCTTGAATCATGGCTGCTGTTAAGGTCTCTTAAGACATACCCCTTGAGATTAAGGCAGCAATCAGAGAATGCAAATGAAGTAGTGAAGTTTCTTTCAGAAAATGTTGGAAAATTGTCAAAGCTCACCAAGGTCTACTCCTCCTATAACCAGAAAGAGGCTTTTATCAAGGAACAACTTCCTCAAGGTATCTCTCCTACTTTCTCCATTGAAGTAACTGATGAGAAAACTGCTAAGGAATTACCTTCTAAGTTGAAATTGTTTTATCACTCAACTTCTTTAGGATCAGTCCACAGTTTAATTGAATGGAGAGCAGTTACGGATAAGACCGTTTCCCGCAATCTGCTCCGTATTAGCATTGGTATCGAAGGCGCCAAAGACCTCATTGCCGACCTCAAGAATGCATTAGAATAAGATATATACACACAGATAACATATACTACAGCTGCACTTTACTCATCAGCATTTGCAATTGCAAGTAAAGTTGAAACAGCATTTTCTTTCAATGTAGGGCTGTTTGGCTTATCTCCAGACAGATACTGTAAGAAAAACAAACGAGTAACATCAGCATCCTTAGGGCCACCTAAAAGCTCTTTCGCTTCAATGAGATCACCGTACCATGCTGACATTCCTCCAGAAGGTTCAATACACCAGGTAATTGACTCGCCTTTAGTCAACTTCCTCTTTCTGCCGAAAGATCGCTTTATTTCATTAATTCCCTCACCAAATTCAACACTTTGGAGAGACTTTGACTCCGGTTGGTTCATAACGCTTCGCACAAATCCATCACGCATGTGGTTGAAGTCAGTGTTGCGGACAGGACAGATTCTAATTGCAAATTTCACTTTTCCGTTAATGAGAGCTTCAACAACTTCCCTTTCTTGGGTTGAATTCTTAAAAACCGATTGCCAATCCACAGGTTTGGAATCAATAGAATACTTTTGACCAGTTTGGTTGAGAATGCGCTTAACAATTTCTATGTCTTCAGAAGCAACGTAAAGACCAACTGCATATACATGGAAGTTCAGAAAAGTAACAGCACGAACACCAGTGGCAATGGCCTGGAAGGGCACTTTGTTGATAGCTATCTTGGAAGGAAAGGGATCACTCTTGGTAGGAGCTTGCAAGTCTACCTTTGCTATGATTTCAGGCACAGATTCTAAGCCAATTTTGTGACGGTTATCAATTAAAACTTGAATTAATCCAACCGTGATGCCTAGGCCCATTCCAATAGCTATTCCTTGGAAAAATCGGGACTTTAAAATTGAAGGTTTTCCATTGGGTAACTTTGAAGCAGATTTCACGAAGCTAGAAGTTCTGAAAAAACGTACAGATTGGTTTAACGGAGTTCTAAACCGAAACATCGTTAAGTAGGTCCGAGTCACAAGCAAGTCGAATGGGGCTAGGTTAAATAACGGTACTTTGTCATAGTTCGGAACGGAATATAAATAAATACATAACTCTAATTAGCTGTCACTGAATTGCTCTTTTGTTTTTTGGCCAACTGCTTGGTATGATTAGGAGGTCTACCCTTTCGCTTGGTTCCCTTAGGAACCAATGTCCCATCAGACTCTCGTGCAATAATGTTCAGCAATGAACTGCACCGTCTCCCAATCTCAACCGGAGATCTTGACATAAAATACCAATCGAAATCAAACAACCCACATGTTCTTATCCTTTTATGAATAGTTTGGTACACATTTGGAGTATCAATTCCAATTTTGGTCAATTCAATTAGCATGAATCTGTCATTTAACTCGGTAAACCGGTATCGAGAAGCAGAGCCACCAGCTGGTTGGCTAATCAACATATCTGTTAATGGATTTTCTGTTGATTCAATGCGCTTTTTCAGCAGTCCGACTCGTACAGCATTCTTTTTGGCTTTGTTCCCGCCAGCAACAATCTGATTCATATACCGTTCATAGTCAGAAATCTCCTTGTATCTTTCAAAGAATGTTTTATAATACCTTTTGATTTCTTCTGGGGACTTTTCCGGCCATGACTCACAGATTTCATCCAGAACTTCATTTGATAGGGCCTCAGCATTTTCATGAGAACTCAAAATGCTGATAAAATGGTAGAAGTCTCGTTTACTGAAGTTGGAAAAGCCTTCAGCTATAAGTTCGTCTTTGCGCACGTAGTCTTCTTCAGTAAGCGGTTCAGCATTTTCAATTTCAGCATTTCTTAAATCGCTTTCATCCTCCTCATCACTACTATAATCTTCAGGGCTCAATCTAATTCCAGCCACTTTCCTGTAACACGCAAGTTCTCTAACCTGGAGTTCATGAAGTTCAGGTGGGAAGAATTGGAAGTCATGTAGAGTTATCTGTTTTGGCGCTCTTAGAGGGCCCGTCTTCAATGGCTTTCCTTCTAAGTCATTCAATATAACTTCATCATGGTATATGGCATGATTCCTGGCACGGCGGTGATGATGATGAAGGTACTCTTCCTCATTTGTAGCCCTTTGTAAATTAGCCGAAACCTGCAGCTGGTTTGAAGGTGGCTTATCAAATGTGAATTTTTGAAGATCATCTAGTCCAAGTCCAGAATATTTTTGATTTAGCTGTTTAGTTCTCACTTCTCCCGCAGCTATGATGTCTTCAATGTTAATTTCAGAGGATGTGGTTTCAATTTTTTGATCAAAGACATCCTGAGCACCATGCCTAATCATATTTGCCAATTCCTCACGGCTGTTGGCTGCCTTTTCAGCAGGTGCACTTCCATTGGTTCCAGGTTGCTGAATTACTAACTGATCTAACCGCAGTTTGTGTGCAGCACGTTCCAGGATCTTTTCCTCAATCGCGTTTTGTATCACTAAACGGTATACCCAAACTTGTTTGGTTTGTCCAATTCGATGAGCACGATCCATGGCTTGCAAGTCTGCTTGGGGGTTCCAATCAGAGTCGTAAATAACGACCTGGTCAGCGGTAGTTAGATTAATACCGAGGCCACCGGCACGAGTTGTTAAAAGGAACAAAAATTTGTCACTTCCAGGTTTGTTAAACTCATCAATTGCGTTCACCCGATCTTCATGTACAGTGGAACCATCAATTCGGCAATATTCATAATCTCTCAGCGAGCAATAATCTTCAAGTATGTCCAACATTTTGCTCATTTGAGAAAAGATGAGAACTCGGGATCCCTGCTTCTTTAATCTAGCGAGTAGCTTATCCAATATAAGCATTTTACTGCTGTTGTTTACGAGATGTTCATCTGTGGTGAATGGAGGACCTGGTTCAGCACCTTCGAAGAGATATGGGTGGTTACAGCACTTGCGTAACTGCATAACCACATTAAGAAGTCTCATTTTGCCATCACGTCCGGAAGCTCCCTTTTTGATATTATTAACCGCATCAAGATCTTTGATAAGTAATCTTTGGTACCATTCCAGTTGCATTTCTGTCATAGGAGAATACAGATTGATTTCCTTTTTAGGAAGTAATGCGTGCTCGACTTCATTCTTTACTCGTCGTAATAAGAATGGGCTAAGCAATGAACGGAGTTGGTTAACTAACTCATCAGCATCATGGGTACTATCATCAGTCTTTGCAACTTCTTGAGAATCTGGCTCGGTCTTTGCATTGCTTCTCCGCCTTCGTGATGATTTTTTATCTTCTTCAACTGTCTTCTCTTCTTCCTCTTCTTCCTCTTCTTCTTCCGGTGCACTCTTTTGTGTAAACCATTCATCAAAAACATCAGCATCAGAAAATACATCCGGGAGCAAGAAATTCAACAGCGCCCAGAGCTCGTGGAGGTTATTTTGTAAAGGTGTTCCAGTGATTAGAAGCCTATGCCTCGAAAAAAGTACTCGCATGATCTTTGAAAGTATAGACTCCTCGTTTTTGATGCGGTGGGCTTCATCTACAATCACATATTGCCAAGCAATTTTTTGGAGGGCTGTTTTCTCTCTAATAACAAGTTCAAACGAAGTGATGCATACATCAAATTTGCATGCCATCAATCGTGTTTTAATAAGGTCGGCACGCTCTTCTTTAGACCCTGTTATAACCAAAACTTCAACTTCAGGGGTCCATTTAGCAAACTCTCGTGCCCAATTCTGAAGGGTTGACTTGGGAATAATTACCAAATGAGGGCCATTGATCTTTTGGATATGTCTTAAGTATCCCAGGAATGAAATACATTGAAATGTCTTTCCAAGACCCATTTCATCGGCGAGAATTCCGTTGATCTTGTTTTGAAATAACGAAACCAACCAGTTCAGCCCATCAATCTGGTACTGACGCATGGTTCCTTTTACAAATCCGGGACTCTCAGAAAATACTGTTATCTTTTCATCATCATTATCACCATCTAATAGGTCTAATTCATCGTTCTTCGGTGCCCTACGTGAGCTTGAGCCTTTTCTACCACCACGAGGCTTTGCGGGACCACGAACACTGGCACGACGGGCTTTGAGGTTCTCCTTCTGGGCCAGGTCTAGTAAAGCCTTAAATTTCGGGTCTCTATCCGCACGATACTCAACAAAGCGTAAAAATAAATCACTCAGTCCAAGAAGATACTTGAATCTAACAAGACTTTCTTCCTGCTGGTATTTTTTAACATCAATATCTTTCACAAAGTAGAATTCAGTTCTGGGGTCCTTTGCTACCACCCTGCTGGGCTTAGATTTTATGTTTCTTTTCGGCTTTGGTAATGGCTCTTCATCACTCTCTTCGTCGTTTTCACTTTCACTATCGCTGTCGTCATTTTCCTGGTTGCTTTCCGGCTCTGAAGAGCCATCGCTGTTGTTAGAGCTCTCGTCGTCAGAGCTCTCGTCATTATCATCGCTTTCTGAATTGGAATCACTGTTCTGATGGTGTCGTGGTCTTTTTGCAGGCACTCTGTATGCTTCTTCTTCGCTACTGGATTCGTCACTATCGGAATCTGACTGTGACTCTGATTCAGATTCACTCGGAGAAATCACCGCTCGGCGAGTTCGCCGAGGTGTTTTTGGGGTAACTGGTTTTGCAGAAAACCCAGTATCGCGCGCTTTCCTTCTTGGGCGCTTTTTTTCTTGCGTTGTCGGCTCAGGCGCTTTATGTTTGCTATTTGCCCGGACCAAAGCCCGAGCACCTCTGGCCGACTGTTTATTCGACCCCTGCCCCGTTCTTCGCGGCATTACAGGCTAATTTTACAATTTATTATTGTTTTTGTAGTGGCACAAAGTTTTCCAAGAGTTTCCGAGGCCAAAAAAGTTCACTTGAGAATCGTACGATATACGTGTATGTAATATAACTAAGAACCCTCAAAGAACGAGATGTATATGAATATGATGCATACTGTACTAGCCCTATATCCTTGCCCTATCTAAGCTGGCCGCTGTTATTCTTTTTCGCATCCAAAAAATCTACACCCATACAAGCGATGAATATTAGTTATACATTAAATGTTCAAAATATCAATTTCCCTGCATGGTAATATTTATGAGGTAATTAAATTTATATGAAAGGCTCGCTGGATATATAAACCTTCATTCCTCTCTAATGTTCAAAGCTCTGTTCCTGTAGACGCGATGCAACTCACTTGCATAACGTTATAAGCGACAAATATCCATCAATTAATTATGGAGCTTTTTATTTAGTACAGAAAACCAATATAATTGCGTGGCTGGATTGATCTCTAGGCTTTCTTACATGTCTTACAAAAGTGTGTGACAATAAGACTCAGATCACGCCTACTGGATATTAATTTTCATCTTGGTAAAATAACCCTAGACCATGTAGTTTCTCTATATGGGTAAGGTTGGTAAGCTTTCTTTATTCGTCAGATAACAATAATCGCCATAAAAAAAAATTGTCGTTAAAAGACACTTCTCCACCACTTTTGATGGTTTTCTATCACATATGTAATTCCTAAGAAGAAAAGTATATTCTCCTTCAAGCTGTTTCCAGACTACTAGCACATTCCTCCATTTGTTAAACCACGTAAAAGCTACAATATTCCCAATTAGCACGTTATTTTTGGATCCATACAGCGTGGTTTCTGGTTAAATACTTGCATAAAGTTAAAATTAAGAGAAATTCACACATAGATCCCGCTCTTTAACAAATCCCGTTCCAAAGCTAGGCGGTAAGGGCTAGGACGTCCTTAACAAACTTGAAATTTCTTGCTACTACATACGTATATTTCACTAAGTGGTAAGCTTACTAACATCTCATCGCTTAGCTAGTAGCTGTGCAATGGTATCGATAGGCGCTATTTCTGGATCCGCTCTCCTGATCCATGCTGCCTATTCTAGCTACGAATGGGTAACTCTCAATAAGCAAATTCATGGACTCACTAATGTACCAGTCACTCGAGATATTAAGGCTGAGATCGTTTTTGGCTTGATTTTAATTATCCTTGATAGTTTATTCTCAGGCTTGTCTCAACTTCAACCTGTTAGAATCTCAAACTTATACAGTGCTAAAACGATTTCTGGAGAGGATATCTATTCATATTTAGAGACACGTCCAAACTTCCAAGACTTGAACGCTAAGTGTAACGAATATATCGCTTGGCGAAAGGAGACTGAAGGGAAGCTTTAATTTAATATTTATTTATATCTAAACATAAAAGAAAAAACATGCGACGTAAATATCGTTTACGAATGGCCAGGAGACTTTTACACTCTCTGCTGACAGTGACAGTATTATGTATTCGTTCCAATGAGGATTTGAAAATTTACCCACCTATAACACCAGTATGATTGCAAAACGCAGTTCAGGTCAAAGTGTGGCCCAAAAGGTGTTTGTACGCTCTACACGAGCTGGAGGTGCCATAAAAGTATTTCGTGAGCAATATTTACGAGATGATATTCCATGCGGGTCTAAATCCTGCAGCGAATGCGCCACCAAAGCTGCTCCTGATTTTAAGGGAAACATTCCAATCCCAGTTCTTAGTGAAAGGCCTAATGCTGATACTAAGAGAGGACCTCATTATATAGTGTTGGACACCAATATTTGCTTAAAAGCAATTGATTTGTTGGAATCCCCCCATGGATTTGAGGATGTTATCATTCCCCATATTGTTCTTGACGAGGTACGAAACCGTTCACTTTCGGTTTTTACTAGATTGCGTGCATTAAATACGGGTAATGGTTACTCACAAAAGCGTTTTTATGTCTACTACAACGAATTTAGCAGTGACACCTACGTTGATCGGAAACGGGATGAGACGGTTAATGATTACAACGATCGAGCCATCCGTGAAACGACTAAGTGGTATAATGAGCATTTGTCTGGAATTCAAACTTTGCTAATTACAAATGATCGTCTCAACCGAGAGGCATGCAAATGTGAAGGGATTCCTGCATTGAGTCTCAAAGAGTACATCAATGAGCTCGGAAACAAGTCATTGATGGATTACGTAGCTTCAGGTGCAATTGATGAGGAAAGCTCAGTTGATGATAGTCGTAAGAATATGAAACGCGAGAATGTCTATCCCACACATGTGCCTACACCAAAGGTTTTAGCAGGCTTACAGGCTGGAACACTGCACCAAGGAAAATTCTCGGTTAGTCGTTACAACTATCTTGAAGCAACAGTGTCTGCCCAAGGTTTTACAAAACCCCTTCTGATCGTAGGAAAATATGCTATGAATCGTGCATTTGATGGCGATAAAGTTGTTGTGGAACTTCTTCCCAAAAAACATTGGCGTCGCCCTTTGGTGGAAATGGCCGAAGAGAATTCAAACGAAGTTTATGGTGACGGAGATGAAGAGAGTGAATCCATTACGACCGATAAGGAGAGGAAACTGTTGGCCGAGGATGCAAAACTTACGCAGGAAAGTAAGGGTGTAGAGGCTCAACTTCAGCCAACTTGTCGTGTTATTGCAATTGCTAAACGAAACTGGAGATTCTATGTTGGAAATATCGCTACTGACGATTCGATCAAACCCAATCAACGAGATTCGGGGGCCCTTCGTAGTGTGCTCGTTAAGCCCATGGACAGTCGTATTCCCCGTATCCGTATTAAGACACGTCGTGCTAATGAGTTAAGTGGTCAGCGCATTATTGTTGCTGTTGATGACTGGTATCAGTGGTCTAGATCTCCAGATGGTCACTTTATCCGTGCATTGGGTGAGATTGAAGATCATCAGGCTGAAACCGAAGCTATTTTGTTGGAGCATGATATTGAATACAGACCTTTCCCTCAGGCTGCTATGGATTGTCTTCCCAAGGAAGGAGACAACTGGCTTCCCGATCATAATGCAGTTAACCGGAAAGACTTGCGTCATCTGAACATTTGTTCAATTGATCCTCCGAAGTGTCAAGATATTGATGATGCACTTCATGCGCATGAACTTCCCAACGGAAATCTTAGCGTTGGTGTCCACATTGCTGATGTGACCAACTTTGTTAAACCAGACAATGCTTTGGACATGGAGGGAAGATTCCGTGCCACCTCCACGTACCTTGTTGACCGCCGTATTGATATGCTTCCTTCACTTTTGGGTACCAATTTATGTTCTCTGCGCCCGTATGTGGAGCGCTATGCATTTAGTGTACTCTGGGAAATGACCCCCGAAGGTGAGATTGTTAATACGGAATTCACAAAGTCCCTCATCAAATCTAGACATGCCTTTGAATATGAGGAAGCTCAAGCTAGGATTGATGATGAGTCTCAACAAGATGACCTTGCTCAAAGTATGAGAATCCTTCTTCGTATCTCGAAAATTCTTAAACAAAAGCGTATTGATGCTGGTGCGCTAAATCTTGCCTCGCCTGAGGTCAAAGTTATCACCGGAAACGAAATGGATGACCCTGGAACTGTTGAAATTAAGAAGCCTGTCGATACAAACTCCCTGGTGGAGGAATTTATGTTGTTGGCGAATATCTCTGTCTCTCGGAAAATTTACGAATTCACACCACAAACGGCTATGCTTCGTAGACATGCAAGTCCCCCTAGTACAAATTTTGATGTTTTGAATGATCAACTTAAGCTGAAGGGATTTGAGCCGATCAAGCTTGATTCTTCTAGAACTGTTGCAGATAGCCTTGACAGAACTGTGGATCCCAAGGACCCATTTTTCAACACGTTAATTCGTATCATGGCAACTCGTTGCATGCGACCTGCTGAATACTTCGCGGCGGGTGACTTTGCTTATCCAGAGTTTCGCCATTATGGTCTGGCAACTGACATCTACACCCACTTTACGTCTCCAATCCGCCGATATGCCGATGTTGTGGTTCATAGACAGCTTGCAGCCGCAATTGATTATGAAAAACTCCCTCCTAGTCACTTCCGCAAGGAAAACTTGGATGCAATGACTGATAACATCAATGTTAGACACCGCAATGCTCAATTCGCTGGACGTGCCTCCGTGGAATATTTCGTTGGGCAAATGCTTAAGAAGCAGCAAACTACCCAGGCATTGGAGGGATATGCTGTGAAGGTGTTTTCAAACGGTATTGGAGTGCTTGTGCCTAAGTATGGGTTAGAAAGCGTTGTTCATTTAGAGGACATTTGTGAGACTCCAGACAGAGACGCACAGTTCGATGAGGATAACTACACGTTGAATGTCACCTTAAAGGATGGAACCAAACGAAGCATAAGTATCTTTGACAAGGTTAATGTTATCGTGGAGAGCGCCAAAAATGAGAGTACTGGTAAGCGTTTTGTGCGTATGACTCTTGGATAATTATGTATGTGAATAAAAAAAATTATATTATATTATATTATATTATATGTTAGTGCTGAGCAACGACACCTGAAGTGTTTGCAACCTTAAGAATATGTTTCTTGTAATCCTCAATGCTACCGGTGGTCTTGTAAACACGGCCAGAATCACAGACCATGATGTCCTTGCATACCCGGTTAATAGTAACAACGTCGTGTGAAACCATAAGAATACCACCCTTAAACTTATTCAAAGCTTCAGCCAGAGCGTCCAAGGCAGCAATATCCAAATGATTAGAAGGCTCATCCAAAATAAGGATATGCGGTTCTGATAAGCCCAAAGCAGCAAAAGCCACCCTTGACTTTTGACCTCCGGACATTACACCAAGTTTCCTCAATCCCAGAGAACCGGTAATACCAAATGCGCCCAAGTGTCTCCGGTACTCCTCCTCAGACTTACCAGGTTTTACTGTGGCTAACCACTCAACCGCATTAAGGGTCAAGTCCATAGCATCAACATGATGTTGGGCAAAGTAGCCAATGCGCAATCTGGGGTGGCGAGTAACATGGCCCGCTCGAGGCGAGTTTGTACCTAGTAAAAGCTTGAGAAGTGTTGTCTTACCTGAACCGTTACCACCGACCAGAGCAATACGAGAGTCCATATCAACAGTCATGTCGACATCCCTTAGGATCTCACGGCCTTCGCCATATCCAAACGAAGCCTCTGAAATTTGAAGCACAGGTGGAGAAATCTTTTCTGGATCTGGGAAAGCAAATGAAAATTCGGCTTCCTCGCTGGGTTCTTCAAGCTGGGGAAGTTTCTCCAATTTTTTAATACGAGACTGGGCCTCCTGACTTTTAGCAGCGTTGTAACGGAACTTGTCAATGAAAGCCTGCATGTGCTTGCGGTATGCCATCTGGTTCTCATATTCACGTTTGGCATTCTTAAACCGCTCCTCACGAGTGCTGTAGAACTCGTCGAAGTTCGCACCACGGTAGTAGTCCAAACGCTCGTTGTGTTGATGGATGATATCAGTAGCAACTTCATTGAGGAATGCACGATCGTGAGATACCACCAATACTGTCGAAGGATAAGTAAGAAGGTAATTTGACAAAAAAGTGATTGATGGCAGATCAAGCATATTTGAAGGCTCATCAAGCATGAGAAGGTCTGGCTTGCAGAATAGAGCGCGAGCTAAAGAGATACGCATTCTCCAACCACCACTAAAGGTGTTTGTAGCATTCTTCTGAGATTCGGGAGAGAAACCGAGACCACTAAGAATAGCAGCGGCTCTGGGCTCGGCCTTGTCGCTCTCCATATCGCCGAGCTTCTCAAAAATATTGTTCAAATTAGTATTAAGATCGTCTGCCTCCTGGTCCAAGATCTTCTGGACGTCTTCAGTAGCCTCGGGGTGTTCCTCAGAAATGGCAGTCAGTCTATCGGTGATGCGCTTTTGGTCCTTAAGCAAGTACTTACGCCATACATCAGCATCCAAAACAGTATTTAATACTGACTTCTCATCACCCTTGACTTCCTGTTCCACATAAAGGATAGAAATGTGCTTGGGAACAGGCAGCTCTCTGCGGCTCAGTGCCCTTAACAGGGTAGACTTACCAATACCGTTGGAACCAACTAGACCATAACGGTGGCCATGGGCAAGTGTTAGCGTACTATCGGCCAAAATACGCATTCCCTCGCCAACATACAAGTCAAAGTTATCAATCTTGATATCCTTGCTCTTGCCCTCCGAAGGACCCAGATCAATAGGGTTAACAGTGAGGAAGAAGTCGTCGTAGTCCTGCTCAGTATTTTCACGAAGTAACTTGCTTTGCTCATACTGCAATTCCTTCATAAATCCAGTGTCCTGGCGCTTGGCAAGCTTAGCAGCGATCTTCTTCTCCTGCTTGGCCAACTTCTTACGATCAACACGAGTCTCTGTCCGGCCACGATTACCGCTTAGAAGATCCAAATCCATAGATTCTCGGTCGCCTACGTCGAATTTGGCTGCATTCGACTGCTGAGCACTAAGAAGCGTGTCGTGGTCAAGCTTTCTTAAAGCAGCATTACCAAAAGTACGGTTAACATTCTTCTCATAGATTGTTTTGAACTTCTGGTGTAACTGCGAACGAAGTGTGCCTACTTTGGCCTCTTCACCACCTGCACTTCTTAACAGCTCGCACACGAAGCTGAGTTCAGCATCAAAATCGGTTGTCTGAGCTGTTTCCGGCTGAGACACATTTTCTTCAATATTGTCAACGTATCCCACTGCATATCGAGTGACTACATCATCAACTGCAGGAACTGCTTTACGGATGTCGCTGTAGTTTGACATGATTTCGTTGGTTGAAAAAACGGTAGTTGACAAATTCACACAGTACCCCAGAATTATCACGTAATACAGTCAACCTCCACCACCATGATATGGCCCGCAGAGTCCCTTAGAATATTCTTCCAAGCGCTCTGTGAGTCTCCAGTCAATGGTGATAATAAGCAGGAAGTTTGTGATAATATTACAAAACTGCTTAATGAAAATGTGAAGCGATTTCGTAAGAAGTTCACAGTTGTGGACGTGCAAGAAAAAATAGCTGCGTACTACAACGTCTTAGACGAAGCTGAGTCGGAAAAAGATGTAGAGAAAGACGAGATTGCTGAAAAAGGTTCTGAGCCCAAGAAATCAGACATAAAGGGTGAAGAATCAGCAATTGAAGCTTCAGAGGAGGAGGAACCTTTGCAAAACGAAAAAGAACGTGCCAAAGAAGAGCACGATAATCCAGAAGAAGAGATTCGCTCTCAAAGATCCTTGCGTTCTCGTAGAAAAGCGTTACCTAGACGTTCAAAGGCCAAAAGTGAAGAAGAGGATGTCGCATCGGAGAATGAAGCGACTGAAGAGCCACAGACTACCGAGCCTGAGCTACCACCAGCCACAGAGGAACCCAGAGTTAAGCGTGCTCGGGCAGCCAGGCCTGCTATGACTCGTAACGAGCTCTCACCACGAAAACCTCGCGTGCCTCCTAAACCCCAGGTTCCTGCAAAGCCAGCCAATCCTGTAAAGCAAGCGAAACGAAAAGCACCTTCGCCTCCACCTCCACCTCCACCAAATGATATTTCTGATTCCGAGCCTGAGGAAATCCAAACACCTCCGCCAAAACGTGCCAAACGAGCAGCACGAGCCAAAGCTGGGACACTCAATGTAGATTCACCTCCTCGGCCTCAACGCAAGAAGCCAGAGCCGATACCGGAATCAGAGCCAGAATCAGAAGAAGAGGAGGAGCAGGAGAGTGAGAGCACTAAACGACGACCAAACAAACGCTCAGCACCAGTTGAAACCAAAACTAAGAGGAATCCGCCTAAACGTAGAAAAAGGTGATATTTATTATTTATTTACAAGATAAATGTATTATTTTTTTAATTTTGATTTGCTTATCCATTGCTGGTTTTAGCTATATCCACACACAATGCTGGCTTGTGCATATGCAGCTGTCTCTTGTCCTATAGGTATTCACCTAATGATGGTACGCCCTTAATTTGGAGTCATGTGATCTTAATAATTTTCCACTGTAAAAGACTCACATTTAAAGCCTGGCCACCTTAAATTCTACAAAATACATTAAAAATAATGGCTCCTTTGAAAAACTTAAACCCCAACGTTGGTGACCGCACTCGTCCCGAGGACTGGCGAATTACTGGTTACTCGCCCTTAGTTGCGCCTGATCTTCTCCAAAGCGAAATTCCTCTTACTGAGGCATCTAAAAAGAATATCATCGAGGGTCGTGAGGCTGCCACTGCTATTTTGGAAGGTCGTGATGACCGCGTGATGGTTGTTGTGGGTCCTTGCTCTATTCATGATCCGGAGGCTGGCTTGGCCTACTGCAACAAGCTTGCAGCATTCAAGGAAACCGTTAAGGACGACCTTTTAATTGTTATGCGTGCCTACCTTGAAAAGCCCCGTACTACTGTGGGCTGGAAGGGTCTCATTAACGACCCTGATCTCGATGGGTCTTTTAATATCAACAAGGGTCTCCGGATTGCTCGCGATCTTTTCTGCAAGCTCACCGAGAAGCTTCCCATTGCTGGTGAGATGCTGGACACAATTTCTCCTCAGTTCCTCAGTGACCTTTTTAGTGTTGGTGCCATTGGTGCCCGCACTACTGAGTGTCAGCTCCACCGTGAGCTTGCCTCAGGCCTTTCATTCCCCGTCGGTTTCAAGAATGGTACTGATGGTGGTTTACAGGTTGCTTTCGATGCAATTGGCAGTGCCAGTCATCCCCACCACTTCCTCTCGGTTACAAAACCAGGAAATGTTGCCATTGTTGGTACTGAGGGTAACAAGGACTGTTTCATCATTCTCCGTGGTGGTAAAAACGGTACTAACTTCGATGCAGAGTCGGTTAATAATGCTCAGGCTCAGCTTGAGAAGGCTAAGGTCGTTTCAGAAAAGGATGCCCGTATTATGATTGACTGTTCCCACGGTAACTCCCAAAAGGATCACAACAACCAGCCTAAGGTTGCTGCAAGTATTGCTGAACAGCTTAAGGCGGGTAACCGTAAGATTTGCGGTGTTATGATTGAGTCCAATATTGGTGCGGGAAGGCAGGACGTTCCCGAGGAGGGCCGTAGTGGACTTAAATACGGTGTGTCCATCACTGATGCCTGTATCGACTTTGAGACCACTGAGACCGTGCTCACGCAGTTGGCTGAGGCCGTGCGTGAGAGGCGTGCGCATAAATAAGGTGTTATAGTTAATTATTGTAATAAATATGAATACATCTCACTTCTGCATAAGAATTTCTTTAAGACCTTTAGAGTCGGCAGTGGCCTGTCGTTTCATGGCAATGTACCTACTGCGTGTGGCTCTAATACCGCGAGCCAGAGGTTTCTTTTCATTATTAGATTCTTCTTTTACGGCTTTTTTGGCCGCTTTGTCAAAAGACTTCTCGATATTATCCTTTTTGTCTTTCTTCTTCAGTTTTTTATCTTTCTTGTTCTTTTTATCTTTCTTACTTTTCGTCTGTTTCACTTTATCCTTCTTTTCTTTTACTTTCTCTTTCTCTCTCTCGTCTTTCTCTTTCTCGTTTTTCTCTTTCTTCTCTTTTTCAGTCTGCATCTCCTCCAGGTGTTTAGAGTCTCTTTCAGCTCTCTTAATTGCTTCTTTCTTTAGCCTCTTCATCTCTTCCTTTGATTTAACAGTACCTTCCAAAACCCCACCGGGAACAAAGTGCATGTAAAGGCCAGTCATGCGCGCTCGGTGCTGCTGCTTCTCTTCAACCTCCTCGATATTGCCATTGAGCTTGGCCAAGATTTTCTGAAAGACATCAAGTCCTGTAGGTTGATCTGCTTGTTTTAAATCGTAACCTAAGCCTTTGGAATCCATTTTGTGTTGGATCTTAACATGGTCTTTTGCACCTTCTACTGAATACCCCAGTCCTTTACCAGGTACCCACCCCATACTCAGCATTTGTTGATGGCCAAACCGGCTTGTATCATTCGCCCACTGAGTATTTCTTGGGTCGTCACCTATACGATTCTTCCGTGTACTCTGTGCAAGACTTAATCCCATGGCAGAAAAAAATATTACCTAACCACTTCGAATTAAAATTAAATAAAAATAAAATACTACTTCCGTGCAAATACGTAAATATAGGCAAATTTTTCCAATTCTTTAACATCTGATCCCTCGGTGACTTTTTCATCATTGAAGAGAATTGTTTTATTGTGCTTTTTCAATGCGGCAACATAATGTCCCACATGGACTGACGCTCCTTTATGGCACACCAAAGAGCTCAGAGAGTACTCTGCGGGCAAATTTGCGTTTCCACGGGGAGTGTTCAAAGTTTGTGGTGATGAATCCTTGGGTAGAGTATCAAAATTACCAGCGAATAGCCATTCAACTGCAGCTTCCATGTTAGAGTTATGTTGAAGAGCAGCAGTCGCTTGTTCAGTTGAGAACCCCATTGATTCTAGCATTACTCTGTGTTCAGGGTCAACGTTGGACGAACTGCCAGAGTCCATAGAGGACTGTGCCTCTCCAGAAATTACCAGCTCAACCGCAGCTTCGAATCCCTTGTCCTTCGCCAGCTTAAGTGCATGCTTACACAAAGCCTCAGGGAAGCCCATAGAGCTAAGCATAACGACCTGCTCAGGATCCACCGGATCCTCTTTTTCCTCATCATTGCTGATCACATTTTCGTTTTCTTGTGGGCCAGCAGACAAGTACTCATCCAGTTTAATCTCATTACTCTCAATTACAGGGACATCAACCTTTTGGGGCACCCAATTAACGATTCTGAATCTTCTAACGTTGAAAAGAAGGTAGTTAGGGAATGTCTTAAACTTGACAGAAGACTCAGCAGTGAGGTTAGAGCACTTGGGGCACTTTGACTCGATAATATCGGAATGTGTGTAAATGTTGAGCAATTCCTTCATGGTGACCGGCTTAAAGTCGCCTTCATCAGTCTGCTCAATTGGGACCTGTACGGATATGTTTTCTTGCTTCTCTACAACGTACCGCACAGCGTCACACTCAATGCACTTAATGCGTCGTTCGGTCTCAAATCCAAACAGCTCACCAGGGAGATCAACCGGAGTTTTAACTTTTTGAGAAATTTTCGTAAGTAAATACGACAGGTACTCAAAAGCATCCTGTTGCTGGGCAGTTGCGAACTCAGAATGGCCTTGACCGACTAAGTGCTTGAACATGTCCGGGCTAATTGCCTCATACCTTCCACTTCCCAAACCATCACTGAGCTTTCGTAATTGAGTAAACAAATCTGTGGGTTCTCCTTGAGTATCGGAGTTGGGATCATTGGGTTTAAATTTACTCGAGAAATCGGGGATATTGAATAAACACTGGACAATAGAGTTCATATAGCATGTGTTACCAAGATTTTTCATGCCAGTTAACCCAGGGCCATGCACAGCGATTCCGTTATCACTAGATGTGAAGTCCCAGCTCATGTTCTGCTCCAATTGAAGCTCTGTCATTGATTTCTCTGTCTTCGTGTGCTTAGAGATATCAATTCCAAAGATTCCAAGGTGCTCCTTAATGTTTGGGTCTTTAACATCATCATTACAGGCATAGCAAAACACATCAACATGACCGTCGGGTGTAATACTTCCAAGTTTCACTGCAAGTGGATGCTGGGTAGTCTCATAATGAGACAATCCATGGCCGTTACCTCCAATATCCTTCACACCATCAAATTGACGGCGTCCACAGCCTATATTCCCACACTCCAAGCAAAACCAAAGATTTTTGTCTAAATCACATTCAGAACAGTGGGAAAGAAGGGTGTAATCGGTGGATTTTTCACGACTGGCAAACAGAGACTCAAGGACACCAACATGTTCACATGGTTGCAGCTCAAGTTCCCAAGATTCTAACTGCTGCGCTTTCGTGTACGAGTCAGCGTTAATTACTTTTTGAATCGCCTCATTAAATTGGGATTCACTGTCTTGGGCCAAAGTTTTGAACCTGTTAACTAGTTCGAACTCCTTGTCATTGGTGTCTGTAAACCCCAGTTTTGGTACTTTAGAAGGAGAATTATCAGTAACTTGCTTCCTTGGTACAGCCTCCTTGCGCATGTTGAGGTACGCTGTGTGTCCCGTAATTCGACCGTGTTGACTGGTAAAATCATGCTGAGGGTCGGGACTGGTTCCAATGAAGCAGGTCAAACAGACATCGACTCCATGAGTTGATTCCTGGTTGTCAAATGTATAAATACACTCGTCTTTATAGATACTCATTAATGAATGGAAGGTGTAATGAAGCTCACTTGGTGTTGGTGGTAAACTTGAAAGTTTCAAGCGTATCGTGTTACTCGCCACAAATTTCAGGCTAACTTGTTTGTATATACATGTACCTTATTTAGTTGTCTATTAGTATTTCCAGTCAAGCAAAGTGGAATCCTCCTTGTCTGGGGTTGTGCGGCGGTCAAGCAATTCAGTTAAGTATTCCTTCAACCCCTGCTTATCACCATTGGGGTACTTTTGTCTAAAGTGATTCAATACATCAAGGCGTGTGGCCTTAGTCTCCTGTTCAGAGGTCTCTCCAGTAACAAAATCCATTACTGCTTGCTCGTTGGGAAGACCGTACTGGTGAGGGTACTGCTTGAAAGTAGCATCACTGGTAAACCTCACAGATTGATGGGTAGGTAAAGGCTGGAAGAATTCCTCAACCATTTGAGGAGTAACTTCAGCAAGAGTAGAAGGGTTCCACTTTGCCGCTCGCTTCTCAACAAGCAGGGCCAACACACCCTCAGTGAAGTTCGGGTTGAGGCAGAAGTGGTCGCAGATAACCATTTCAAGCTCTAATGCCGACTTGAAATCTCGTTTAGCGATTTCACGGTAGGCCTTAAGAGTAACCTTCAAGCTCAATGGGCAGCGTTCCTCCAAAGCCTTCAACGTCTCAGCAACAAATTTGGGGCTTCTTTCGCTGCTTTGGTGAAGAGCCTCCACGATTTCCTCAACAGTGTTTTTAGAGAAGCAGCTATCAATGATATCGAGATCCACCGGTGAGTGCTCCTGCTTGTAACTGGAAGGAGGCTCTGATGCGAACTCACCAATAACAAAATTTACCAGGTTGTAATACTCATCAAGAGAGATGGCACCGGTCTCAAGTTCAGACAAACGAGCTTCAAGCTGAGGTACGAGCTCACTGTTAATGTAGTGAGTGGCAATTCCCAGTCTGTAGGCATCATAACCCTTCACGTTGTATGAAGTCAAGGCAGCATAAAGGCCAAACTGACCATTCAATTGAGACAGGAAGAAGAGTCCACCGACATCAGGATAATAGCCGATTTTGGTTTCAGGCATGCCAAATATGGTCTTCTCGGTCGCTACACGAAAGCTTCCGTGAGCCGAAAGTCCAACGCCTCCACCCATAACAAAGCCGTCCCAAAGCGAAACATATGGCTTATTATAGGTACCAATAATATGGTTAAGCCCAAACTCGGTTCTGAAGTACTCTGCGTTGCGCTCACTGGCAGCTTCCTGGCCTTCTTCCTGAGCTCGAAGTGCGAGCTGAGCAACATCGCCACCGGCACTGAATGATTTATGGCCAGCACCTTTAACAACAATGGATCCAACAAGATCTGACTTTGCATACTCGAGAAGTCGTGGAATTATTAATTCACACATGTTTTGGTTGATGGCATTAAGTTTTTTCGGCCTGTTGAGAGTGACGGTTCTTACTACTCCATTACTGCCAAAGAGAACTTCATCGGCTTCATTTTGCGGTACAGAGGCTGTGCTATAATTTGGGAGCATTCCTGGGATGATTCTAGCTCGAAGCGGCATTTGAATTGATTTTCGAATCAAAGATCTCATCTAGTACTATAATAGGCAAGAGTGTGGTGAATTTTTTTTCTTTACGGCTATCTTGAGTACTGCTGTATCAAAAGGTACTGTAAAATGATCTAGGTTCAGTGATTTATCAATAAAAAAATCGAACCACAATATTCCTCCTCTTCGTTTGATTTTGTGCTGTCAACGCAAGCCTTTACTGGTTAGGTGATATAGGCCGGTAGGTTTACTAATCACAATGAGCCAACAATGGTTTGAGCTATATGCTAGGAGGAACAGCGTTAGAGGAGATACAAAAACAACTGTCTAAGTATTGTCTAATTGATGGTTAACTCTGTATATTTATATAAATAGAGCCTACCCCACTTATATATCTTAATCATTGTGTCTCAATTAGGCAAAGTTTAATAACCTCAATTGCACCCTAAATCGATAAATCTGAGTTTTTTTCAAGTTGTAGGACTCGAATAACAACATATACCATGTGTTTTATCAACTTGACATACAAATTCGCAGCCTACAAGTGAGCCTGGAATGATATCACGTGTGTAGTAAAGTGAAAAGGGCCGGGCTCGATTGGAATTATACGAAAGATCCCCGGGAAAAGTACGAAGGGTTTGGAGACTTAGCCAACTTTCATCAGTATTCAGTCTAGTGGATTTTTCACACAATGTCTGCCGAACTTGACTCCACAAATATTGATCCAAAGTTCTTCCTCACATATCGTGAGGAACCGCACAAAACGCGACGAATGGATATCATCGCCAAGCACCCTGAAGTTACTAAATTGGTAGGACACGAACCTAAAACTAAGTGGGTTGTGCTTGGTGTTGTCTCGCTACAATTCACCTGCGCGTATTTAATGCGAAATGTCTCGATGAAGAATCCTGTGTTCTGGCTCACAGCCTACTTCATCGGTGCAACTTGCGTATCCAATGTGTTTTTGGCCATTCACGAATTCTGTCATAACCTTGGTTTTAAATCACCATTGTTAAACCGCTTGTTTAGTATTGTTGCTAACCTCCCTGTAGGAATTCCATATTCTGCATCGTTTGGGCCATACCACCTCCTGCACCACAAGCACATGGGTGAGCCAGACTATGATACTGACCTTCCCACCAGTTTGGAAGCCATTGTTTTGTCCAATGTTTTAGGAAAGGCGTTCTTTGCTACTTTCCAATTATTTTTCTATGCCTTGCGCCCCATATTTTTGGTTCAATTGCCGTTTACTTGGGTACATTTTTTGAATGTGATAGTTCAGTTCGCTGTGAACTATGTGATGATTAAATCTTGGGGTTGGCAGTCATACTACTATCTTCTGCTGTCGTCGTTTTTGAGTGGATCGCTTCACCCTATTGCTGGACACTTCATTGCTGAGCACTACTTATTGGACCCCCCAACCAAAAAATCGCCAGATGTTTTGTATCCAGAAACATTCAGTTACTATGGCTGGATGAACATATTTGTTTACAATGCCGGTTATCACAATGAGCATCATGATTTCCCTTATATTGCTTGGACTAGGCTTCCCGCCCTTCGGGAACTTGCTTCTGAGTTTTATGAGCCTCTTCCATATCACACTTCATGGGCCGGTGTTATTGTTGAGTTCATTTTTAACAAAAAGGTGACATTGTGGAACCGCGTCAAGCGTCCATCTTCTTTGAAAAAGAGGCAAGCGCTTCGAAGTTCACTTCATGATTAGTGTATTTAATCTATATATATATATATTTTTATTATTAAAAGCAAGTCTATGGCATCTTGCCTCCGACAAATGCTATAAATCTATATTTGTATTAATAAGCCAAGGCTACCCGTATGCACTATCAGCCACTATAAATGCCCTGCTTTTTCAACCGTATATCTAGGTATTTATTTTATTTTCACGTGAACTAATCATTTTCATGGACATTAGTTTTGATTTGCCAACAATTGGCGAGTGAATTTTTAAAAAACTTATTATGTATGATGGCTACTCAATCATTAAGTTATAAATAGAAATAAGGTTCGGGTGGCAAAAAAGCGTGCCCACTGCAGGAATCGAACCTGCGACCCTCTCATTATTTGACGAATCATACAAGTGAGAAGCTATAACCACTTAGCCAAATGGGCGTTCCTTGTGCCTTAAATAATTTGTTACTTTAAAAACAGTTTGAGTTATTTAATTTATCTATTTAATTTATTCAGTCGCGCTTCCATGGCAAAGCAGACATGTACTGTTCGGCCAGGTAAATGCCTCCGTATCCCCTCCAGGTGTTCCATGCCTCGATGTAGCAAATCAATGCTGTTGCAATTGCCATCTCGCGGTTCACGATGTCCTCGTTAACAATGAGGTCAAAGCCTTTGCGGTTCGGGTGGAGCTTAACCGTGCCAACTCTCTCACGGACTTCGGCTTCCTTCTGGCCAGCATTGCGAACACGCTCAAGGTATTGGCCCTTGAAAGTCCAGTGGTACTTCTCACCGTCAGAGAGCTGGAACTCGCGGTAGTCGTCCAATGCATCCACAACATGGTCAACGACGTGCCAGCCCAATTCCAATTCAGACAGGTCTGCTGTCTTGATGAGCAGAACGTTACTGCGGAGACCGGCCCGAATAGCTGCAATTGGCAAATCGCTCTTGTGCTCGTACATCTTGTAGGCCCCCTTAACAGCACGAGACCGGTTCATATAGTAGATGCGGTCATCGTATGTCTTCGCATTATCGCCTTCGAATACTGCAAAAATCTTCGAACCGGTGCCAAATTCCTTACGAATGACGAATTTGGTGGAGTCAGGCTTAATCAAGTCCACAATTTTGGGAGAATAGTGGCTACTTTCACGGTGCATTCCCATGACGTAGGCATGGGCCTTCACAACAGGGCGCATAAAAGGGCTGAGAATGAGTTCAATAGGCATTGATAGGATTAATGATGATTTTAGTCTAGCTATTAGCTGCTCTTATATACTTTATGGTAACAGTGTTGTATGAAACCATTCCATTATCGCAGGATTGTCTTTACTTCCTATTTCGGTTCTCGTAATGCCATTGTACATTACATGGTATGATCTCATGACATTAAATTACCCGATTGATGTGTTCAAAATCCCACCATGTGGTTGCACAAGTTGCGAAACCCAATTACGATACATAAATTTGTTGTTCAAATGCCAAGTGGCATAGAATAAGGTAAATATTTTCTAAAACTCTGAAATATCCAACATCTGTTACTTACAAACTCGTAAATACATATTTTTTTCCGTTTACAATTTACAGTTTTTTCACTGGCTGCTTTTAGATGCAGGTGGAGGCTTCTCAGGGTTTGTGAAAAAGACAGACTCTGAGTGTAAGAGATTTTCTACACTACGCGAGGAATGCGATACACTATTTATAAAAGATTAAAACATTCTCAAACATATCCGAAACAATATTGAGAGGCATACATTTATTATTTATTTTAATTTTATTAATTATGATTGCAATTCGCTACACAGTAATATTTATTCTAACGCGTCCAAATTTTGCTTAGAGAACATGTCACATTAAGGGTACATTAGTAATCTGCGAAAGTGGGAAATTAGCTTAGTTGTGATTCGCCGTGGATGTAAAAAGTGTTTATTAATTTCAAAGAATCTCACTGCCCATATAACGCAAAACCAAAAAGTCTGGGATCTGATCGTATACATTTTTGGTAACATTTTATTCGTACTCAAAATAGAGTGAAATTATTTCTGAATCGATTGATGGCATCTACAAACATTGCATACATGCCTCAGGACATTTCATCTCCCTATTTTCCAGAACCGTCACTTCGTGCCTCACAAATGAACAGCACCAGTAGTAGAAACGCCATATGGTCCAACGCAGTTCCTGCCACTCCACAGTCTTCAACTGCTTCGACAGGAACTGTTTGGGGCTCCCCTCTTATTCCCGCTAGTGCTTCCTCGTCGTTTCAAATGCCTGCTCGGCATCAGTATGGCTCAGGAAGCCCTGAAATGCTTCCCAAGTCCCTTGCAGCACTCACTGCCGAATCTGAACCAGTGCTACTTGTTGAACAACAAAGAGGGACTGCCTTGTCTGCTGCCAAGTCTCAGAGCAGCACTTCCAGCTCTCGTTTCAGCTCCAGGCACAATTCCCAAACCGATACTTTACCGCCCTCCCCAACTGGATTGGCATTTCCATTGGCCCAAAGAGCCCCCAGCCCGTCTCCTTCCGTTAGCAGTGCTGATCCAAGCAGTCAAGGTAATGCAGATGAGATAATTAACACGGCAATTGTGGTTAAAAACATCCCATTTGCTATCAAGAAGGAACAGCTTATTGAATTCATGGTACGCTTAGGAATCCCATTGCCATATGCGTTCAACTATCACTTTGACAATGGTGTGTTTCGTGGACTGGCCTTCGCTAATTTTGCTACAGCTGAGGAAACAGCTGAAGTGATTACTTCGCTTAACGGCCGAGAGTTGGGAGGCCGCAAACTTCGTGTTGAGTACAAGAAGATGCTCCCTTATCAGGAACGGGAGCGAATTGAGAGAGAGAAGAGGGAGCGTCGAGGCCAGCTTGAAGAGCAGCACCAGCACACTAGTGGCCACAAAAAGACTGAAACTTCACCCAAAGTTCAGTCTCCGGCCCAAAACACTTCCACCTCAACATCTGCTCAACGTCAGCGCCAGAGCTCTTCTCCAGTTGTTGCAAGAGCTTCACACTCCAAATCTGCCCAAACTGCTACTGCACCTTCTCTCACCAAGACCTTCTTGACTACACCTAATGCCCAACAGTTTCCTTCTCCACTTGGAGTTGATATGAACGTACTTGAAAACCTCCAGATGTATACAACTTTGTTGGTGTTTAAGCGCGATTCTAGCAAATTAGAACTCATTTTGCCCCCTGCGGAAGCGATTTTACTATCCCCTGCTTTGGTTCAATCACTTAATTTGCTTTGCAAGAATCTTGATCTCAATGTCTACGGCTCGGACGAACAGGGTGTTGTTATCTCGAAACGCCCCGACTCGTCTGGATACAAGGCAGACCAAGACAGTGAACTCTACCAAGCGGGAATTTTTAAAAATGCTATTGCTACCCCTGCACCGTTCCCTTTGACTCACATGGGCATGCCAACACTTTCTGCAGGTTCCAGTCTTAATCCCATGAATAGATGGGCTGGAATTGGGGCCACCAATCCAATTAACTTTGTTTCAAAGTGATTTGGAGAATGGTGTTTTATGGTGATTCTTTTTGATTCAACCATTTACGACAAGCATTGATATACATGCTATGACAACTTTCACTTTTACTAAATCCCAACACCCCCTATCACATTTGATGATCATGTTCTATGATAAAGACGACTTTGATGTTTAACGAATTAAATGCACAGAAATACTAAATAATATATGCTACCTATACCTTTCCGGTTTATACTTTTCCGGCCTTTTGGGCCGTTTGCCACCTCCAGGTAACAAAGCGTGCCCATAGACTGTGCGCAGTTTTCCTACCGATCATTTTACCAATTACAGGACACAAAACAGCAAAAAGGGCTACCTTAATCTGCTCCACGTTTTCTTCCCATTGCTGTTGGGCATCATTATAATATAGATCATTCTCGAATTCGGAGTCAGTGTCTAGACTGTCGTCATATTCTAAACGCTGGGCATTTTGAAATGATAATAGCACATCTGAGGAGATATGGCCACTTGCGGTATCATCAAAGACCTGGTTCTGATATTCAGCTACCGGGACCATTGTGATCTGGTGACCGTTGTGTATTAGTCACTGGCCACTGCTCAGGTTGAAAAATAATTTACAAAGTATTTTCAAAATTGGTTTCACGTATAAATACGTGGTCCAGTAAAAGAGTAATGCAAACAGTAACAGAAGGAAAGGCTACCCTTGTTGGTGAAAAGCCAGACGATGTATTCTACAATCCTATTCAGCAATTCAACAGAGATATTAGCGTCATGGCAATCAGAGCCTGGGCTAAAACTTATAAAAGAAGACGTGATGAACCATTTATAAAGGTAATTGAAGGTTTAGCAGCTACTGGATTGCGCAGTTGTCGTTACGCGCTTGAGATTCCCGAAGTCAAGTCTGTGGTTGCCAACGATTTAAGCGATGCTGCGGTTAAACAGATCGACATGAACGCAGAACACAATAAAGTCTCAGAAATCGTTCACGGTCGCCAGGGTGATGCCAATGAAGCTCTGCGTTCTGAGAAAGGGCATGTTATTGACCTTGATCCATATGGCAGTGCAGCTCCGTTTCTAGATGCAGCAGTACAGGCTTCATATGACGGTGGTTTGTTACTGGTTACCTGTACAGATCTGGCTGTTTTGGCTGGAAATGTTTATCCAGAAAAATGCTTTTCGCAATACGGTGGAACAACGGTGCGTAACGATGCAGTTCATGAGTCGGCACTGAGACTGGTTTTGAATGCAGTAGCGGCATCAGCTGCTCGCTATGGTAGGGCCATTGAACCATTAATGAGCCTGTCAATTGACTACTATGTGAGGTGTTTTATCCGAATTAGAACCTCTAAACAGTTAGTTAAGCAGAACCTTGGCAAATCCATGGTGGTTTTCAATTGTCCTGGTTGCCAGACATTTCACCCTCAGCCTTTGGGTATAGTTGAGCCTAAATTTGGCTATGCTAAGGGACCTGTAGTTGGCTCACATTGTAAACACTGTGGAATGCCACACCACATTGCCGGCCCAATGTGGAGAGGGCCCATACATTCCAGGGACTTCATCAGAGACCTGCAAGAGATCTGCAAGAGTTCAGACCCTCAAGTATATGCTACTCAACAGAGAATAATGGGAATGACTGAGGTGGCTCTTAATGAGCTCGAAGATGTCCCATTTTACATTAATCCTGCGAGTATGGGCTCGATTGTTAGATCACCATCTACTCCACCAATTGACATTTTCACAAGTGCATTGTTGAATGGAGGCTACAGAGTTAGTCTTACGCATGCTAAACCTGGTTGTATTAAGACTGACGCACCTTTCGACTACCTTTGGGACCTGTTTAGGCACTGGGTAAAGAAGAATTTGGAAAAAGAACGAGAGATGAAGAACTCTCCTGGTGCTAAAATTCTAGCTACTCCACCCCTTCAGGAAGTTTCATTTGAATATAACGAGAAAGCAAACGAAATCAAACAAATGAGAGACTCCAAATTGGTGAAATTCCAGGAGAACCCCCGAGCAGAATGGGGACCGCAGTCCAGAGCTAAAAAGAAGGCCAAAACAGAGTAATATATTTTCTAGATTTATGATATGAAAATATGTATAAAATAAGATAAGTGAGTAACTGTTTCATTTTAATTTTGTTAATTTACCATGCTTTCAGTTTAGCCATAATACGTCGACCGTAAGGTGACTTGGTCACCATCAGAGCCGTTTGCACCGATGCAGCTAACTCCTTTTTGGTCTCAGAATCCAGGGAGCCGGTTGATTCGAGTGCAGTTTGAATCACATAGTTGCCATAGTTGTCCAGAAGAAGTTCATGGAAAGTTTTAGGTACCATAATCTCAGCCAAAAGAGCCCTTTGAAGAGGCGGGGAAGAAGCCCTTAAACATTTCTCAACCACGTTTGAAGAAAATTTCTGCACTGAGAGACTACCAATCATGCCCAAGAATTGCTTTACCATTGAGTCAGTATAGCTCTGAATGTCCAAGTCAATCACATATTGACAAACATAGTTACCAAACGGATCATAAACAAGAGAGGATGCGTCTACAATGATATGCGCTATCAGGTTCTGTTGATTACGCTCATCTGCATAATCCAAACAACGCTGAAGAACACAGCATCCGTGACGATGACTTCCGATATCTACAATTGAGTTGCATACCGAATCGTAAATAAACTGTGAACCACGCTTGTCAAAGGAAAGAAGCAGTTTTTGGATGACGTGGTTACCGTTAAGGTCTCTGATCAACCTGACTACGTGGCCATTCAAAGCATTGATCAATACTTCAACTTGCTCAGAAACAGTTACCATGTCAATAAGTTTCTGCAGCGCACGTGTACCGTGTTGGTTGATAGCAACAGACGGCAAGGAAGGTGCCGACATGGTAAGTAATGCAGTAATATCGTCCGGTGCGCAGCTCTCAAACATTTTCTGACAAAAGTAGTTGCCAAATGGATCCATCATAAATGAGACAATATCATTTTTAGTTGCGTCAAAAACAGTACGGAATATCGCAGGATTTCTTTCGGAGAGTTTTCGTTGAAGGAAACGGCAACCACGCTGATCCCTGCACAAAGAACAGATTTGTTCAGGCGAAAGAGCTAAGATATCCAGATTATTAACGGATGCTGAGCTGGGTGCAGTCGGGGAAGTCGAAGACTGAGAAGGAGAGGCTGGTGTCTGATGCACAGCTTTGGGTGGGGTCTGGTCAATCGACCCAAGTGTGCTAGCCGAAGCAACGCCAGCGTTGCCAGGCTGTGTGCTAAAATCAATTGAAGAAGCATTTGAACTGCTGCGTCTCGAGTGGTAGCGTGGTTGTGGAGGACTGGATCTACGACCATTGGAAGCATCATCTAACTGCCTAAGTGGGCCAGAAGTCAGAGAGCTATGAACCGATTTAACGTCATCAGAAATGCTCGGTAAAAACGTGTAAGGATAGCTCCCTCGGTGAACGTTAATAACCGAATTAGACGGGTTCAAGTGCTCAGGGCTCAACGGGCTTGACAATGGGGGAGGAAAAGGATTTGTAGATGATATTTCAAGCGCCGAAGAAGCAGGGGAAACATACTGAGACGCAAGGGGTTGATTGACAGATGATTGATTCGAAGAATTTACTCCGGGCATGCTCAATGAATACGCCCTGGGACGAGCACTCTCCATAGATCCTGAAGAGGAAGTTGAAGAGATAGACAACCGGTTAAGGTTTGTTTGAATGTCGACAGGCGTATACGAATAACTGCGAGAGTGACCGAATCTGGGGGTGGTAGTAGGAACCACATTGGAATTCGCACTTCCGGGATTGATACCTGGCCATATAATCGGGCCTCCGATTGGTGTAGCCGGAACACTACTTTTGATGGAGTTCGAAAACGGTGTATGCGGCGTGGCTAATAGTTTTTGCTGGTTACCCCCAATTGAATAAGCATAGGATCCACCAGATCCTGGCGTATCAGATGGAGATGCTAAAATTGGTGCACCATAGCTAAAACTTGTCTTTCTGTGGTCTCGCATGTTCACAGTCGGTGTGGAAAATTGCGTCTTTTGAGGAAACTGTGGCTGAGAAAAGTAGTGAGATTTTATCTGTGAAGAGTTTGATTGAATAGATGCCGGTGGTGTGACTGGCTCGGGAAGTTTGTAAGGGGTGGTAGTTGCTTCTGAAGTTACAGTGCCGTTGAGACTTATTTCACTAGAGTAATCTCCAGAGTGCCTTGGTGGCTTAGAACCTGAGAATGGCTCTCTATATGGAGATGCCATGATCAATGAATAAGACGTTTAGTCTGCTTTAAAGTTGTTGAGTGTTTAGATTTTTTTTCTTATCCCCTCAAATCCGATAGATTGTGTGTGTACTGGTAGAACGTTAAAGCCTAGTTTTCAAGGTGGAAATAATTAAAATTCAATATGCCAACGGATCTTAAAAGATTTTATCGATTATTCGGGGGAAGTTGTAACCCAATAAGAGGGTAGGCTCAACCACAGGATTATTTTGTCTTGGTGTTTTAATTAATTTATGAGACTCGTTTGCAAGCTTCTACAGAATACCGGAGAGGAGTTGGGCAAGGAAATATGATAGTTTAGGGTTTAATTGGATATTCCTATAATTCCACACCGTTGATCAATGAATGAGACTCAGCTATTCGGAGGCGTAGAGAGCGTGGCTATTTAATTAAGGGCAAGGGTCCAGGGCATTGGGGCACACTCTTTACTAGAGTACTTTTTTTGCTATACGTGACTTAACTTAAAGCTGAGTCGCGGTCAGTGGAATGAAATCACGGTAGCCTGTAATTACATTCCACTTTAACGCACCACCGTAATACACCACCGATCTATGTAAAATTTTACAAATATCTATGCACACCACACCGTCAGTAACCTTGTATGCAATAATTTTATTTTTATTTATATATAAAATATTGTACCTGGCTGATATTATTTTTTTGTTTATTTTTTTGTTGTTACCGCGTTTTGAAAATGTGTTTTGTATGTAGGGGTGGGTGCTATTTTTAATCACGCCGATCCAAAAAACATTGACATGCATACCGGTTACAATTGCTCTTACCTCCAATGTAGTTAGACCTATAGCCTAGAACATACGGATTGATATACTAATACCGATTGCTTAGGCGTCGATAAAACCTAATTTAAAATACCAAGAGGAATATTGAGCAAGAATTGCACGGGTTACATGCTAATAGCATGTGACAGACTCGCCTGTATTAACCTTTTTCTTTTTTTTCATCGGATCTAATTTAATCTGGTCCGGAGTTAGCAAGCATATATAATCAATGAATGGCATCTATAAGGCCGTGCGAACAAGAAGGTTGCATAAATGATGAAGCCAAATTATAACTAATATTAATTGTATAAGAAACATTAAAGGCAACAACACACATACCTTAATATTATGGAGTTGTCGCCATGTGGTAACTTGATGCGTTAAGAAGTTGCAATGCTCGACGATCTTCGCTATTCAAGACAACAGGTACCCATACAGGCGAAGGTAAAGTACTACTCTGTAGGACCTGGTTAGCATTGAAATGTTCTGTGAATGTCTGCGGTTGGTTAGCCACGGTACTCATAGAGGTTGAGTACGCCTGAATTTCTGAATCGTAAATAGAAAGTAGATTTCCATTTAAAGGTTGATGAGGTGATTGAAAAAAATATTCATTAGGAGCTGGTTGATGGTTTTCTCTATAATTACCAGATGATGTATTTAGATCAGTTCTTGGTCTTAAAGTTCTAAGGCTTGGCCCTAGCTCAGAGTAATGAATTGAGCCAGTATTATATTCGCCTGACCTAATCTTTTGATGGTGTTCTATAATATCCTGTTCAGTTAGCTTGGATGGTGATGGAGGTGGTGAAGGTACTTCATGCTTGCTAAATCTCCCGAATTTAAGATACTTAGTACGCTTTCTGCGTTTACCTGACGCCAAAAGGGCCAGACACTCCTCCAAATGCGGATTCTTATCCAAGCTCTCTACAATGCCTTGGAATGCTGGATGCTTACTGGGTACAACCAAGTTTCCCATTTTTAAATCGGTGCAGGTGAAGTAGGCAATAAGTCTCAGACTGCTGTTTTCATTCACAGGAAAGCAGATGCTACGTTTCCGGAGTCCGAATGGCTTTATTGTATACTTTCCATGCTTTCCTTCGTTGGAATCGGGAAAAGATTCTCTGTATTCTAAGAAATCGCCTACAACGCGAGAGTTCGACCAGGTCATACCATCAGTCCAGCGCCTAACAGGATTCTGTTTCTCATCCCATATGTAGATAGCTCCACTGACGATTTCTTTTCTTTCTTCTTCACTCAAACGATCGGATACGGTAGGAATAATTCCCTTTTTAACCGCTTCAAACAATATTAGACTTTCCTTAGCATTTGGGCAAAGACCAAAGTATGAGTACATTTGCCATTTAAAAACGAGCCTTTAGATGGCAAATCTTAATCTTGGATGAGAGGAAGCGAACCCACACTTATAACTAGGAAAAGCTCTTCGAATGCCGATTATACCTAAGTTATATGAGTTTTGGATGTAATACCGCAACCCTAACTACTCATGTAGGGTAAGGCCATGCGCAATACCCGTATATAGATTATTTCCAAATTAACACATGCTGTGAGATCGTGATTGAAACGGTCCCGGAATCGCGTAAAAAAAAGTCTAAACCTTAAAATTTTGAAAATTTGTTTCGGTAGAATTCGATTTATGATTAATTCAAGTATACATCGTTTATTTCAGGCTCTTGAATCTCAGCTATATATGAGTTTAAGTATGGTGATAGTCAGGTGATAGTGTGGCGATGTGTCTCAGTAATGCAATATTTTGTTGATTAAAAATGAACATATACACATGCCAGATCGTGTGGATTAATGTGACTTCGAGTCTTTGTTTGCCGAAAAATTATAAAATTACTCTATAAATCCTTTATTAAACATATTTTCTAAATTATTTGTAGATCTGAATCTATATCTTAAAAAAACTGCTGATTTTTTGATAATCCGATAGGAACTTTTTTCTTCCTTACCTGTATTCTTACCTTACCTGTAAGTCTTGTTTCTGTCAGTGATTCGGCTGCGGCTTTTGTTGCGTGTGATTCTCTTGCCCTGATCTAAAAAAAATTCTGATTCAATGATAAGGATACCCTATAAAATAAATCCCGAGGTTAAGAATGTGAGTGGATGCATCAGATTAATGAAATAACCGAGCTTATTTGACATTTTAACGAAAATAAATTTATCTTAAGACCTGTTTCTGATCATTTTCGGTAGAACATTCTAAGAACTTCGGGAGTCCTGGGAAGCAGCGATTACTCATCTTCAGTGGTGTTTGAGTCTACCCGGTGGGCAGGTGGGGTCAGGTAGTTACCCAGTAAGCAGGACAGCGGGGCGGTGAAACATATTACGTGAAACATATTAAGGTTGTCACTGAGGTGCTGGCTGATTTGTACATAATTAGTAATGAGGTTTTGATTTTTCTGAGAACCTCTGGTGTTATTGAAGGGAGAGTGGTAGATCAGCGGCTAAATCTCATGGGAGAGAATTCGTTTTTATCATAATAGGAAATATGTCACAAGAAGAGGCTATACTCAAATTAAAAAACGGCCTTAGTCAATTTGCAGGGCCTTACGGCAGCATTTCAATCAATGGTGTTGATGTCCAAGGTCGACTATCAGAACATCTTTTGAAACCACATATACAACCTCTCCTCGAGGCTCGTACAGTTGATCAACTTGTATCATCATTTGCTAGTGTGCATGCGAGTCTACTTGACCTTGATATTTTCGAGAATGTTGCAATTTCTATGAATCCCAATAAAATCGTGGAAATTAAGTTATTTCCTAAGAAAAAACACGCATTAAAATTTGGTAGTAACTTCAGTCATCATGAAGGTTCGGGATACATTAGCGGTTCTCTTTGCAACAAGACTGGCTGGGGTGAACACATATCGCTTGACATTAGTAGTGGAACTAGAACCAAACAGTCTCATATGCTGAGAGCAATTGTGCCTGTTCCGTATGCACCTTTAGTTAATTGGAAAGCTGAATTTTTGGGGTACAATTCTAACAAAATTGTCGAATGGTCCGGCTGTAAAGCGTATATCAACGGAATCAGCGCTCGACTATCTAAAAGTTCTGGGGTATGCTTTGGAGTTGATGCAGTACTCCGTACTCTAAAGTCGGAGAGACTTTTTTCCAGTCCAACTATTCGAAATGTAGCTGGTGATTCATTCAAATTAAGTTTTTTCTACAATTTCATTCATGATTTAAGAGTTTTCGACCCAGTTTTGCCTGAAACCGGACGTGGACATCTATTTGATTTTCAATCGGAAGTAGCTGTGAATCCAAGTACAGCTCCTTTTTTCAAAATTTCTCTTAAGCACCAGTCAGCATTTCAAATATGGAGGAACATTGTAGGAAGTTTTAACAACCGTGCTGGTATAATATTTTCTGCGGATAAGACAAAACCTACTCATATTTTGGATCGTTTTAACCTCGGTGGTCCACTTGATGTTCGTGGATTCAGAATGTATCATTTGGGCCCCCACGATGGCGTTGATGCTCTTGGTGGAGAGGTATTATTTGCTTCTGGACTCAGTGTATTCACCCCTATTAGCCAAAACTATCCCAATTTAAAGATACACAATTTTTTAAACATGGGATACCTAGGACTTTTGAAAGACTCTTCATTTAGGAACATTCTTCAGCCGTCTATATCTGCTGGTATTGGTATTTGCTATACAAGTTCAGCTGCTCGCTTTGAATTGAATGTTAATATGCCGCTGGTCGTTAGAAGAGCAGAACTATGCCAGAAAGGCCTGCAATTTGGTATTGGAATAGATTTTTTATGAAATTATGTACACGTATTTTAATTTGAAATATATTCCTTGTGCATCTCTAGTATTTTGGGAAGAAACTTCTCTTCAATCACGCCATTTGAATGGTTTTGCACATGATCCTCGCTAGTAGGTGTAACGATAAAGACTTCGTCTTTTCTGGTTTGTAGCAGGTTTCCAATAACTACCTGATGACCATAGTTTTTAAGAGCTCCGTGACATTTTGACAACAAAATAGTTTTATCCGTTTCAAGCTTGAAACTCACAACCATCGCCGCTGGGGTCCATTGGTTAACCAAGCTCTTTAGAATCTTTGGAACTGGGTCCAGATCTACAACCAATTTGGCCATCCCATTGCTCTGAATTTTGTGTTCACTGATTTTTGACATAGGCAAGAAGAAATCAGAGACTGCTGCTGTCAGATAAAATAGAGCACTTTTTCCCAATGGTTGTAGTCCATAACCCAAACTCCTGAGATAATACAGGTACTCATTAACAGTAGTAAATGGTATTTCAATCAACATATTGGTATCAACTGCACTCTTGTGTGCAGTTAGATCCTGCTTAACGCGATCATTAACGTCAGATTTAACCTTTACTTCACCGGAGATTTCATCAATCTCAAGCCAGTCCAGAATTGGCTTTTGGGAGTAATGTTGAGAGAAAGGACGTAATGAAAACTCCCTGTATAAAAAAATCACTGCGTAACCATGCTTCAAGAGATACTCCGCACTAAGCGAGCCTCTTGTGCCAGCACTGAAGTTATCAATGAACCTTACTGTATTGTTTTCAAGAGGAACAGTCGTGCCCCCTGAAGAAACCACAGCTACTTTGTTATTCAATATTTTGTGATGTGCAACAAAGTCATTGATTTGTGATTCGACTTTCGAAAGATTCGACGGTGGAACATTATGCTGAAAATAAGAGTCTTCAGTCACAGAGTCAGTCTCAATGCTATCAGGAAAGCTCCTATCAACCACCGATTTCAAGCTCCTTTCTTCGACCATACACAGGTGTTAAATTGGGGTCCCGCCCTAACATCAAATCATAACACCTTAAGCATTTTTTTTTTTAAGTTACTATTAATTTTGAGACTTTTACTACACATTGTTTTAAACTCTTGGATGCATTTAATTACCTAGATCATATAATACATTTAATTTGATCAATTAACTTTACTCTGGGTCTGAGGCCCGATAGCTCTTTACAGTTTTGTGTCGCTTTTTAGCCTGATCGATCTTTTCAGATAGCATATCCTGAATCATTTCAGCCTTTTCCATTTTCTTTTTATCATTCTTTGACTTCTTTTTTCCAGCTTTGGTTACTTTTCCAGCGGGTTGCTTCTTCATTTCTGGGTGAATACCCTTCGCAATTGCTGTGAGTTCATCCATCCCTTCGGGTATAGACGTTTTATTTCCACTCCTTAGCTCCTTTTCAGCTAGTTGTCGTAGAACACGGGCTCTAGAATCCTCATCCTCAACTGTGTCTTGAATTTCAACAGTAGGGTCTAAGGTGGAGCGACGGGCAGCTCTGCTGTTTTTACTTATTTGTTCTGAGAATGGTTAGTATACACATTCAATTGTCTGCAGTTTGAGAAATTCAACTTACTTTTAGCCATTATGTTATCTGTTTACTTCTCAGATAGAGGCGTGAAAATATTGCATAAGGCGTTCCCTTTTAGTCCAAAAATTACATAATTATTCTGCTTAGAAGGCCATCTTCCGCTTTAAATATTAACTGGATACTTTCGACGGGAGATATTAGCCGCCACTAAATCATAATCGTGTCTGCAGACTCCCTGTGAAAAATAACTTCGTGTATGGAAATTTCGTATTCACTACAAGGATTCTTTGTATTATTGGTTCTGCTACTATTCACACTTCTTCTGTTTAACGACACTGTAAAAGGCTGCCTGGAAATCATCGGTATTCAAATGAGAAGTCTCTACAACCGCGCAAGCACGAATCTTGGACTTAGTACATTCAATGAAAGTGAATTAACTGAGTCAGAAAAAGCTAGAAATGTTAAAAAATTTCGCAATGCCCACGTTGGTGGATTGTACAATGAAGGCAACACATGTTTTATGAATTCAGTGATTCAAGCACTTGCTTCATGCAGACCGATTGCTGAGTTTGTAGATGAGTATAAGGACGAGCTAAATTTTAGTGGAAGTCTTCATGATACGGTCCTCAACCTCAACCAGATCCATACTCGTAGACATGGCTACAGTACGATGAAACTTGTAAGCCAAATTGAAGGTGCAAAACGATGGACAAGCTATCACCAGGAAGATGCCCAAGAATTTTTCCAAGAACTGCTAAACTCGCTGGAAAAGGATAAAAAAGCCCAGGTCAAACAGTCTTCTGAAGACGAGAAAAAGGTGTGGAAACGGGTTACCCCATTTGATGGCCAATTTGCAGTTCGTGTAGGATGCTTACAGTGCGGAGATATGGAAGGAATTAGACCTGGTGTTATCAGTTCAGTTGACTTGAGCCTTGAATCAAACTTTAGCAGGGTTTCTTTGCATGATCTTCTTAAAAACTACACAGCAATGGAGACCATTAGTGGTGTCGAATGCTATCGGTGTAGCTTGTTAAAGCTCAAGGAAGAACTTCAAGAAAGAATTGACGCTTGTAATGTGCCTACCCTTCAAAGTGCGCTTAACTCTCGCATGAATGAGGTTGATGGTATACTTAAAGAGAAGGTCATTGACGATAAAGTGTATGGCAGAATCAGCTTTGCTTCCTTTAAAGTCCAAACCGATAAAACTAAGCAGACAATGTTTGCGAAGCCTCATCCCGATACCTTGATGATTCACATTAATCGCAGTGTGTTTGATCTTAACTTGGGAATTATCAGAAAAAACTCGGCAAGCGTTGATTTCCCTTCTGTATTGGACATTGCACCTTATACATGTGATCCAGAAGATCCTAAAAATGCGGACCCCAGAATTGCTATGAAAGGCATGGCTCCAGGGTCTGATGACCTATACGATCTGAAAGCTGCCGTGATTCACTATGGTTCTGCCAACTTTGGCCATTACATCTGTTTTCGAAAGTTTCATGGTTTCTGGTGGAGAATTAGCGATGATAATGTTGATTTGACCACTGAAGCCCAGGTTTTAGGAACCCAAGGCGTGTTTATGCTTTTTTACGAACGAAGGGGAGCAGCTAAAACTAGTGAACTACCAATTGACAACCTTATATTGTCTAAATCAGAAGCAACTGAAGAAAACAACAGTGATAGTGATAGTAGTGAGTCAAGCTCCGGGGGGAATTCGTTAGATGAATCGGATGAGGCTGGTTCTCGTTCACCAAATGTAAACCAATCATCTTCACGGTCCGAAGGCTCGTACCAATCCAATGGTATATCTCATAAGTGGAGTTCTACTAAATTGTAGTTTTTATATACATATATGTAGGAGTAAGTATAATACACATTGTATTTATATTCAATAAATATTATTTAATTCGCACCTATTCATATACAGGTGTCCAGAGCAGTTTCTTTGGCTTTACGATTAAATAAGACTTGTCTTTGACAAAATTTGCCTCTTTTCGCTTGATGGAAATAACATATTTCCCATCTGTCTTCTCTAACCATTCAAGATCAGCCAGAGCTAGTACAACATGATCCATAAGCATTCCTAACTGAATACTGAGACCTTTAATGGAGAGCTTTTGCTTCTTTTTAAGTGCATCTCTAACCGCATCAAAAACTGCCTGTTTCCAGTACCGGCGAAATGCCTTTTTACCAAGATCACTGAGTGGGTACTCAGGGTATCCTGTTGCTTCTTGGATCTGCATCATCAGGTAGCTCAATGCAATGAGAAATTGGCCATATCCACCTTTTTGTAATGTTGGTAGCGTAACAATACATGACAACGACTGAACAGGTTCCTTTGGCCTCAAAAGAGTATATGTCTTTTGTTTACTAAAATAGCCCACAAACTCTGGAAACCCGTTACTATCCCGTCTTGTTAGAACATAAAAAAAGAATCCTTCGACATTTCGATATAATGCCTTGGATGAAAGAAATGCCTTAGCTAGCAAACACAAATTTTCGCTGTAGATAGTGGACAAGGCACCATCCACTTCCCAAACACTGATATCATTGTCTTGATATATCTCTCGTCCGGGGGGGTCTTTCCGAAAGCACTTAATTGAGTGTCGTTCGGATACTAAATCGGAGGAAAAATAGTCGAGGCAGTATGGGCATACCGACAGGTAGTTTTTCGAAATATACTCAGCAGGATATCCGCTTCTATAGCACGCATCAAATGCATGTTTCTGACCAAAATGAACTGACACGGACGATTTTGACGTATGAAGCATGTTGTCAGGTATCTTTTTTGTGTCACTCGCGTTCCAGTAATACTTTAGAAGTGCACGGTCCTCAGCATTGGGTAGTGTATTTTGAGTACTAGACGCGTTTGCATCATCTTGAAAAATACCTTGATACGCAGGTTCAGAATCACCAAGAATCTTCGCTAACTCGTCGGAGAAATTCGTGACTTTGAGGGTGCACATATAAGAGTGTTTAATATCACCAGATCCTACATTGTTCTGGGAATTTGGAGGATATGAATTTTCTGAATCACTTATTGGCTGTCTTAGCCGCAATACGATTTTTGGCTGCTTGTGTCTCATGTTATTGGCTTTAGCATCGCTTCGTCTAACGGCGGCGTGTCACTTGAGGGTTTGGTTAACGATTTTTACAATAACGGCTGGTAGATCAATCCCTGCTTAATAGAAGAAGAGGTGGGTAAATAATCATAAATAATCATATCAATTTAATTTTGAATTGCAGCTAATCGCGAAATAATCTGTTCACTACGGAAATTTCATTAAGCTATACTTCACTGACTCATCCTTATCTTTGCACCTTCTGCAATGGCTTCTGGTGTGGCTCTGGGGAAGCTTCTAATTCCATTATCTCGAAGTGCTAAATCAACAGTTCCAAAAACCAGTGTTGATTTACTCAACACTTGTGGGTTTGTACACCAAGTTGGTGCTGGAATCTATGATCTTCTACCCCTCGGCCTTAGAGTTCAAAATAAGATCTCCTCAATTGTTCGAAAACACCTTAACAACTCTGAATGTACCGAATTAGAGCTTTCAACATTGGTGAATCCGTTACTATGGAAGTCCTCAGGCCGATTAACTGATGATGATCTTAATGGTAAAAATCAGCCCAGCGAATTTACTTTTACAGAAAATAAAAAGAATTTATTAGCTCCTACTGCCGAGGAACAGATTACTACCTTGGTTGGAAGCACTTCCTACCGTCAATTGCCCTTGAGCTTGTACCAAATATCTCGTAAGTTCCGTAATGAACTGCGACCTCGCGGTGGTCTGCTTAGAACCCGCGAGTTCTTAATGAAGGACCTGTACAGCTTTGACACTACACCTGAATTAGCGGGTGAATCCTATGATCGTGTTAAAAATGCCTACATTAATATTTTTACCGAGCTAGGAGTGCCATTTGTTCGCGCTGAGGCAGATTCAGGAGACATGGGCGGTAACCTGTCCCACGAATTTCACTATATTAGCAACTCTGGTGAGGATAAACTTGTTACCTGTCCTGGATGTGGATACGCTGCCAATACTGAAAAGGCTATTTCGCGCCTACCTTTATGCACCGATGTAAAAGAGGTTGATGGAGCAACTATTCCTGCTGATCGAACTTTGTCACCACCGTTACTTCGGCAAGCTAAATCTAACGGGTCTGCTTTAATTGACTGGTCAGTTGACCCTGAGCATGGCGTTCCTCTTGTTGAACCTGAGGATGGGGACTCGTGTGCCCATTGTGGTACAAAATTGGACATCAATCTGGCAATTGAAGTGGGTCACACCTTTTATCTAGGTGATAGGTACACCAGCCCGCTAAAATCTATGGTTACATCTGCTGATGGCAAAACCACCCCTATATCTATGGGATGCTATGGCATTGGCGTAACGAGAATCATTGCTGCAGTTGCTGAGGTTTTAATGGACGAGCATGGCTTGGTGTGGCCCCAGTCAATCACGCCATTTACTTGTGTTGTGGTTGCGAAAGATTTAAGCATGTCTAAGAAAGTTGCTAACGACCTGGCTAATGAGGGAATCGAAACAGCATATGAAGATAGAACTACCCAAATTGGTCAGGCTATGCGCTCAGCCCGTGAAATGGGTGTGCCCTTTACTATTGTCTTAGGAAAGAGTTGGGAAACGGAACAGAAGGTGGAAATCCTGCCCCGAAATGGAGATCCTCCCGTAAAGTGTTCTCTCAGTGCACTTTCTGCGGAAATCAAAGCTAGATTATGAACAATTGTATATATTAAAGAGAGTTGAGAGAGTAATCCTTTGACGCACAGGCAGATTATTAATTACTCACCACTTGTGCTCTTTGAAATACCATTTTAGGATGCCCCAAGTCAACGTTGCATTCGTCTGCTTAGGAAATATTTGCCGGTCGCCTATGGCAGAGGCAGTTTTTGCTCATACGGTTAAGAATGCAGGCCTTTCGGATGTAATCGGAGTCGATTCTTTTGGAACTAGTGCATTCCACATTGGCGAAAGCCCGGATCACCGTAGTGCAGCCACGTGTAAAAAGCACGGTGTTCCAGTCCGTCACAGTGCTCAGCAAATTACACCCAAACACTTCAGCCAGTTTGACTACGTTATTGCCATGGATCGTAGTAACCTGAAGAACCTTGAATCAATCAAGCCCAAGTCTAGCAAAGCCAAGGTTCAATTATTTGGTGACTACAAAGGCGATTCGAGCTTTGACAAGATCGTTGATGATCCCTATTATGGCGGAGATGCTGGATTTGAAAAGAACTTTCAGCAAGTGACTGCATTTAGTGAGAACCTCCTAGAAACTATCAAGCAAGATTTATAGCATTATTATATCTCGTTTTCTAAATATTTAAATTCAAATTTGAAATTTGTCTTTCTCCTTTGCACCCAAGAGCCTTCAAAGTCAAAGAAGCGGTATGTTCCCTCCTCGTACTCATCAGTAATAACTGTTGGGTCCTCTTGCCGTTGGAACCAAGTCAAGAACTGCTTGTGGAAACGCCAACTCCTGCTCTTAAGCTCTTTAGCTGCCAAGTACTGCTGATGTGTGTTTTGACAGTAGTAAAAGATGTAAAACAAGGTGTCAACATGCATCTCTCTAAACACAGCCGGGTCTTCCAGCGTGGAGAGAGAGTCCTGAGGATAATAGTCCGGGGTGGGATAAGGATTCTGAGGGTGGTAGTAGTTCGGAAGGTCAGACATTTGTGCATCGGGTGTGCTAAGGAACGAGTTGTGAACCAAAGTGGCTACACTAGCCAGCTTGAATGTGGCCGAGGGGTCAGCAAGTCGTTGCTTAGCAGCATCCAAACACTGTACAAGGTCTTGGAGTCCAGGAGGAAGCAATTTCGTATCAATTAAATCACCAGATAAACCTCCACTCACAGAACCACGCTGAGAGCCCGTGTTTAATCCAGAGTTTTGCACCATCTGAGCTGCGGTTTGAGTGGCCTGGTTTAAATTAACCTGTGTAGCCACTTCCTGTTGAGTAGCAGGTGAAGATTGGGACACAACTCGTTGAGCAGGGACGGGAGTTGGAGCAGTCGCACCACCTTGGGCTAGATGTGCACCTTTACGGTATGTATCCGATAGCTTTGGTGCAGGAACCGAAGGTGGCGGCAGGGGATTAATTCCAGGAGTCGCAGGACTTTGACTCCGTGTCGCAGGGCTTGGTGTACGTCCAATTGCTATTTCAGGCTGCATTCCCGGAGGTACAGTGGATTGAATTGGAGTAGTTCCTGATCCCGAACTTGAGACTGCAGAGCTCGTTGAAGAAGCAGCAACGCTATTAACACCAGTGGTCTGGGGCATAGATGGAGCTACTGAAACAAGACCTGGGGGAGGAGTTTGGCTGGGTGTGCTAGCAGGTTGGGAAGGGAGTGGTGTTGTCCCCTGTGAGGATACGCTCTTCTCCTTTTTCTCCTTTTCACGCTTTTCACGCTCCTTTTCCTCTTTCTTCTTTTGGGCAGCCTCTTTAGCGGCCTCCTTCGAAAGATCCTGAGCCAAGTCTTCTAGAGTATAAGTATCATCCCGAACAATGGTCTCAACAATCTCGTTTTCATCCTCGCCAATAAGGTTCAGCTCGTCATATATGGCCTCGTCTTCAGCAAAATCCACATCCTGGTTGGATTCAACATAATACTGAATGTCCTCCTGCAAATCCATCACGGACTCGGGGGCTAACTTGTCATTTTCAATCATGTTGACCATTATATCCATTTTTGAAATGTGCCATTTATGCCTCTCAACGAAGTGATCTATGTCGTTAATGCGCTCCTGTTTGGAATTATCTCGCTTTGACTTCTTTGTGGAACTTTGGAGCTGGTCTTGCTCCTCTTCCAATTCCTCAATTTGCTGCTCCAGCTCTTCAGCCTTGCTCTGAATAAAATCGATAGCCTCTTGCTTTTCTTTAGCATAGGGGTCATTGGACCTCATCAGTCCTTCTTTGGAATACGCTTTTGTTTTGACTTCTCTTTCCACCGCCTTGAAACGCTCCATGTCATTCTCAATGAGTCTGCGCTGTTCTAAAAGCTGCTTTTTATCTCGAACTTCATTCATAGCAATCCAAGTCTTAATCTGATCGCGGAGCTTTTGCAGTTTCTTAATTTCTCGCTTCAAATCTTGCTCATGCTTCTCCTTTTGAGATTGATTAGAGGCGTTTTGTAGCTTGTTGTAGATGAGATCGAAATTTGCACATCCCTCACCTACACGTTTAAACACGCGGTCCATTTCCTGCTGGAGTTTACGAGCCGACATGGTTCAGTTACACCTGGTTGGTAGCAATAGGTAAAGTCTGTGAAAAAAAGGGGCAGGGTCACGTCTTACGTTGTATTTGTTGCCTGGACTGGTGATGTGTGGCCGGCCTGGTTTTAAGCAGCCACCAGTTGCATAAAATTGGCCGTATCGTGTGACATTCTGGAAAATCGTTGAGGCCGTTTTCCACGGTTGAGTCACCACCCTATTCTTTATTGCAACACTCACTCAGGAACATGGAGGCCTGGAAAGAGTATATTGAAAATTCCACTTTAAATGGATTGCCTGCTGACTATGTCAGATCTGTAGGCAAGTATGAAAAGCAAACTATCAGCGTTCCAGGTAGCTGCGCTTCATCGATTAAGGCATTAGCCAAGCAGTTAAATCAAAGTGTCGAAACTGTTTTGGTCGCTATTTTCACTGTGTTGGTATTCCGTCTATCCGGTGATGAGGATGTTACTGTTGGATATGCTGATGAGAGTGGCTTCTCTTATGCTCGCTATTCTCAATTCAGCAAAACCACTAAACTTAGTGATGTGATTAAAGCAGTTATTGATGGTGAGAAAATTGCTAAATCCCACCCTCTTAAGACCCTTTCCAACTCAATTACCCAAACAGTTTTCGCTAAAAGCGGTACTGTTGTTGATTCGGAACAGTTTGATCTTATTGTTACTACAAACAATGATTTCGAGTTCAGTGCAACTTTCAACACACTTCTTTTTAAAACAAAGCGTGTCCAGTACCTTTTGGAGCAACTTATTGCTATTTCAAACGCTGAGGACATTCCTGTTTGTGAAATTGACTTGGTGACAACTTCTCAGGTATCCGACGGTGTGATCCCAGATCCTAAAAAGGACTTGGATTGGAACGGATTCCGTGGTGCAATTCAGGATATCTTTGCTGAGAATGCTGCCAAATTTCCTGAGCGCGAGTGCATTGTTGAGACTGCTAACCCATTGTTGAACGATTCCAAGACAAGATCATTCAACTACAAGCAGATCGACGAAGCCAGCAACATTGTAGCTCACCACCTAGTTAAAGGTGGTATTGTTGTTGATGATGTTGTTATGATCTATGCCTATCGTGGTGTGGATTTGGTCATCGCTGTAATGGGTGTACTTAAGGCTGGTGCGACGTTCTCGGTCATTGACCCCGCTTATCCACCCGCACGACAGAACATTTACTTGAGTGTAGCTAAACCACGCGGTTTAATTGTTCTCAAGAAAGCTGGAAAGCTTTCGCCAATTGTTACCGACTACATCGAGGAAAATCTAGACCTCAAGGTTGATCTTACTGACTTGGAGCTGCTCGATAATGGTGAGGTTAAGGCTGATCAGGACATTTCTGCTGCTACTGAGCTGAAATCTTCGCAAACAGGAGTCAAGGTCGGACCCGATAATCATCCTACACTCAGTTTCACTAGTGGTAGTGAAGGTATCCCTAAGGGAGTCCGAGGTAGACACTTTTCATTGGCCTATTATTTCCCTTGGATGAGCCAACGATTTGGTCTGGGAGAGAATGATCGGTTCACTATGCTTTCAGGCATTGCGCATGATCCAATTCAACGTGATATGTTTACACCGTTGTTCTTCGGTGCTCGTCTTTATGTTCCTACAGCTGACGATATCGGAACTCCTGGCCGCTTAGCTGAATGGATGGCTGAAAACGACTGCACAGTAACACACTTGACTCCTGCGATGGGTCAATTACTCAGTGCCCAGGCAACTGCTCATATCCCTTCGCTTCGCAATGCCTTCTTTGTCGGCGATATTCTCACTAAGCGTGATTGTGAGAAACTCCAGGCACTTGCCAAAAACACTGCCATTATCAATATGTACGGTACTACGGAGACTCAGCGAGCTGTTTCGTACTTCAGAGTTCCGTCGGTAACTGAAGATCCTGAATTCTTGCAGACCCAGAAGGACACAATTGCTGCTGGTACAGGAATGCATAATGTTCAAATGCTTGTAGTGAACCGCAATTCTACCGAACAGATCTGTGGTGTTGGCGAGATTGGTGAGATTTATGTTCGTGCCGGTGGTCTTTCTGACGGTTACCTTCAGCTTCCGGACATGACTGCCCAGAAGTTCTTGACAAGTTGGTTTGTTCCTGAGGGTCACTGGAAGTCCACTGAACCCCTCTCATCAGGTTGGCTTGGGCCTCGCGACAGGTTATACCGAACTGGTGATCTAGGCCGGTACCTTCCAGACGGAAATACTGAAGTCAGTGGACGTGCTGATGACCAGGTCAAGATTCGTGGTTTTCGTATTGAGTTGGGTGAAATTAACACTCACCTCTCACGTCACCCTAACATTCGTGAGAATGTTACCTTGGTTCGCAAGAGTGACGAGCCTACTCTTGTTGCTTATATTGTTCCTGAGATTGGAAAGGATAGTCACTTTGTCGCCAACGAAGATGTTTTGGCTAGCAAGCCCGATATCTCTGATGTTGTGAAGGGATTGGTTATGTATCAACCTTTGATCAAGGATGTCCGCAGCTACTTAAAGACCAAGCTTCCATCATATGCTGTTCCGACCCACATTATTCCTATCAATAAGATGCCTCTTAACCCCAACGGAAAGATTGACAAGCCTAAGCTTCCATTCCCTAATGCTGACGAGTTAGAGAATGTTATTTCTGAGTTGGGTGGGGCCGATGAAGACAGCACTGTGAACTGGAGTGACACCGAGAAGAAGGTTTGGGAGCTCTGGCTCTCGGTTCTTCCGTCACGCCCTCCTTCTGTGGAACTTGACGATACTTTCTTTGACCTCGGTGGACACTCTATTTTAGCTACGAAAATGATCTTCGAGGCGAGGTCAAGGCTTCAAGTTCCCAGCCTCCCTCTTGGTGCTGTCTTCAGCTATCCTTCTATTAGAGAATTTGCTAATGCGATTAGTGAATTGAGCAAGGGTGCTGCTAATGACGATGCTCCAGCTCAGTCAGGTGAAGCAGACTATGCTGCTGATGCTGACAAGCTAGTTAAGGCCTTGCCCGCCTATGTTACTGCCAAAGAGCCTGTCACCGAAAATGCAGTTGTGTTCCTTACTGGTGCTACTGGCTTCTTGGGCTCATTCATCCTTCGAAACCTTTTGGAACGTCCCCAAATCAAAAAGGTTTATGTTCAGGTTCGTGCCAAGAGTGAGGAGCATGCTCTGGAAAGGGTTAAGAACACTGGTCTTGCGTATGGTATCTGGAAGGATGAGTATGCCTCTCGTGTTCAGGCCATAACTGGTTCGTTGGAGTCAACCAGATTGGGCTTAAGCAATGAACTCTGGAACCAGTTAGTCAATGAGGTTGATGTTGTCATCCACAATGGTGCACTTGTTCACTGGGTCTATCCTTACTCAACACTCAGGGGCCCCAATGTAATTGGTACATTGAATATGATGAGCCTTTGTGCTGAGGGTAAGCCTAAATACTTCACCTTCGTTTCTTCTACCTCTGTCATTGATAGCGACCACTACTTCAATCTCAGTGATAAGCTTGTTGCCAGTGGCAAGGAGGGTATTCCTGAGTCTGATGATCTTGAAGGCAGCCGCACTGGTCTTGGTACTGGTTATGGCCAGAGCAAGTGGGCTGCTGAACATATCCTACGTGAAGCTGGTAAGCACCACGGTCTCCGTGGTAACATTGTGCGGCCTGGCTATGTTGTTGGTGAATCTAAGAGTGGCATCTCCAACACAGACGATTTCCTTATTAGGATGCTCAAGGGATGCGAAGAAATTGGTGAGTATCCTAACATCAAGAACACCGTTAACATGGTTCCTGTTGATCATGTTGCTAGGCTCACGGCAGCTTCTGCTCTGAATGCATCAATTTTTGATGAGTTTAAGGTTGTTCACGTCACTGCGCACCCACGTATGACCTTTGACCAAATGGTTGATTCATTAAACTCATTTGGTTACTCAGTTAAGAAACACACTTACCCAGAATGGAAGGTTGCACTTGAGAAGCATGTGGTTGAAACCGGCGATAGCGCTTTGTTCCCATTGCTACACTTTGTTTTGGGAGATCTCCCTAGCGATAGCAGAGCGCCTGAGCTCGATGACACCAATGCTAAACTCATCCTCAAGTCTGACGCTAAGTTGACCAAGGAAGACTACAGTGCTGGGTTTGCTGTTGATAAGGAGATTTTGTCTCGTTATGTTTCATTCCTTGTAGCAATCGACTTCATGGCTAAACCACAGGTGGCTGGCAAACTTCCCGCTACCTTGGTAACCCCGGAAGTCATTAAGAATTTTGCCAATGCCGGTGGTAGAAACTCCAAATAAATTTATGTTTTATATAAAATAATATCCTAGAATTGTGAGCAATATCCAGGTAATCGCCAGAAGAAGTGAGGAAATCCATGATCCAGTAGTAACTTCCCGCAGAATGTGCATGATATCGGAGGGGTTGTGGATAGAGGAACCTGGGGTCAAAATGGCGTAAGGAAGTTGGCGATTGCCGACCATTGGCAAAGTAATAACATTAACTGCAACTCCGGAAGGGAATGGTATGGAGAAGGGAAGGTTAAATTCGTAGGAGTCGTAATATTTCTTAACCGCAAGCAGGTGATTATCATTCAAATCGCGAATAAAATCTCCAATGATGCTCACAAGTTGGGTATTAAATGTTGATTCATACTGAGAGTACGACTGCTTGACATTTTCTAACCATTGTTGCTGATTTAGATTTTTTCCCTCCATGTCATTTAAACTGCTGTTGTTTAAAACTGTGCTGTTGGACAAGCTGAAAAGTGCCAGAATAATTGCAATGTATAAAATGCGATTAACCCGGCCTTTTAACAAATATGAATGAAGAGTTTTTGCCAGTGTTTGGGTGGATTCAGTGGCAATGTCAATGTAGTGGTTAAAAAATGACTTATCCTCCTCTTTGGAGCCCTTTTGAAGTTTGATGACATTCCTTCGGTTTATCATCCAAAATAGTAAACTTACAAACACAGATAATGTTGCAGTAACACTAAAAACAGCGATCCAAGCAGAAGCAGTAGACTTGACTGATTTAATAGCTGACATGAATCCTTTGTGATCGGAGGTAGTGATATTCACCATTGGAACAGTAAGTAAGCTCAAAGTAGATATTTCTGTCTTCATACGATCCATAAGAACAGTAACATTCGATTGGCCATAGTTAGACTGGTTGAGCTGATGGGGCAAGCGGGGACTACAGTGAGACAAATTCCAAGTTTGGGGACTAGCTATCTGAGTTAACAGGCCGTTAAGCATACTATCAGAGGTGTTAGTTGGGTTCAGTGCAGAGCAGATATTCGACATCGCAGATGCGTAGGAATTTGAAAGTGATTTGAGAGAAGTTAAGGCAGAGTTCTCCAAATTCCATGCTGTGGCATTCAAGCCACTCACAGCATTTTCCTGAAGTGCTGCAGCAACATAAGGGATAGAAAAGGCTCTGGAATCAGTCATATCAAGGCCCTGCTTAAGGTAGTACTGGCACAACTGGGAGTAAACGGAAACACAAACAGCGAGAAAAATAAAGGTAAGCGTGAAAGAATTTGCGATTACTGCAAATGCCTGCGTAATAATTTCCATGGTACAGTACTCCTGCAATTTTACGGGGAGTCTTCCACTTCCAGGTATAACCGTCTTGACCTTCTCGCTGATGTTGCCAAACTGAATGTTAAGCCTACTGGGTTTATACTCACGACTGGACTGGCCGCTGCTCTGATACCTCTTAGACGGGACTCTAACATTAAACATGCTGCCATCATCGTGAATACTATTCATTCCGCTAATGCTGCTAGAATCACTGGCAGAGTCTGAACTAAACTTCGATTTGGTATCAAAAAAGTTCATTGAATCCGGTGGACACTTAGTAAAGTAAGGGAATGACTTTCCACCGGAGATATATATCCTGTTTTTGGGCTGGTGGATTTTTAACTGAATAATATTCCCAGCTGCGGTATCCGGCAACTCCAAGCGATACCACAACCCATATTTCTGTAAAAATAACCACCAGAGACCCCGTATAATTGGTGGAACTGAGGCCTAAAAGCATAAATGAAAAGTAAATGATCATTTCGGCACCGTAATGAGGGCATGCAGTAGATTGGCCAACTATTGGGAATCTAGGCTGATCATACTTTCTGGTGTTACCGAGACACCTGTGAAAAGCCAATTGCAAGGACCAGCCTAAGAGAAACAGTGTAAATGATAAATTGGCTGTTTTAATTTGCACCGTAACATTGCATGCGCCTTGAAAGAAATAAAAAGCAAGGCCAACCAAATAGTGGGAGACATGCATCCGTGACTTTTCGGAAGGTGTAAATAGAAACAACTGTTCAAAAAGTCTGCGGAAACCTTGTAATAACAGTGCAGAATCTCTATAATTAATGGATTTAGCGATATAAATCCGTGAAAAAACCGTGATTAGGAGAACCACATAAAAGTGCCAAAAAAATGATTTAGGGATGGTTAATTCAGCACAAGAATCAAGAAAATTTAGATGAGACCCTCTTAATGGATCTTTGGGCTTCCTTACTTTGCCATATTCTAGAAACCGTTTGAAAGCAGGGACTTTAACTGCCAACACTACTGAGGCACTAATGCCTGCCAAAAATAGCACTGCCAAAACGTTTATCATACGTAATCAGAAATGTGGACGAGACTATTTTTTAAGTTACAGAAAGGACTTTAAAAGAAGCTATTCACAGTTAATTATTTAGAATATACTAATTTATTCCTGGTGGGGCTCGAAAGGGCCAGGGCCGACCTGGACAAGGTGCTCAAAGGCGTGGCTGACACGCGAGGGAGGAGGGTGGCCCTCGTAGAACTTGATGGTGGCCTCACCACGCTTGGCAACACCCTCAGGGGTGAAGTCAAGAGCCTTGTAGAGCTTGGCGAAAGGACCAGAGGCACCGAAGTGGTCGAGGTTGAAGTGCTCGTGGGTGTACTTACCCCAGCCGAAGGCAGAAAGAACCTCAACACTAAGAGCAGGAACGCCGTTAGGGAAGACCTTAAGCTTGTACTCCTCGGGCTGGTTGTCGAAGGTGTAGAAGTCAGGGAGAGAGACGACACGAACTCTGTGGCCGCTCTTGTTAAGAAGCTTAGCAGCCTCAACCGAGATAGAAACCTCAGAACCAGTGGAAGCAATGATAAGATCAGGGTTGGTGATCTCCTCGTTCAAGATGTAACCACCCTTGGAGGCCTTCTCAATAGAAGAGCCCTCAAGCTGAGGAAGAGGCTGACGAGAGTAAGCCATGATGGAGGGGGTAGTACGGTTCTCAACGGAAACCTTGTAAGCGGCAGAGGTCTCGTTACCGTCAGCAGGGCGCCAGACCATGATGTTAGGGGTGGCACGGAAGTGAGCGAGAGTCTCAATAGGCTGGTGAGTAGGTCCATCCTCTCCGACACCAATAGAGTCGTGAGTAGCGATGATAAGAACACCGTGGCCAGAGAGAGCTGAGAGACGGATGGCACCAGCAGCGTAAGAAACGAAGTTCAAGAAAGTACCGCCGGCAGGGATAATACCACCGAAGGCCTCAATACCGTTCATGAGAGCGACCATGCCGTGCTCACGAACACCGTAGTGAACATAGCGACCCTCGTAGTTTCCACCACAGTTAGCATCAGGGCTCTGGAAAGCAACAACACCCTTCCAGTCGGTAAGGTTGGAGCCAGTCAAGTCAGCAGAACCGCTGATGAACTCGGGAAGAGCCTCCTGGATCTTAGCAATGACAGCCTGGGAGAGCTGACGTGAAGCAAGAGGCTTGTCAGCAGGAGTGTAAGTAGGAAGAGACTTCTCCCAACCAGCAGGAAGCTCACCCTTGATACGGCGGCAAAGCTCCTTGTACTCATTGGGGTACTTCTCACCGTACTGCTTGAACTGTGCCTCCCAAGCCTGCTCCATCTTGATACCCTCGGCAGTCTTCTTGGCGTGAAGCTCGTGGACATCCTCAGGAATGACGAAGGACTCCTCAGGGTTGAATCCCCAGGTCTTCTTAAGGTGAGCAATGTCATCAGGCTTCAAAGGAGAACCGTGGACACCGTGGGTGCCCTGGTTGAACGAACCGTAACCAATAGTGGTCGTGACACGAATGAAACTGGGCTTGTCAGTAGTCTTCTTGGCCAACTCGATAGCATCGTAGATAGCCTTAGGGTCGTTGTTACCGTCCTTAACGTGAATAACCTGCCAGCCGTAAGCCTCAACACGCTTGTTAACATCCTCAGTGAAGGCAACGTTGGTGCTACCGTCAATGGTGATGTGGTTGTCATCGTAAAGAGCGATGAGCTTACCAAGCTTAAGGTGACCAGCGAGAGCCATGGACTCGTGGCTAACACCCTCCATCAAGCAACCGTCACCCATGAAAGTATAAGTGAAGCTGTCAACGATCTTGTTGTCGGGCTTGTTGAACTGAGCAGCCATGTGAGCCTCAGCGATTGCAAGACCAACAGCATTGCTAATACCCTGACCAAGAGGACCAGTGGTAACCTCAATACCAGGGAGAGTGCGCTCAGGGTGACCAGGAGTACGAGAGTCAACCTGACGGAAGTTCTTCAAGTCCTCCATTCTGAAAAAGTCGTAGCCGAACTGGTGCAACATGATGTACTGTAAAACACAGGCATGACCGTTCGAGAGAACGAAACGGTCACGACCGTACCAATCGGGGTTCTTGGGGTTGAACTTGAGAATATATTGCCACAGAACGTGGGCCATAGGGGCCATGCCCATAGGAGCACCGGGGTGGCCACTATTGGACTTAGCAACGACGTCGGCTGCCAACACACGAACAGTGTTGATCGCCTTAGTATCAAGGTCAGTAAAGGAAGGAGCCATATTTACTATCAGTTATGAAGATCTAAGAGGGAATTGCTCTTTTTAAGTAAGACCAGTGGCTCCAAACCCTAGCAACGGTCTTGACATGGACACGCTAGTATCTGATATTCCTTGCCCACATGCGTCTGACATGATACAAAGCAGCGCGCATATGGGCACATAATTTTGACACTATTTGGCTATCTATTAGCTTAATAAATATCTTGCTTTCAATTGCTCGGTCAATTGCTCAAAAAAACTGTCCTTGTTGTCTTTTTAAGTTAATATTTTCTGGCATGATTCTAGAACTACATATGATTATGTGATACACAGTCTCATCGCCAGCTCTTGCGAACGTTTGCCGTTGGGTCCCTAACCTCAGCCCTGATGGTTTGCTGTTGGATTATACCCCTACTTTCCGATTGCTTTCCATAGCTTTCCATAAAAAGGTGGGTGGAATAACTCCGCACTTTGAGATCTTTGGTATCAAAGTCGACAACTTTTATTAATATTAAATAAATACTGAAAGCAAAACATAAATGCAAATATCTTCCGCTACGGCAGTAGCAGCACCACTGTTAGTTTCAGCTCGCCAAGCCAAGGCTCAGCTCTCCGCTTTGTGTTAATATTACCCTAAACAGAAGCAACATACATGTACCTAAACAGAAGCAACGTATGTATACCCGCTTGCCACCCCCGCGAAATTTGTGTTTATATTAATCAAGATTCTTGGAGTGGGTTTCTTAGAGTTCTGAAGCCACTTTAAAAAAAATTGCATGAAGTGACTTTTGATTACTTTATTATTTAGGAAGCCTAGATCAAAGAAGTCTAGAGCATAAGCTAAGCCCTAATTCCCACGCAGATATTCTCCGCACATCATAATGGATTACACATATTCAGTGCATAGCCACTGTAGATCAAGATAAGTAATAATCTATAAAAACTAAAAGGAAATGCAATCGAAGTAAATTAAAATTTTTGTGGTGTTTCATTCAGAAATATCCATGACCTTGATATAGTTTTGCTTCCTCAGGCAAATCGGCAACGTATTCCGTCGTTGATGCACGGCTGTAACGTTGTGGAATATGTTCTTTGTCGTCTGAGAAAGGTGAAACAGTAGACGCATTGTCAAGCTCAGAAGCTGGTCTAGATGGAGGATTCAATGTCTTGGATTTTGAAGAGCTCGGGGTATCCGGGGCTGGTGGAAGTTGGGAATTCCTGTTCATCATTCTGAACCGGTGTGATGTCCCTGAACTCCTATTGCTGGCTCTTTCAGATGCAGTCTCGCGTACTGAATGCGCCTCCGAGGGACTGCTGTCGACCTGGTCTTCGGCAATACGACCCAACACACGACGGTCAGAACCTGTTCTTGCCGATTTGGCAACGTGGACTACGCTTGGAAGACCCTGGACTGCGACGTCGTATGCTCGGAGGGCCTGGTTATTGGCTCCAGGAATGTATTCGCTCTCTACGGAATATTCGCTGTCGTGAATTGAGTCTCGTATGCTTGGTGCACCGTCGGTGTGCCTTATTTTTCCCATCTGTACGCGTTGAGACATCATTGAATTTGCCCCGCTTTGAAGGTATGGGAACATTATGGGAATCGCGTTCGAATTGCCACCATCAGATCTGAAGCTCTGCGATTTACGAGCGTAACCGTCTTCTTCATATGGATTGAGTTCGGGCGAATCCGGAGGTGAATCGTACTCCAGAGCAGCCTCCTTCATATCTTGGAGATGCCGATTTCGTCTTCCACGAAATTTATACCAAAATATTATACCAACAATGATTCCAATGCCAACGAGACCTCCAACAACGCCGCCAGCAATGGCACCTGCCGACTTGTTCGAGAGTGAAGTGCCTCGTGGAGATACACATTTGGCTTCAGGACACTGCTGGCAGGTCTGGATGCTCAGAGAGCAGTACTTCCCCCCCGTACATGTACTACACTCTGGAGGTGTTGATGGACACGTTACACAATTTCTCCGAAAAAGATCAGGTATCATTTCTCTCTGTTAGGATTGAGTGTCGGTTTACAGATAAAATGATTATTTGCCGCTTAACCCCTTTAATGAGTTTAACCCTATTTTTTTCATTACGCGTGTTCCATAAATTACACCTCACAAATCCACACATGTCCTAAACCGCGTAATTATCGGTATTTAAATTTTTTTTAAGTTTCATTAATATAACCAAATAATGCTATTTATCTAAAACTGAATCTGACGGCATTTCACAGCGTAACGTCTAACATCACGACATGGGTCACCAACCGAGTCCTTGAGTTGCACCTTGATGAGCTCACGATACTGATCTGTCTCGTCACGTAGAGACTCTCGCAATGAAATCAATCCTTTAAGTGCCTCCCTTCTGGTGACAGAAGACTTAGCGGTAGTGCCTATTTCTAGCAAAATGGGAACCACACTTTCAAGCTCGGGTGCAACTGATTGGGCACACTCGGGTAGTGAATAAGAAATGGTGCGGATGGCTGTGGACTGGAGTAATTCAGTCTTGCGACGTAGAGTTGAGAGCAAAAGCGGGAGCACCTGGTCGAAGTGCGACTTCACCACAGTTTGAGGGGAGTACTTCAGCAAACTGCTCATTGCCAGGAGACTCGCATCGCTATCGTTACCATTCAAAAATATAGGAAGACTATTAATAAATAGCCTTTGACGATAAAGTGGACGAACAACACATCCATTCTCTTTTATCAAGGTGCGATCAGGTACCAAGAGAACACCATATGCCTTAGCAACCATGAGGTTTCTTGAGGCCAGATTAGTTAACGCTTCTGCGATATCAAAACCGCTGTTGCGGCATAATAGGCCTTTGGTGACCCATGTAAGCACCTCAAGGTTGTTGGCGTCCAAATTGACTAAACCAGTCTCTAATTCGCCAATAAACTGTGGAAGGGGTGTGCTAAAAACATTTTCGTTATCAGGCCACTTATTAACTGCACTTGCAAACAGCCTCAGATATGCAGCTCGTTCTAAAACATTTGCCGACTTGCTCAGCTTGGGCAAAACGGTACTGAACAAAAACCCCGAAGGATATGGAAACTCCTTCATGGCAACTAAACTGCTAAAAATCAGGTGAAAGTGGAGTTTGTCAATAAATTGAAGGACCTGGGTCCTATATGTCTCTTCATTACCCGTTACACCTCTGGAGCCGCGTTCTAAAAGAATACAGGCAGACTCAATGGTTTCATCACTAAGCTGATGTTTTGTATCAGCAAAGATATTGAGTAAGGGCTCAATTAAGACACGGTTGAATCCAGTTAGATCCTCATTGGTTTTTAAATGGGCTGACGAATCTATAAGAGTACTCAGCAGCAACTGCGTTTCTTTTTCGTTCGCTGTGTTCACACGAGAAAGCAGCCTGACTGTCAATGTATGCACCAAGGGTCTAATACAGCAAATCTTCGAAAGAGCCTCTAAGGACTCCGGAGCGGGGAAGTCGGCTAAAAGTGCAGGAATGCAGTGAGACTGAATAGCTTCTGGATGGACCTGAGCGATCTCCGCTAACGCAGTATACTCTCTATCTGTAGTCAAGATCTGGATTACGAGCGAAACGTATTCAGCTCCATTTTTACTCAAAGCAATTTTTTTCAAGCCCAAAACTGCATCTCTTTTGTCTCCATTGGCATGGGATGTCAGCAGGCTTTGGAAAATTTGGTCAAGATGTGGAATATCGTAAGTGCCATTCAAAAACAAAGTCAAAATGTTTGAATACTCGTAACATTTTTGAATTGCTGTAGGGGCAAGTTGGTTCCAAACATCATTGTTGGTCGAAACACCAATAACTAAGCATGCAAGTTGATAAAGTTTGGTTTTGGGGATATCCTCGGGGTAAAATTCGCTCCGAACAGCCTCAATAAATTCGGGAATGTTGTTGAGTTTAGACAACAATTTAAGGACTGGTCCATACGTATCGCTTTCGGGAGTTCCGTGAAGCACTTCAAACTTTACACCCTCCCAAATCAATGCCCAGTATTCCTCAATACCTCCTGATTGAATAAGCTTATCAACAGTTTCCTCTAAGGCAGAAATCGTATCAAGCTTAACCGCTATACTGATGGCTGAGAGCTTGGAAATGAGGCCAGGAACTACCCAATGTGCGAGTGACGGGCTGGAAATAGTATTGCTAAGCGCGTTTTTAATTTCCTCCGACGTGATTTTATACGGCATATCTTTAGGAGGGTTGAACTTCACTGGGAAGTAGCAGAATGTAATATCGTACACTTCCTCTCGCTTATTAGTGGGTAAAACATCCCCGATACTCTCCAGTATCTTTCGGCTAATCGAAAGGCTAATGAGTAAATTTCTGGGATCCTTTTCACCAGAGGCAATGGGCACGAATGCATCAACAAATTCAGGTGATACATCAAAGCTGGAAATTTCCCTCAACAAAAGGTAGATTTGGTACCTCGTATAAATATCAGCATTCAACATGTCATAATCTTTTAATTTTGCGAAGATTCCGATAGTTGAATCCTTGCTGATGAACTTTTGGTATTTATGAAGTAAACTTGTCAGACCTTCAGCAGCAGCTTTTGTCGAGTCTTGATCTTCCAAACGATCGCTCAAAAAAGCTAAAAGGACTCGTACCTCGGATTGATTGATATCATTTTTATTCTTAACGAGATCGGACAGACATTGAGTGGCGGTGGCCCTGACAATACCGTCGTCCTCGGTGAGTGGGTCCTCAAGGCATTGAATAATTTTCAAAAGAGGATATTGAGAGAGCTGGATCGAAAAACTGCGCTGCTGTTCAGACTCAGTCTCCACCAGGTAGGAGTTAATTAGTGCTTCAACCTTCATGTAGGTTTTTCCTTAGGCTGAGTAACCCAAAATAAACTATGATATTGATTCCATCTGTTTCACTAGGAAATGTGCCGCAGCTGGCTATCGACCTTCTCACTTATTCGTATGGGTTCGAAATAGTCAAATCACTTGATGATACGTATCTTTCACCCTTCATTGGACCAATGGACTATAAACCTAGCGATGTGTGTGTCCCACCTGGAATAGCCACCGCTTGCCAACTGTATAAATTCAATGATATTTACTTGGTACAGATCAGATCCCCTCCTCATACTGGCTGTAATACTAAGTTTGTTGAATCTCTCCACACTGAACTTCGTGATTTGAATGAAAAAGTGATTATCGTAGGATCGGCATTTGCTGGAAACGCTGAGTCTGGTATGCAGGGGAAAATTACAGAATCCAACAACTCTAGCCGACTACCTGAATCTGGATTCGTCTCAGAGGCATTGAAAGAATTTGAAAACAGTACATCTTTGGTATCCTGGGTGCATGAGGGTGACAATACCCAGGATGCAATCAACCTTGCAAACGCATTGATCCAGAAATGCGGTCTTAAGCCAAAGGAGTTAGTTCAGCCTGTAAGCTGGCTGAAAATGTATGGAAAAGGAGCCCCACTTGGTGCTGAAAATGGCCTATATAGCTAGTTTATATGTATGCTTGACGCGTCACAATAGGGCACGGACTAATTTATGTCTAAATTTCAGCGGAGAGCTAAATCCAGCGAGACTGTATTAGCCATTAAAGGCGAAGATTCTCGTAATCCGTACGGAATTCCTATTTATGACTATTTGAATACAATACAAAAAAGATCGGGTGAGTCTGGTGTTGAAGAACAACCACAAGCACGCCCTCCACTAAAAAAAAGGAAGAAAGATCTTCACCAACGCGATCTCTTGTGCGAAAAATACCGGCCAACTAATTTTTTCGATCTACTTGGCAACGATGATTCCAATCGCTACGTTCTTAGGTGGCTGAATTATTGGAAGAGTGTGGTGTTTGGCACAGAACCAGTTTTGAACGAATACACTGACCGCTTAGGACGGCCACTTAAAAAGATTTTGCTGCTCACAGGCCCACCAGGTACAGGAAAGACCACAGCGGCTCACGTTATTGCACAACAGTCTGGATTTGATGTACTCGAAATCAATGCTAGTGACGAGAGAGGTGCTGCTGTTGTGCAGGATCGTATCGTTTCCGCTATACAAAGTCACCAAGTGCACCGCAGAAAGCCTGTCTGTATCATTGCTGATGAGATTGAAGGTGCTTCCGAGCACGGTTTTATTAAGGCATTGTTAAATATAATTAACGAGGATGCAATTGCTTTATCCAAACGAACACCAGGGAAAAATGCAGACTCTAAGAAGAAAAAGAAAATACACTCACTGCTTCTTAGACCCATTATTGCTATTTGTAATAATGCATGGGCCTCAAGTTTGCACAATTTGCGGCCCCATGCTGAAATTATCAACTTTCACCGACCAGCACCCAGTCGTTTGGTAAAGCAGCTAGAGAGTATTTGTGAACAAGAAAAGATTCCGTTAACAAGCCGCGAACTTGGACGAATTGTTGAGAATAATGGGTTTGACCTTCGATCATGCTTGAATGCACTACAATTCGGGTTGCTTGAAAGAGCTCCGTCTAAAATAATGGAAAATGTGGAAATGACCAAGTGGGACAGTTTACTTAAAATACAGTATAAAGGTAAGCATCCTGTCGCTTTCAAACAGTTGGAAACGTGCTCAGATATTGATCGATTGGTTCTAGGCTGTTTCACAGCTTATCCAGAAACAGGCTTTAATGACGATATGATGAAGAAACCATCCATGTTGGGAGACTATTTGGCTCTGGCTGATAGTCGGCACTCCAATGATGATATGAAGGCTTTGGCAGTTCATGCATGTGGGCAATTGTTCAGGTCACCAGCACTTGCTGCACAGAAAGAATCAAACTCATCAATACATAATTTCAGCGGCTCATGGACGTTTGGTAAACCGCCATCAACATATGAAACTGTTAAAATTGCACGTGGAATTGTCCAAAGTGTTCTCAAACGTTCCACCAACCAAATTAAGACGGGAATTAGTGAAAAGATGGCTTTACTCGAACTTTTACCTATAATTGTTCTCTCGGTAGATCCAAAGCTTAGCACGGTTCCCAATTCAGAAGAAAAGTCACGTATTTCGCTGATTGCAGATATTCTCAATGACTCAGGGGTTGGCTTTCGTTCCGAAAAGTTAGAGAATGGTTCATATGCCCATCGATTAGACCCACCAATTCACCAAGCTTGTATTATCGGAGAATCACGCCAGGAAGAAACGATTTACGGCTCCTACATTGCTCGTGGTCGTATTAAGGATGCTTTGTATGAACTGAAGGCGAAATCAGATAAGCGGCCTGCTCCCAAAACTTCTACTACAAATGTTGTGGAAAAGCCTGTAAGTGCTAAGCCAGTTGTTGATTTCAGCAGTTTCTTCCAAACCCGGCCTGAAGAATCCTCAACACAGATTGAACGGAATATATCCGAAAAAGCGAACCGAGTGTGGGTTCAATACAGTGAAGGATTTTCAAATGCAGTGCGCAAGAATATTTGCTGGTCAGATTTATTTAAATAAATGTACTATGTATTAATCACGTTTCTAAACCTGCTCTGTTTTTCTCGGAGGTTCCGCAACACTTTTACTCCAATCACTTACGATAGCAATTTGGGATGCATAAATATTCGACTGTTATTTTCGGAAACTAATGGAGGCAAATGGAAAAAACCTTATAAAATATTTATGACTATTTAAAATTTAAATAAACAATAGCAAAAGAAAGCTTAATGGGATATGTCTCAGATGGTACTTTGTTTACCTTAAGGGGTGGGCGCTTACATATCCTCGATTCATTCCGTTTAAACACTAGGTACAGAATATTCTCTGAAAGGTTAAAGATAAAAACAATAAACCGCTGGTGGAAAGTTGCGAATTTGTCATTGAAGAATGTCGGGAGATGCCTTTGAGCAAATTGAGATTCCCGATTTAACGGAATTGGATATTAATGGCGTAACACCAATAGAGATCAACCCGCAACATCACCAATCCTTCAGCTCTGCGGATTCTGAGCACATCAATACGAATAAATTAGACAGCGATCTAGTTTCCAAAGCTCCAATCCCGCGTGAGGAAGAGGAACGCAAACCAACTGCAGAATATGCATTGCATATTCTTTTCACCAGATTCGTCAGATACACCGAGAAAAAACTTGCCAAATATGAAGGACTTAGCGGAAATGAGATTGAGCAAATATTTGGCGAAGGAGCTGAACCTGAATGCGATATGATCTTGGAGAGTTTGGGCCATGTTGCCCAACGGATGCCGAAGCCGGTTATTGATAGCATTATGTACTGGCTTCATACGAAGCGAGACAAGCCAAATGGAAAAAGTGATGCGGCGCTTTACGTATCCTGTAGAGCTCTTATGGAGGTTATTACGCAGGCCCCACATGGCGTGCTCGGCGAAAAACTGTGTATGATGCTTGAGGAAAATATCTTCAAGCAGATCTTATATGGCAAACTTGTACCAGAGGGCTCCGGTGTCAAGCCAATTAGCGATGTCAACTGGAGATACCTCGCTCGACTCCTTGGTGAAATGAGCTCTTTCAGATTAGCCAGTGTGGATGATAGGTTCATTGCTGAGCTGGAAAAACCAGAAAATTCCAGATCTCATGAAGCCCGTGCCATTGTTTTGCTGAAGGCCTTGAGATATCTAAAGATTAAACTCTACCCCGAAGAGTTCTTGGAAGAAAGCTCCGCATTCTTGGAATCATTGAGTAAGTTCTACACAAATACGCCTTTTACAAGTGTATTACGAGAAAAATACGCCTCGGCAATCAGCCAAATTCTAGAACCACTTGCTGAAACAATTACAGTTGAAGTGAACCAACCTATGTGGGCGTCAACAATGCAAACATTGTTTAAAGCATCTTTGGAACGCCCACCTGCCACTGGTTTAGCCAGCAGAACTGCATCTTCAGCCGGTATTGCTGTTGCCAATTCCTCATCGTTACCAGCCTTTTCGTTATCGGTGATGAGCTTGTGCCTTTCCCCTCAACCAGTTTTCAGCGAGCATTGGTTCAAACTTTTGGAATCAAATGTTTCAAAAAACAAACCATTGAGAAATATATCGCTTTTTCCTGCTGCTGCACGTCTAACTTGGGTGTACATGTTCCGTTGTGGAGAAAGTCTTAACTTGACCACCAAGAAGATAGAGGCTATCAGAAAAATGTTTTTCGCTAATACTACCCGGAAATATTGGCAGGCTATTGACTCTGATAAGGAAGCAAGAGCTGCAGCAGTTTCTTTGGTTCGCTCATGTTTCCAAGGGTATCAACAGTATACATTGGATGAGGTTCTTTTTAGATTGCTCGTTGGTGCTGATGCAAATAGTGCTCAGAACCACGGTACTGCATTTGATTCAGTGCTTCCAGAACGGGCTAGTATTGCTGTTGATGCATTTGTTGAAATTGTTCAGGACCTAAACTCAGGAATTCGCCCCCCATTCCCATCAGAAAACTCAAACACACCCCAAGTAGCCGTTCAGGATGGCCTTGCTGGGGCTAAGGAGTCGACTTTGGCAAAATCAGAATTACCGCATAGACCGGTAGTTCCACCAGCATTAATGGCCAGCATTGATTTATTCGGTACATGCATTGGCGAAATTAGTGGCTGGTTAGAACAGGGCGGTGTCACTGCCGAGCATTCTTCAAGACAGAATTCTGTATCTCATTTGATGGTTTCTTTTACTTCTGGTGGTAGTAACTCAAATTCTAACCAAAGTGCTGAGATCCAACGAAGCAATCTGGGACTCAGATCTCCAGATGAATACCTCTTGCTCTTATTCCTTAAGAGTTGGCCTAGTTGGTGGAAGCCAGAGCAGCATATCAGATTTTTAGACGTGCTTTCTCGCTGTGTTAGCTATCCGGTGCAAGTATTAAGAGAGGCAGCTGCAGAATCTATCAGATTAATAGCTCATACTGCTGATTTGAAACAGATTTTGACACCATTCAGCAAGGCCATGATGATAGCAGATGCCAAAAATGCGGAGTCGTCAGATATTTTGGGTACTTCACCATCATCTGCGGGGGCAACTAGATCCAGTGATAGTGGTAGCAGTGGTAGTGGAGGCTTTTCACACGGACACAGCTTCAGTTTTGGAAATGGAAACACATTTAATCTAGGTCTTGGCCTTCATACCGCATCAAATAGCAGCGACCTTGACTCTAATAGTATTAACGGTAGTAATACTATACCTTCCTCAACCGCATTGCGTGGTAGAAGTGGAAGCGAGACCCAGGCAAATTTACTGCTACACCCACAACATAAAATGCTTTGCCATTTGCTTTTGTATGTGGAGCTTATAGAAGAATGGATCAATCGTCTTCAGAATGGTGATGCAGCTATAAAGGCCTCATCTGTTGAAGCTCAACTTCTTGGACTCTGGGCTGCGGTTGAGGAGATAGAAGGTAATGGCCTGTATTTTGTTTGTTCCCAAGACATGGAAGTGCGTTCTCATGGATTGAGAATCCTATGGTTGACTACCAACATGGATGAAGCAATTTTAAATTATAGAGAAACCCAAAATACTTCAGCGAAAAAGGAATCTCGGCCTTTAAGGGTGATCAATTTACTTCAAAATACTCCAATTACTCAAATTGCTTCTAGCGAGAACAAAAGATTTGAACTAAATGGACCTGAGCAACAAAGACTCAAGATGTTCGGATCGAAACGCGCTTCTCTAGCAAGGCTTGCAGAATCGAGATTCGGTGTTGATACTGCTATGTGGCGTAAGCTTTTCCCTTCTGTTATTTGTTTATGTTTTGAGAACCATCCAATTCCTATGGCTTTGTGCCGAAATTTGGTAGTGGATCGATTGGGCCAAATGTATGACGTCGTGAATGATATCGCTAACAGATCTGGAAATTATCCATTTGATGTTTCTACAGTTGCAATAATCGAACAGTGGAAAATCTACCTGATAGTTGCTTGCTCTACCTTGACAATTACTGAAGAGCAAAAATTATATGTTCCAACTTTATCGTCGTCCAATAACTCTTCTTACACTGGCTCTATGCATAGTAAGAAACCGAGTCAAAAACTTACACTTCATCACAAACGAATTACGTCCATTAAATCTGTTTTTAGGATTGTTGCTCCGATGCTTAAATCAGAAAACAATACTGTTAGAGAAGCAATGGTTACCGGATTATCCTGCACTAATGTGAACACTTTTAAGGCCCTATTAGAGTGCCTTCAGCCAGTTTTATCAAGTGATATTCAAAAGCTTCAACAACACCAACCTAACCAGTCCAAAAATTCAAACGTGAACTGTGATGCTCTGCTACGAAGTGTTACATGTATCACTCAAGTTTTTACACATACAACCAGTCTTCTTAAGACCAAGGAAATAAGGCAGGATATTTGGATTAGGACTGAGATTGTCTCTGTCTTGCACCAGTTACGCGAGTTACTGAGCCCCATGCAATCTATGGATGTTGCCTCCTTACGAGTTTCATTTTGTGAACTCCTTGCTGACACTTATAACACATTGAAGCCTTCGCTTATGTTTTATGGCAGAAATTCTGCCCGAGAGTGGATGTTATTTAGATCCATTGTGGAGCATTGGTCTCCATTTGGTACCAACGCCAATGCTGTATTGGAAAGCCGTAGTATTATGAAGCGACGCGCTCAAAACGATGTTGTGCTTGCACAGCTTGAGGTGATGAATAGAGATCTTGACCGTGCGACGTCCCTGGCGATGGCTGCACTTTTTGTGGACTCACACGAATTTATAAGCGATCTAGCTCCCTATTTGCACTGGATCTACACATCCCTGGCTACAAATTCACAGTCTTCCGCTCAAGAAATCTCAAGAGTAGCACTGGAAAACCTTATTTTAAGCCATGCATCTAGGTCTGAGCTTTTGTGGGATGTGGTTGGCCACTGTTACCACAACACCAGTGAAAGGTCTAGAGGTGTTGCTAAGGTTTATTTTGTTGCTTTGGTTAACGTTCTAGAAAGCCACCCAGATTTGATTTTAACTAAGGTTGAAAAACCTCAACAGCTTTTAGCTCTTGCACTATTCAAAATCGGTGACCCAGATTTTGAAACGCGATTTAGAGCTGTGAAATTGATCGAAATAGTTGAGAATGGACTTTACGGTTCTTCTGTTTTGTCTGGAGAGTATCAATTTAAACTGAGATCTACATCACCAAGCGTTTACAAACGCGAAATTTTTGTACTTAGTGGAAAACTTGCTAATAAGCGAAGCCATGAGTCTTTTTATCTCTTCAGTCAAATGACTCGTGCCTTCCAAGCTGTGAATGATGGTGATCGTAGGGATATCCTGAGTGTTTTACTCCCTTGGATTCAAAATCTTGAGTTCAACAAAGACTCAGAACTTGGACTCCAAATGGTTATAGCTAACCTTTTGGAAATAACTGCCGTGTTTAGTGGTAGAATGCAGCACGAAGTTGAGGCTTTGTGGATTGCTCTATGCACTAGTCCTTCGGGTATTAGCTCAAATGCTTTGAAGATTTTAGATTTTCTGCTGAGCTTTTGTCTGCAATTTCGTAGTCCTGGCGCAGTTGCCGTAAGCCGTACAGTGCTTATTTATCTTTTGGCTTCACCAGCCAGTGGAGCTATAACCGAGAAACTGCTTGAGTACTTGGAACCGAAGTACATGATTACACACAATGGTCAATCTTTTACTGAGCTAGTAAGCCCAGAGAGCAAGAATGAATATCCATATGTCGCTTCACTAACAGATATTGTTTCTCTGGCGAATGAAAAAGAAGCTCGGGGTAAAAATAAAATGCTTCCATCATTTTCATATTGCCAACTTGCTGTTGTTTTTTTGGTAGACACAATCAGTACTTCCACTCCAATTGTTGCTAAAATAGCGTCTCTGATACACGTATGTGTTGTTTTGGGCGACCATTTTGTTGGCCTTGTTCAGGAAAAGACAAGAGAACTGTTATTGAACTTGGCTGGAATGCTTAACCCAGAACCTGAAGCGATGCAAAGATTTACCGATTCTGTTACAAGTTTGAGATGGAGATATGAAGATGACAGCGGCACTGTTCCTGACCAGCTCAGCGAACTTATTTTCGCTATTTTATCGCATTTAGGTACTCGAGAAATCCTTGACTTTCGTGAATGGGCACAAAATGCTATTCTTTGGGCTACGACAAGCCCAGTACGCCATATTGCATGCCGGAGTTTACAAATTTATCGCTGCCTTGAGCTCCACCTTGATGTAAGGATGCTCGGTGATATTCTCGTTAGATTGTCAGGTACAATTAGCGAGCAGGCTGTTGATATTCAAGGCTTCTCTTCTCAAATTCTGATGACAATTAATTCTATAATTGACAAACTGGAACCTGTGGAATTAGTATCGTATCCGTCTTTATTTTGGGCTTCTATTGCGTCATTATCTACTTCCAATGAAAGAGAATACATCGAGGGCCTCTCTGCGGTGAACAAACTTTTAGATAAATGGTCTGATGACTTTGCGTGGTCAGCAGTCTCATCTTATCCATCCAAATGGGAATGCGATATTGCTGATTTCCCTGGTGCCCTAAAACTAGTGCTGGTTGGTTATCGATCCCAAAATACAGCTGAATTGAGCCATACCGTCTCAAACAAGTTAATTTTACTTTCTGAAACTGCCACCGAAAACGATGCACTACTATTTTTTGGCTCTAGATCACCACTACCTCAGTTACTGACAGCTTCTGTACCATGGATGTTAAACGCAATGGACCAGCCTCATCTTATTTCAAGACTAGTTCTTCCTACGCAAGCACTGCAAAGGATGATTACGCCATACTCCAACGGTCTGTCCAGGATACTTGAAAGTTTTGAAAAAAGGAGACTGTGGTCGAAGTCAGACTTTTTAAGACAGTTCTTTTTGGCTTTTAATGATGCATTTCCTGATGATGTGAGCTCTGCAATGATTCTTGTTATGAGTATGGTCAACAATGGTTCTGCAAGTATTCGTAAGGCAGCGCTTGAAATTTTAAGGATTATAGTTCCAGAAGTCAAGAGCAAGGATCCAATCCATGTTAAACGTTGTGGTGCAGAGTTGATTGCCCCATTACTCCGCTTGCTTACAACCCCGGATGTGGAAGAAGCTCTGCAAGTTTTGGATATTTTTGGATATGTGCGTCCAGATAGAAAGGATAAAGATGTTCTGAGAATGACACTTGGTTCACGGCAACTGCTTCATGAGTATGAAAATACAGAGACATTGTTTGGTATACCAGACGAAGCTGGGTGGTCTGTTCCAATGCCTACACAAGCTTCAATGATCACTAAAGCAAATATGCATGCTGCATTTTACTCTTGTATATCTACAGATATCAGTTATAGTGCTGATAAGCTGTTCGAACCCGTTTCTAGTGACGGTAATAACCAACAATTTCAGCTGGAGGAATATGCACCTGCCAATGGAACATTGTTTACACAAAATTCTGCAACTTTTGCTCACAATGTTAACACTGCTTCATCTATTCAGCCCGGGTTTGAGTCAATGGATAAAATTCTCACAGACTTGGATGAGTATGATAGTTTCTTTACCAGAGTTGCTGCTCCCCACCAAACGTCAGTTACCACAGAGTCCCCGTCTCGAGCTTCTAGGCTTCACAATAATGGGGAAAATAGACCGAATAGCCCGAATGACCAGTTGTCACACATTCCGTCCGATCAAACAAATACTCCCATTGAACCGCAATTGTCTACCAGATCCCGATCTGTGTCTGAAACTGAATCAATTCCTCAGCTGTATGATAAAAAGGTATCCGTCATTATAAATCAGTCACTGGCAAGAACACCTTCACAGGTCAGTTTCAGATCATCTTTTGGGGAAAACCTTGGCCGCAATCTATCTTCCCAATCCGGCCCTATAGCTGTTACAAACCATCATACTCATTCATCCTCTTACGCCCATTTGAGACATGGCAGTCGTACAGCACACGCGTCTACGTCTGGCTTTGATTCAGCGGGTGGCATTAGTTTGGGTAGACGTCAAATGTCTGCTGACTCTACGGCAACCATCAGTGATGCTACTGAGGCTGACATTTATCATACTGCGAGCAAACCTTCCGTTTCATCTAATTACCACTCTGACATTGGCCGGCAAGCTTCACTAGATTTTGGACCCAAGTCACATAGCAGTATTGGCACACCACCTTCCTCTTCCTCTTTTCACCAAAGTTTCACAAAGAAGAGTACTGATAAGCTTGAATCGTTTGACTTTTTCTATTCCGATAGCCCCGAGCCACCAAAACCTACTTCTAAAGCGAGCCAAAGGGATACAGACAAACCGTTACCACCGGTGCCTTCGCCATCTAAAAAAACTACCAGTAAATCTCAAGCAGAATCATCATTCAGACTTGAAAGTCTTCTGCGAGTAAAACGTAAGGCCAAAGCTGCAAAGAAGGCAGTTGAAAAACAACAGTCCTCTTCTAGTATATCGAATGGCGATACATTCCAGTTTCCTCCTAGGTAATACAAAAAAAATTGCATTAAAACAATAACTGATATCTATATATATTTTAAAAATTCGATTTAATCAGACAGCTGGAAAACATCGTCTTCCTCCTCTTCACCCGCAGATTCACCGCTAGACATTGTAACATCATATACGGGTGTTGACTTGGTTCTCGTGTTGCGACGAGACGCAAGAGGAGCGGCAGAAGCGGCAGCGGAAGCTATTTCCTCGTCCTCATCATCAGAGTAGACCTTTTTAGACTTTCTAGAAGCTGTTTCCTTTGGTGCTGCCTTTTTTGGTGCTGCCTTTTTGGCAGTTGGAGGCTTAGCAGGCGGTGGTGTAGCAGAAGATCCTGATTCACTAGGAGGAGCTGAAAGTTCCGTTTTCACCGAAATTGCGGGAGAGCCTGTTGAAGAATCGGAAAGCTCTTTCTTCACGCGAGACGCAGGTACACGGCGAACAGCCTCCTCAATGGGCGGAGGGTCGAAAACGATTGTGTTTTCCTCTTCATATTTCGCCCTCTTTCGACCAGTGCTTCTCTGGGTAGACTTGCGCTTACGTCCAGATGAAGGGCCGCTACCACCATCGTCAGATGGAGAGATAGACTCAGATGAAGCTCTGTCAATGTCTTCCTTGAGGAATGTTTGCCAATCAGCAGCAAATTTCTCAAGCTCAGAACGCCAAATGTCCTTGACACCCGTATCAAGCAGTTTCTGGAGGTTTTCCTCGCACTCGCCACGCTCACGTAAAAGTTTCTCGTAGCGTTCGTGAGTAAGAGAGGCAATGTTCATATTAAGAAGGTAGTCATATCCGGGAGGCTTGGCTTTTACCTTAACTGAATTATCACCATCGTCAATTCCTGCTGGAATAGGCTGTTCATCTTCAGGTTCTTCTTCTACAACATCAATATCCTCATGCTTAACTTCATCAGGCCAATAGGGCTTTCCGCGGGTACCAACGAACATCGGGAACTGGAGGTCGATCAGTTCCTTTTCCAACACCTTCCGCTTCTTATTGGACACTGAAAGTGTTTCCTCAATAATCGACTTGATGAATCTGGCTCTCTGAGAAAGAAGCTCCAACGCATACTTCATCTGCTCAATGTTGTATTCACGGCGTTTACGGTAGAAATCTAGACGGACATGGTAGAATTCTTTTAAGATATCCTCTGGAGTAGCATATCTACGCAGACGGCCCTGAGGATCAAATGCAACCATGTTGGAGGTTGAAATGTTGGCAATAAGTTTGAAGGTCTTGTATAGACCAGCTTGCTTAGCCTTTTCCATATCCTCAGGCTTAAGCTTGATAACAAACCGCAGTGAGTCAGAGTGGTCTTCATTAAATTCGTCAATGAATTCACCCTTAGCCAATCTCTCACGTTCTTTCTCGGAGGCACCTTCGACACTCTTGTGGTTACCAATGGTACACTTGTTCAAGAATTCCTTGTAGGTTACATTCCACAATCTGACTGGGAGCTCAGTAACCACAAGTGTCTTTTCATCAATCTCCTCAATCCTACCACAAATACGCCATTGATGCTCACTGTTGGGCACTTTCTCAATCTGTCCTGTCCATCCACGGAACCATGGTGCCATAGGCTTTAAAGCTTCATTGTCCAGCATTCGAATAATGTTATCAACTAGATCAAGCGGGTTATAGGATGGAATATTGGTGGACCAACCAGTTCCAATACCTTCGCATCCATTCACCAATAAGGCGGGCAGGATGGGAACGAAGTATTCAGGTTCAACTGTAGCCTCGTCTTCCTGCAGGTAGTTGAGAATTGGAGCATCCTCTTTGGAGAATACTGTTCTTGAAATGGGTGTAACATTAGTCGAAATATAACGAGGAGAACTTGCATCTTTACCACCAGTTTCACGAGAACCGAAACCACCAATGGGGAGCAACCAATACAAGTTGTTAGCACCAACGAAATCCTGAGCCAAACCAATAATTGTTTGGGTGAGGGATGCTTCACCGTGATGGTAAGATGCTCTCATAGTAACGATACCGGCCAAGCTTTGCACCTTAGTTTCCTTGTTTAGACGCTCCAACGAAACCCACATAATTTTACGTTGACCGGGTTTGAGACCGTCAACTACTGACGGAATAGAACGTACATTATCAGCCATAGAGAAGAGAATCAATTCCTTGTTGATAAAATCAGATATAGGAATGGTTGGAACAGACTGATCAAGATATGTTCCCGGTTGTAGACCTTGAAGCCATACCTTACGTTCATCGGCTTTAGATTTAGAAAAGACCATCTCGATAATTTCTTGGTCATTACCTTGGAGTGCCTCAAAGATCTTGTCATGCTTGCCAATATCTGCGAAATACTGCTTCATCTCCTTCTTCTCTGAAGTACCAAGACCCTTATAGTACTTCAAACGCCATTTCCGAAGCTCGTTTCCTTCTGTCAAACGCCAGTTTTCATACTCTGGCATAGAGTAGAACGGGATCTGCTGTCCACGTTGTCGACCAGACTCAACTGTAACTTTGACAATGGGTGTAATGAATTCACGCAAGAACCCAGGGACATTGAGCAAACCGGGGAAACTTGACTCGAAAAAGTTAATCAAAAGGCCCTTAATATGGGAACCATCATGATCCTGATCTGTCATGATCATAACATGTCCATATCGAAGTCCTTGCACTGAGTTGTATTCTTTCTTGTGTTGAAGACCGATAATTTGCTTGAGCGCCTTAATTTCAGCATTCTTCATGACCTGATCATGAGATGCGTCACGGACATTGAGCACTTTACCTCGAAGTGGAAAGCAACCGAAGTATTTGTAACCAACAACTGCAAGACCCTCACGGGCCGAGTTTGCGGCAGAGTCTCCCTCACACAAAATCAGCGTGCATTTGTGTGCTTCGCGTGTACCTGCCATAGCGGCGTCAGAAAGCTTGGAGTATTGAGTCAATCGTTGACGCTTACCACCGTCTTGTTTCTTCAAAGCATTGGCAGCATTTCGTTCGCTGATTGATGTTAAACGCTCATCAAGACCTGTGCTTTTATAACTATCCTTAAGGAATTTCTCAGGAAGTTGACAACGGGAACCAAACTGACTAACCTTTGTGATTAACTGTTCCTTAGTTTGTGAGCTGAAGCTTGGGTTGGTAATTTTGCAATTAACAAATAACAACATGTTGTTACGCACCTGAGCTTTCTGAAGCTTGCCACCTCCCTTGGAACCCTTTTTGGCAGTATCAATCACGTATTTAGTGATTTGATCTGCAACATGTTCAATATGTGTTCCACCAGATGTAGTGGCGATGGAATTTACAAAACTCATTTGTTGGAAACCATTACCATCACTCAGCGAAAACGCAACTTCCCAACGGTCATCAGGATTACAGTAGATCAGCTTTTTCTCGTCACTCTCTTTTTCGTTCAACGAGTTGACCATGAGTTCACAGTAATTCTTAAATGTTTTAACTGGAATAACTGTATCGTTAAGTGTGACAGAGACTCCCTTGACAGTACCAGCAATATCGTAAACACGACGGCGCAGAACACCCATAAGGTCATCGTCAAACTCAGTCATACCAAAACGAGCAAGGTCAGGAGTGAAAACGACTTTCGTGTAGCTCTTTGAAGTAGCCTTGGTAATTTCTGGGGGATTTACTTTACTCATGTTATCGGTCCAAACTTGATTGTAAACTTTCTTGCCATTGCAAGTCTCAAGTTCGAATCTGGTACTAAAGATGTTGCAAAGTTTAGCACCAAAACCGTTTCGTCCACCAGTAACTTTCTCTTCATCATCGTCGTAGTTTGAAGATGTCAACAGGTTACCAAAGATGAGCTGAGGGACGTACATGTTTTCTTTTTGGTGCATTTCAATTGGAATACCACGACCATCGTTGAAAACAGAAATAGTCCTAGTTTCTCGGTCAATTGTGACCTTAAGATTCTTCATGTTATGATCATTGACCTTGTTGTCGGCTGCGTTGACCAATATCTCATCAAATATCTTATAGAGACCAGGAATAATATTAACATCCTTGTAGGACATTTTGCCTTCGGCATCACACACCCACATTGGGGACTCATGAAATTCCACTGATCCAATATATGTGTCTGGTCGTTTGAGAACATGCTCTAACTGACTCAGACGCTGGTACATTTCTGTAGCAGACTTAGTTTCACCCGACATTTTGCGTATCTTCACTAAAGATTGCAATGATTTATGTGAGGACGTAAAGTTTTTTGGCGTTGGATGATGTGTAGAACGCGTGAGGGTAAGAAATTGTGGACTGTTCAACCTCAGATGTTGATGATCAGAAAAGGGTCTCACGCGTAGCTTATTAAGCTTTGACATAATCAAAATATGATTGTAACACGAAAGAGCCTTGCCAGCAGGTGCACAACCATACCTATATAACATGATAAGGTATTATAGCTCTCCTCACTCTTTTCTTTAGGCCCTTGGTTTCCTGAAAATTACTTTTCGTCTTTTTTTTCCACCCTAGGTCCTTATATTTACTGTGATTTAGATTTCACAAATAATGGCAGCGTATTCACGTGATATAGGTATACCTAGTTCTTAGTGTAATAGTTACAAATCACATTGGTTCGTGTAAACAGATCACGGATTTGATGCTTATAAAATGAAGGTTAATAGATGATGAGCTAAACGCCTTGATATATTATTGGAATACAATTACATATTATTTGTTCTTTCTTAAGTTAATAGTTCATTACGGAATTCTGCAGAATGAACATGTTATTTTAATTGCTTTGCAAATCTATTTTTAGAATGTTCATAATTTACGATAATATTTGAAGGAAGAATGACTTTAAGTCTTGAGGATCAATATTTCGATTGATAAAAGGGGCAAAAATGCCTATGTTTAATGCATCCAACAAAATGTTAGCATTAATTGAATCCTTATTTGAGCCAAAGTGCTCTGAAGCCATAGAGATTCCCAACTGATTGAGTATATCATCCTGAACTGCATACAGTGATTTGTACAATTCTTTATCCTCAATTGGTGATAGCGCATATACCGCACCAGTCGGGGTACCGAAAAGGACCTCGGGGGTAAGCAAAACACCGTATGAGTTTTGAAAAAATGCTTCAAATTTACGGTAGAATTCAGAGGCCGCGGGGTTAAACGAAATCAATTGGCCGTGACTTGGACATATAATCCTTCCATACGTTACAAGGTCTTTACCATCGTAGTCAAAGAGAACAACCTCACCAGAATTACGGGAGCCCAACAACGCGGCATACCGCGACTTGCTGCTGCTAATTTGTTTTATCTTTTTGACTTCATTTAACACAACGTTAGTTTCAGCAAATAATTGGACCTTTGAATCCTTTGGTGTAGGATATGGACACTTGTTAAAGTCAGCGGTAGGCACACTGTAAATAAAACCAGAACTATCCACAATAGTAACAAAATCAGAGCTGTTTGACCATATCCACTGATCGTCATAAACTGGATCTGATATGTATGTTGGAGATCCAAAATTAATTCGATATACGCCATCGTTTTGTTCAATCTGACACGTCACGCACTCAGAGTAGTAAGAAAAGATGGTAAACTTCAAGGGTGCGTAAAACTTCACAATTACTGCTTCATAAGGATCACCCTCAACATATGTTTCATTCTCGGATAGGGTCTCAAGCCAGTTAACACATCCGTTTAACGATGAGATTTTATACAGACGCACGACAAAGTTAACATTGAAGTCACTGTCATCGTCGTTTTCATCGTTCCAGAAATCATCCTCATCTTCATCTTCATCCTCACTTTCACAGTTGGACCCCCCCGCAGAACCAGAATTGCTAGGTTTTTGATACCTGGCAATCTCAATGATCAATTCTGGATGCATTTCAGGAAAGTAGAATTCGCTTTGATAATCTTGACTTGATAACTGAGGGAATTCTTTAGCAGAAACCTCAGAACTTTTCCCCTCCAGAGGGGTTGCAGAGTATACTATCCTTTCAGTAGAATCAATCCAATAGCTAATTCCATCAATCACTTTATTAGTTTGGAATGATTTAATAGAAGGATAGGTGAGTTCCTCATAAGTTTGTGTGGGACTAGACGACCAGCTAAGAAGTTTAAGTTTTCCATCGATCAAAGCCACTGAATACTCGCCAGTTTGTACAATATCCTGGCAACCCTTAATCGCTGTGTGATACAGCAATGATAAAGTTGAATCATAAATTGAGATCTCACCAGGCGCCATTCCAACGCAGGTAAGTACACCATTTGACTGAACACGTACCTGTCTCACAGAATCACATGAGACTGGAATAATCTTCTGTGAGGGCCATGCGAACACATTTCCATTACTTAAACCGACAAAAATGTCATTTTTACGCACAGAAATTGAATATCCCATCACTGGGAGCTCAATCTTTTCAGCAAAAAGAACCGCGTTATCTTCAATATTATAACAAAGAATGGATGTTGGCGTGAGAATGGCAATTTTCTCGTTACTGCAGGATAGAGAAATGATTATATCATTTTCGAGCGAAATAAGCTCTTTTTCAGATTGGAGGTTACTATTGAAAGCCACAAGAAAAGCGCTTTTACTCATGACAACAGTAACATTTTTTATAATAGCAGCACTCAAAACATCAGTAAATGGTATGATCATACCCTCACCTGTTTTGTAATTGCAAACTTTAGTTGGGGTTACTTGGATAGTATCTGATGCTGCCACTGTAGGAACTTCGATATCTATACCTGGTATAGATATAAACCTGCAATCACTACCAAGCTCAATCAACTGAGTTTTGCTTTCCGTTGATATTAAGAACTGAGGATGATCAACATCTTCATTCACAACCCATATACTTTTCACCTTTGATGGCAAATTCAAATTCAAATTTTCAAGATATGCCTTAGAGCCACAGTTAACTTTTATAATATTGGTGTGCCCACTTGTATCACTGTTTTGAGCCCACATATCCATTCGTTGCGACATGCTAAATTCGTGATACATCCATTTGAGGTTGCTAAATATGTGGAAATCTGATCCATTATAAACAATCTCATCAAGAACAAACCCATTTAAACTGTAAGTAACAATCTTCTCATCACTTAACCTCTTCATGGAATATTCATAAAAGTTTGGAGAAATCTCGTTGATAGACACATCATGACTCAAAATACCAGTAGGTATCTGTACCATCTCTAAATCTTTTGCTGTAAACTGATAGACGTCGCGCAGGGTTGTAATGAAAACAGACATTTCGCTATTAGTTTCTAACGGATAGACAGCATTGGTTTCCCTTGGCAGATCTAGTCCATATGACTTCTTTTCAGTGACCTTTTTACCACCAAAATCTACAAGTGTTGCCATTTTTCGGTAAAAAATAAGGGCATAATTCTTTTTGGAAATGATTTGTCCCACATGTAGAACTTTTTGAGATGCTGGTAGATTCAAATCACCCAATAACTTTGACGAAATATCGAAACGATTAATCCTTCTGTTCTTAGTGGCCTTGAGCTCAACAAATATAGCTCTTCCTACCTGTATGTTCTCCTGGACTAATACTAAGGTAGACTCGTTGACAAAATACCCATTGGCAGCAGTGCTATTCTTCAAATTTATCTCAATCCGATTCTTTGGGTTAAGTGGGTCAATTAAGTTCACAGCTTGGAATGTACTCGAATACATTACAGTTCCATAGAACTTCCCTGGGATATTGCATATAGAGATGAAACTTTCATGATCGACACTTGCTTCTGATGCGACTCTCTTTATACTAAAACAGCCCAAATCAGAAAATTCCTGAGAGACACCATCAAATTGTTTAAAGGTAAGAGTGTCCACATGGCCTTCTTCTTTAGTGTAGGACAGAGAATGGATGAGCAGTAAGTCTACCTCTAATGCCGATTCATTGGAGGTAAGCCATGGAGATTGCGTCATATAAGGGATTTTCGTTAACGATATAATTATCCCATTGGCCACTATCCGTTGGCGTACAGGAGAATAGACATTCTCACCCTGCTCGATACGTCGGAAAACTATGTTTTGACCATCTGGAATAGCCAAATATGCAATTTCAGGAGCAAAAAAATTACCAATACAAGATCCCTTCACAGACTGAGCACTTGCAACTTCGTAACAAAGAGACATATGAATATCTTCACACTAGCTCCTCTTCAAGCTTAGAGATTTTTTTTGTCAGAATTACTAAGAGGCTATTCTACCCTATATTAGTGCTAAGGCTTCGGGAGAACTTTATAGGACTCATTACTTCTACTAAATCTGGAAGTGCCATATATGCCATATTAAGACTTCATGGTGCCTGATTTGGCGATGTCTGATGAAATGCTCATGCTTAATTAAAGATGCTTACATTATTACTATTTTTATCACGTAACCTAATCACCACCTGCTAGTTCCCCACAGTTTATGCATAGACACATGTTACTGACATGCATTGTCAGACCGTGGTTCCGGTCTAGAAACACATTATTCGCTGCATACACGTGGGGGGACAATGATGTAACACGCAGCCTGCGGATCTTAAATCTCAGAAGGAAATTAAAATAAAAAGGATAATTCTATCATAATGAAGGAAAATTCATAATATCTCATATTATATTTTTAATTTTACGGTACAAATTACACTTGATGCGAAACTACAAAATTTGCAGGGGTATTTTGCTCTTAACGCAATTTTTTTCACATTTTTTTTTCATGATCTCGCATTTTTTGACGCAGTAAGATTTTTGCCGTGATTACGTACTATGGCTCATGGGGCAAAATTTCTTTTGATCAATAAACTGACAATCCCATTTAATTTAAAACGAAACCACTTTGTGCCTTAAAAACTGAAAAAAGTTTGAATTTTATCATAATTAAACTTAATTTATTACAGACAGTGTATAATTTAGAATAGGTAATACATTTTTTGACTTCTGAAACCTTTATCAAGTGGGCAGTCCCACAACCCTTGAAATGGCCCTCGCCTCGGTACCACATGGAGTTAAGTACTAACCTCGGAATTTTAAATATAGAAATTTAAGCAGTCATACAAAGTGGCACACTTTCAACCCATTGTCCAAATTTGAGACTGAGGTAGAAAAATGTTAGAAACACATCCTCTTTTATTAACATTAAGAAGAGCAGGTCTTAAGGACGTAGATCCTTGTAATGTCGACGAAGTACACTATATGTGGAATGCATTTTCGAAGGCAAAAAATTGCATTGACGGCGGCGACCGTTTAGAATATCTTTCATGGAGAATATATTCGCGAGAACTTGTTAGAAGAAAGTGCTTAGTGACTCCCGAAACACCAGAAACAGTTCATCTAAACCAGTCAGAAGACACATGTCCGCAGAACCCCGAACAGTCCGACTCAGACTCGAACAGCGAGGATGAGTGGGAAAATATGTCCACTCGATCTTCTGATAGCGAAAATATAAGCGTTAACGACGACAGTAGTGTCACAATGAGCCAAGAGACTAACGAAGACGAACACTCGGTTGCACATTCACGAAGCTACGTTGGAAGACGTATATCCTCCGTTGAGTTCCAGCACTTGTTTACTGATACGATGGCTTCTAGATCTATATGTTCCAACCAGATTTCAAGCGACAAAAGCACGTCTATTTTTACAGGAGCGTCGTCCTCAAAGAGGGATATTTTGAAACATAAAAAAGACAACGAGCAACTCAAGTCTCAAATTAAATTCAATCATTCTTGGACACAGCGACCAATAGCCGTTCCAGATAGATCTGGCACTTCCTCACCTGTCGTACGTGGGTTCAGCACTACAAGCGTTTCGGTTCACCGACCAAGCATACCAGATATTGCCAAAGAACTTCGTAGTATGAAAGGACAGGATCATATTTTCCGTGATTCAAACTCAGGCAGCAAAGATCAGAATAAAAAGCAAAAATCAAGCATGTTCTTTATTGACTCTGCAGACTCAGAAAGCGATGAAAGCTCAATAAGTCCTCAAAATCAACCAATTTATAACACCGCAGACGATGAATGGGATGATATTGAGGATGAAAACGAGGTAAGCGAGGCAGAGAGTGGACTCGTTGAGGAGCGTCGAAAAGTGATGTTCGAAGAGCGTCAGGTCCCCAACGACCCTCAGTTGAAACCTTCCCTACTTTCGTCCTTGTTCTTGAATAAAATGAATGCTTCTAAAGAGACCAAACCAACTCCTGGTTACGCTGCTGTCACCGATTCACAATACGACGACCAATCTGAACCTAATGACAATTCTGTACTTCCAATAGCCTCGTGCATGACCGCTAGGCCCGAGATGATTCGTGTTTCTACAATGAAAGGCTCTTTTAAAGGGAAGAAGAAAACTTGGACCAATCAGCATGAGGACATATACGACTCCATGAACTACCACTCTCGTGGTTGGTAAAATGATTTAAGGTCTTTATTTTAATATATTTATTTTACTATTACAACAAAAACCAGGGCCCATTGGCCTGTTTATTTTTTGTTTCTAGTACTTTGTATACTCTGATACAATCTAAAAGTTTGGTTAGTAATACAACAAGGCCTTGACAAAGACACAGTGAAAATATCATAGCCATATGCAATTCCCCCAAAATACCGATAGCACACAACGGCCATCGGTTACACCTGACTCGCCATGGCGAAATACTCAGATTCCATTTGACACTTCTTTCCGTAGTCAGCCTCAAACAGGCGCTAGTGGAACCGGAACCAACATCGCACAACCAGGTGGAATAAAGCTCCCCAGTCTGCCTCGTTTGGGTTCACAGAACCATGGAGGACATGAACCTCCCAAAAATATCAAATCTGGATCACAACCAACGTTTGCACAGATAGTACAACAGTCCCAACAAGTTCACTCCCCTGCTACACCATCGGGGAAGGTGCTTAGCGTTCGTCCTGGTGCGGGATCTAAACACGTCAGTGCTGTAAATTCACCGATTTCTACCGGTGCTGATAATAATCTCGGAAACCACTCAGCTGCGCAAATTCTTGGTTCGGTTAACTCCCAAATGATGCCGAGGGTGAACACGTCTCACGGCATGTCCAGCCTCAATACGGTTCTTCCGGGCATGTCAAATAACGCCAACAGTAAGCAGCCTAATCGGCTGGCCAGCGCAAACTCTGTCCAGCGGACTCCAACGCTTCAAAATCTCAGCATCAGTGAAAAAGCCCCAGGACCCCAGGCTAAACAGTTGGATACTGAAAAATACGGACTAAAACCATTGCTGAACATGATGAACTCTAAAAATAAGGATCGCCAAGCGGCAACACTCGGTGATGACCTGACCCAGTCTGGGCTAACAATGATAGACAGTTCTGTGAAGCTCTCACAAACGTTTGCCTCACCGTGGCGGGAAACATCGCGGTACCCAGTTATCCCTGATTATAAGCTTCCTGCCTGCTATAGCATTGATACAGTAGTTCCCCAGCAGCAGAAGCTGCAAAACTTTGACGAAGGTGCATTGTTCTATATTTTTTACACTATGCCCAGGGATGCTATGCAGGAGGCTGTTGCAGTGGAGTTAACGAATCGCAGCTGGAGGTATCATAAGGAGCTGAAAATGTGGCTCACAAAGGATCCTATGAGTGAGCCAATTCAGACAAATAGCCAGGAAGAGAGCGGCGTGTATATTTTCTTTGACCCAACTACATGGAAGAAGGTCAAGCGTGAATATGTTCTCTTTTATCCTGATATTGCGTAGTATGGATTTTATTTAATATATTTTAGTATAGTTTCATTCTCGTGTCAGTCGGTGCCTGGTGAAACATTTAATTAATATCACCTGATACAAAATTGTCTAAAAATAGACTGAACCCAAGCCGCTCCACCACACACTCCAAGAAAAAGTGTACTAACGTCCACCTAAGGAAAAGCCATGGAAAGAAGCGGTTCTTTTAAAAGAATTATTGGAATACGTGATAACTCTCAAGGAGATGATGAAAGACTGACTGGTTCAGAGAGTGCCAATGAGCTGTCTCGGAAAAGATCGATGGTTAAGCCGGAACGGCAACGTTTGAACAAAGACGACCCAAATTACTATTATACTATCGTAAGTGAAGAGAGCAATGTGAATGTTCATCCAAGTTCCACAGGCTTGGATCCTCACATGGTTACTAGTAATTCTGCTCAGCAGCTCTCCGATATGGATAGCTTACAGGAGGCGATTGACGAAGATGCTGAGTTCAGTTACGAAGGTCTGCAGAGAATGACATCAAGTGCATCCAAAAAGTCTTTGCGAAATAAATTGTTCCGAAAGCCCTCGAAATATGCTGAAGTTGGCTCTGGGGCAAATATTGACAGAAGCGATAGTAAAAAGTCGTTTGTTCCAAGTATTCGTGACCAGGATGTTTATAGAGAATCTTCATTTCGTTCTACTAATGAAACACCTCAAGTCTACGTCTCTCCAGAGCCGCAGGTGCACGTATTAGACCCTCAAGCGGCTGATACGGCACCTGATATTACCGTAGAGTCTCAGCTTCAACCTTCAACCTCTTATGAGGATGAAAAAAGACCATATTCCAACCCGATAATGCCAAATGAGAGAAAGTTTGACCCATGGATGGCATACTGTAAGTTTATTACCTTCCCCGTAGTCCCTTCAGTTATGCGGTGGTTTGGACTAAAAACACCAGAGCGCCAGATGGCTTGGCGTGAGAAAATTGGGCTTATTTCTTGTATTTTGTACTGTGGTGCTGCCGTGGGCTTTCTCACATTCGGATTTACTGAAACAGTGTGTTCATCCAAAAGGTTGCGTATCCCAGCAAATGATATACAAAGCAACTACTTAGTTGTCAGTGGTCAAGTTTATGATATGGGAGAATTTGAACATCCTGCTGTTGAAGGAATCCAGGAAAACTCACCGATAATGTATCCTCCGGTGAATGCAGGTGGTACTGATGCCTCATTTATGTTCCAGAATGTGAACGGTAACTGTTTGAATGTCATTAAACCTCGCACAAATGCAACAATCCCTTTTGACAGTCAGAACAGAATGGGTTGGTACTTTCCGTGCCAGTTATTGGGATACAATAATAACACGTTGGTGAACAATAGTGATATTGTTACATCTGGTACGGATTTCTATAACGGCTGGGGATGCCATACTTATTCATCAGCTCGAAATGTACTTTTTGAAAAAAAGGCAACAGCAACATTGTATTATACTTGGGATGAACTTATGAATACCTCCTCTAGCCAGCATTTGGTCACTTACAATGGTGATATTTTGGACCTGTCGCGATTAGATCATCTACTCAGAGACCAAGTTGAATATCCAACTTTATTTGACACTCTAAGAAACGATTCTTCGCTGTTGGGCAGAGATATTTCGCAAGATATGAGCTATGGCCACAATCGTCGAATTATTAGTTGCTTGCGGGAGATAACTAAAGTTGGTGAGGTGGATAGTGAACCAATTGGTTGTATTGCATCTAAGGTGGTGCTTTATGTTTCTTTAGTGTTTATTATGGGCCTTGTTGTGGTAAAATTTCTTGTTGCGTGCTATTTTAGGTTTGTTATGGCTAGACGACAGGGTGCCTATCCTGTTACCGAAACTGAGTTTCGGGGCCGTGAGCAAAAGATTGAGGACTGGGGTGATGATATTTACTCTTCCGCTCAATATTACCAGAATTTGAACTCCAACACTGTCCAACCTTCCCCACAGATGTCAAATAATGGTTGGGGATCTGCATCTGCTTCAAGAAGGGCCTCTGTATTCAGCAATATGCAATCCGGTATTGGGGCTCAGACTCGCCCTGTCTCAAGCACATTTGATAAGTCCAAATATGGTGCCCCAAGTGTTGTTGGAAGTTCAATTGGGGAAGCCCCAAGTAGTCACAAGCGAAGGTCTGTTTTTATTGAGAGACTAAAAGCCAACCCGAGCGATACACATCAAATCAGTGGTGTAACAATGTCTACTCAAAATCCAGAACTCAGTAATTCCAAGGTTAATAGCGGACAAAGCCTCCACCATCAACCTCTCTTCCGCAATTCAATCACTGAATCGTCTCTTTTTAATCAGGATATTTCATACAGGGGTATGGAACCTGAGTTCATTACATTAGACGACTTACCACCTCCAGGTTCTAACTTCCACAACCAGTCACCTTACATTACTGGTAGCGATAGTGGAGCATCTAGTAGTGTTATTCCGGCTGGTCCGGTTGGCGGCGCTCAAGATTATATCGTTCCTCAGCCTCCTGTTGATTTTCAGCCCTTTGGATATCCACTGGCTCATGTTATGTGTATGGTTACTGCCTACTCTGAGAGTGTCGAAGGACTGCGTACGACCCTTGATTCTATTTGCTTAACTGAATACCCCAATTCCCATAAAATTATCATGATTGTATGTGATGGTTTGATTAAAGGTTCAGGGAACGACCTCACCACCCCTGAAATCTGTCTCTCTATGATGAAAGAATTCAGTGAACCAGTTGAGGAACAGCAGGCTCATTCCTATGTTTCGGTTGTTTCTGGTGAGAAACGTCACAATATGGCTAAAGTTTATGCCGGGTTCTATAAGTACGATGATTCGACTGTTGCAGTTGAAAAGCAGCAACGTATCCCAGTAATCTGTGTTGTAAAATGTGGAACACCCAAAGAAGCGACTTCAGCCAAACCCGGTAACCGTGGAAAACGTGATTCACAAGTCATTTTGATGAGTTTCCTTCAGCATGTTATGTTCGATGAACGTATGACAGAGCTCGATTTCCAAATATTCAATGGTATCAGAAGCGTTACAGGTATTGCCCCAGATTACTATGAAATGATGCTTATGGTTGATGCAGATACCAAGGTTTTCCCTGATTGTTTGACTCACATGGTAGCAGAAATGGTACGTGATCCTGAGGTTATGGGTCTTTGTGGTGAAACTAAAATTGCAAATAAGCGCCAGTCATGGGTTACTATGATTCAAGTTTTTGAATATTTCATCAGCCATCATCAAGCCAAGGGATTTGAATCCGTTTTTGGATCAGTTTCTTGTCTGCCTGGGTGTTTTTCAATGTATAGAATCAAGTCTCCTAAAGGTGCTGAAGGCTACTGGGTACCTATATTGTGCAATCCTGATATTGTTGAGCGGTATTCTGATAATGTGATTGATACATTGCACAGAAAAAATCTCCTACTTCTTGGTGAAGATCGATACTTGTCCACCTTAATGGCCAAGACATTCCCAAAAAGAAAAACTATTTTTGTCCCAAAAGCTGCATGTAAAACCATTGTCCCCGATGAGTTTAAAGTCCTTCTTTCTCAGAGACGTCGTTGGATTAACTCCACTATTCACAACCTATTCGAATTGGTTCTAGTTCGTAACTCATGTGGTGTGTTTGTTATTTCGATGCAGTTTGTTGTTTTCATTGACCTTATCTCAACTTTAGTGCTTCCTGCGGCAATTGCTTTCACACTCTACGTCGTTATTATTGCAATTGTTAGGAAGCCAACTCCCACTCTATCACTTATTTTGCTGGCAATGATTCTCGGACTCCCTGGACTTCTTATTGTAGTCACTGCCACACGTGCCTCCTACTTGTTATGGATGTTTATCTATATTTTGGCATTGCCCATCTGGAACTTTATTCTTCCAATGTATGCTTATTGGAAGTTCGATGACTTTTCATGGGGTGATACTCGAGCAATCGTTGGTGGTGATAAAGGACACGAGGAAGCTGATGGCGAATTCGATTCTTCGCAGATCGTTATGAAGAAATGGAAGGAGTTCCAGCAGGACCGTGCCAGGGAGAATTTTAATGCCTCACAAAGCTACTTTTAAACCAAGTAAATAAATATACCTACTAAATTTTTGGACTAATGGCAGACTCTAATATATTCTGAAGGGTGCGCTGGTATTCGGGATGAACACCTCCAGCCATTGCCTTTAGCAACGTTTTTCTCATATCAACATCGACAATTTCTGAATTATCCGGGCATCTTAAAAGCAGTTCTAACACACAAGCCAGTTCGTGCCGCAATACTTCTCGGAGTGGCTCACATCCCAAAATTTTACTGTCTCCCACATACTGGTGAAGGACAGCCATTACACGGGACTTAAAGTACTTAAGTGACTTGTTTGAAAACGGTAGATTTTTTTCAGAACCCAGGGAACACAATAGATCTAAGCAGAAAAATGAAATTTCACGTTTGTGAAGTATTTTTGGTTGCTCCGTAGTGCCAAATTCTAATGCTTCAGCAAGTGCGGGGTTCATTACCTCATAGTAATTTAAATTGTTGATTGATCGTTCATAAAGAACTGAATATTCACGCAGTGTGTCAAGAATGCCATCCCAACTACCAGCGTCAAGAGGCCTTGATTTCACAGCTTCTATGAGCTCAGACAGGAAGTTTATGATCTCTGGGATTTCTTCAATACGGTCACTAACTTCAAGAACAATTCTTACTGTTCCCATAATTTCGTTTCCATTTGAACTGTTTTCATGTATTGGCAAGGTTAAGTTCTCAAGGTTAACGAGCTTCATAATGATTGATGTGGCCATACGAACCGATGTTCCACTCTTAATAACAGTGTTCATGGTGGTAATAACAGTAGGTGACACTTTTTCGATACTAATATCAGCTTTAGTAGACGGAATTATATCCAAGAGAGCAGATTGTGCCCAGAGGGAAAGTCCAAAAAAATTAGCACGATTTGCCTCAGCCGTCTCTGTGTATTGCGACATTATCATTGAATCAAGAAGCAAGATATAATCGCTTAAAAGAATATTGTCAATTTCTAACGATTCAAGGGTTTCTGTGCATAGTTGTTGTAAATTCGACATTTCATGTGAAGTACCCGGCATAGAGATAGTGTAATACGGAAACAAAGCACATTCTGTCAACTGTTTTAAAACAGCATTGCGGTCACGCTCTGGACTTTTATGAACCAGCGGATACATGCTCACAAGTTCCCTTAAAGCATCTGCAGTTGGTTTCGGGAACTTCTGTGAATATGACGGTAAAGTGCTTTGTTTAATCCAAAATTCATAAATAGAAAACTCCTTCATATAATCTGCTTTAACATTGTTTAGAACAAGTTTAAGGTTTCTGTAAACAGATATAGATATGAATGGAGAGATTTCAGTGCTTTCCAACAAAAACACAATCCACTGTTCCCAAAAAAGTTTAAAAGAGTGTAATTCATGGAAGGAAGGAAGAAATAGGAGATCGATCTTACTGATCCCGTCCACAACCAGTGAATACACCTCGAGGTTTTCAGATTCCTGGCCATCACAATCACGAGCTGATTTCAATAACTTCGGAAAGGCTAATCTGTGAGATACATCCCAGGCCTCTGTAGAGAGCTTTGAGCCGTGTGTATTGAAAATTCGCAAGAAAATTTGAATCGCACTAGTCTTCACCTGGTGCTGATGAACATCACCTGCCAGTGAGGCAAGTTTAATAACTGCCAGTAGCCACAAGGCATTTTGTCCTAATCCCTTTTCGTTCTTTTGCGCTATTTCGATTAAGTCTTTTTCTGACTCAACATGGGGGAAATCTCCTGTATTCGTCTTTTCGCGAGCCATAAGATGATCACAAACTGACCAAAAGAGTGATACGGACGTAAATGACGTATTAAGATCAACCGTTTGCTTTGAAAATTCATCTAAGCAAAGTGTTAGACTAAAAACACACGAGAAGGGAAGATTTTCCAAGAAATCGGAGCAAATGAGCTCCAAGGTGATAAAGGCACAACGTATTAGTTCAAGATTGTGCTCGCGAGGAATAGAAGAGACGATGACGAATACATCCTCCCATCCGGTGCTAATGTATTGACCAAACCTTTCAAGAACACTGTTAAGGTATCGGAAAGCAAGAGTCTGCAACTCCATATTAGGCGACGAAATAGCCTTACAAGTCGTACCAATTATCAACGGCAGCCCAGATTTTAGTCTAGCACTATCCGATACAATAAACTCGGAAACCTCAGTAAGTGCATTAAATGCACGATTAGCATCAGATTGTTGAGAGATACCACTAAGAATAATCGTAGCAAAGGCTTCCCATGTACTTGTATCAGATTCGGCTAAACGAGCAGCATTAAAGATTGCCACAAATTTCAGTACTGTAAATTTCACGCTGTCGCGTTCGTTACCCATAGAATTGATGAATGCAACTAATGCAGAGTCACTTAATTTAGTCGTTGATTCCATAAGTTTCCTTCCAGCAAGATTTAGTGTTTGGTACTCGCCCTCATCATTACCAAAAATACAGTTAATGTCAGAATCATGAATTTTTAAAACTGACGAGTTCAGTTTGGTGATTGTGTGAGTAATAAAAGTCCACGAGTCACCAAGTTGGTTACCAAGGGCATAACCAAGATTAAATAAAGCACGAACACAAAGCGATACACGAGGAAGAACAATTTCATTATCATCCTCAATTTGACAATGCTGCGCGAGTAGCTGTAAAAAATCATCCCTTGCCTCCCTTTGGCCTACAATACCTGAGGCGTGAGCAAGCCTTTGAACGGCTCTAACAACTAAACGATAACAGTCAAGCTCCATCATTACCGCTAGCCCAACGGAGTAGCACTTAAGCAAAGGAGTAGCAGTTTCTGTAATAAGCTGTTTGGCTTCGAAATCAGTTGTGGCCAGTTTATGCACTGCATCAGAAAAAGTATTCACACATTTAAACAACTGGTAGAGAGGGTAGAATTCATCAACATTAGGTGGTTCAACTCTGTCGAGCATTTCGATAATGGGAGGGTTTAGTGCCGATTCCCTCGACAGATAACGAGCATTATCATCATCAGGTTTAATGCTGTTAATTAGCAAGAGGTGAGGACTTGTGGCCAATATCGTAGAAAAATCTGCCAAAATGGTTTGGACAGCACTAGTGCGTCGTTGCTCACCGTCAAAGCGAGTGTAAATATCTGCAAGCAACTCAACCTCTAAAAATAGGCCATTCAACACCTCCAATGCTAATGACTGTTTCCATTGAGGTTTTGGGATGGTTGCCGCATGGGTTATTGAAGCTAAAACTACCTCGCTTTCAGTAGGAAGAATTGCAAGGTGTTGCCTTAACAATAAATAAAAAACTCTTGTTACACGTAGTTGAATTGGAAACTCCGGAGACTCAGCAAACAACGTCAAGAGCAATGGAACAATGCGGACTCGGAGAATTGCAGCCAGTTCATTATAAGAGTGAATTAGCTTGTCTTGGTTCGAAAGTGTAAGTTCCAGTAGCTCCAGTGTAAATGTCACTGAAAGCTTGTCCAATCTAATGAACTTAGTGGGCTCATTCTCGGCTAAATTACAAAGATCCACAAGAACCATTGCCGTATCATGAAGGTGGGGCTTTACTTCAAATGTTGTATTTGCAGCATCACAAAGGTTCACTGTTTGCAAGACATCACTTGAAGGCAAATTTGTGCGATCAAACACACCGTTGATCAGCTGTTGAAGTGTTGCATACGCGGTGTTGTGTACCATAGCGACTTTATTTTGGCTGAGCAGTTCAGTACAGACAGCTAGCAAATCCACAAGCAATTCACTAGATAGATCTTGAGCGAATTCGCCTAATAGAACCGGCAAGAGCTGTAGAATTTTGAGTTGAATTCCAAGACCTAATTGAGTTGCCTCCATGAGAGCTTGCAGCAGTTCCTTCAAACGAGCAGGTGCAATTCCTTGATAGGTTGCAAGAGTTTGAATACACTGAAGTGCAGAAGCACAAGATTTAGCACTTGATTCGCAGCAAGCCAGTAAGAATGGGGACACGAACTCCTCATGATCCTTGAGGTGGGCAATTGCGACCTGTTCGTCGCTTTCTTTGCCTCTTACAGTTTCAAGAATCTTCAAAGATGACTCGCTAGCTTCAGCCAACTGAACACTGTGACGTTTGGCTTGTGATCCAAGCTTCTTCAGCTCGGCCTCAAGCAGCGCGAGAGAAGCCATCGGTTAGATTAGTAAGGGCTAGGAAGGTCACATCTCTTCATAAACCGAAAAAAAAATAGAAAGATGCTGCCCAGCAGAGCAGGATCTTACGCGACCCTGCGGTCTCCCATTGCCGCATTCCGGTCGGTTACCCCCATTCATACTGGTGGGTTCACATACGGTGTCCGGCACAAGAGCGAGCCCAGCCGTTTGGTAGACGAATTCCCTTACAAGCACCTGAGCCCCCGGGATGCGAGCCACATGAGTGCAGAGATGGAAAGCACTGCACGACTTCCTCTTCGGTCTTTTTTTGCCCAGCATCGTCCACTGATGCCCTTTGCTCGTCCCCCCCCCAGCAACGAAATGAAGTGGGTACACTTCCCCATGAATGCTCGGCCCCTTATGGAGGATCGGCAATTTTTCGCAGTTCCTGAACAGGTTGCTCGTCAGCTTGGTCCATTTGATCGGGCTTCGGTCATGCGAAAGACCAACACACTTGATCCGGTGGTTGAGAAGCCGGAGAATGCATTTCACCCCCCCGTTAAGCAGCTCAACAAAGCCTTTGGAATTGGCAAGCAGATCTTGCAGCAGCTCCAAAACGAAAATGTGATTTACGTTGACTTAGAAGATTTGGGAGTTGAGGCGACCAGTGTTCAGCGCAAACGCAAGCTGAAGATGAACAGGCACAAATACCGCAAGCGTCTGAAGGAGCAGCGGACGAAACGCCGGCGTTTGGGTAAATAAAACACTGTACATAAATATAATAAATATATACACCGTTCAATATGAGTATTTATTTACATCGAACGTGTTATTTTATTTTAATCCAACGATCACTCGTCAAACCCTGGTTTTACGTCACACCGGCTGCAGTCCACCACATTTGACTGCACGGGTGGTGGAATGGGTGAAGACCTAAACATGCCCGCGGCTTTTAAAGCACTTCAGTTGCGTGATAATGATACTGAACGCTTTGAGAGCGCTGAAACTAGCACTCAAAGCGTCTATAGCATGCCTAGTGCGCAAAGCATTCCTCGGGTGCCCAGCGTGCCAAGTAGCCTTAGTTCGAGCCGAATTGATGGTCCAAAATCGAGTATTAGAAGCATTCTTACTACACAGAACACAACGGACCAGCCTCTTCGATTTGCACCCTGTTTACCGGTGCAGCAGGAACCGTTCCCTCCCCAGCGATTGCTAGCATTTGCCTCCACAGCTTCATTCAAGAGCGGTGTGGACATTTACGGCTTTAAACGCCCTAGTGGAGTCGATGAGATTGAATACGAGACTATTTCTAGACAATATGCGCAGTATACGGCTCGTCGTGAAAAAAAATGGCGGGATTTTATGGTCAGCCACGGTTTAAGCACAGGATCTGAGAATGATCCCCCGGTTAGATTTCCACCAGAGAGCCAGCGTTTACGCAGATATATACGCAAGGGCATTCCTCCGAAGTGGCGAGGCAATGCATGGTTTTGGTACGCCAAAGGCTACGAGAAGCTGGGAGCCCACCCGGGATTATACAATAATCTGGTTCGCGAGTGCGAAAACTTGAGGAACACTGATGTCGAGCACATCGAGCGTGATCTTCACCGGACCTTCCCGGATAATATCTACTTCAGGAATGACCCTGTAACCAACGAAGAGAGCATGCATCTAAAAGCTCTTCGGCGGGTCTTGACCTGCTTTTCCGTTTACCAGCCCAAAATTGGCTACTGTCAGAGTCTGAATTTCATAGCCGGTAACCTTCTGCTCTTCATTGAAGAAGAGCGAGCATTCTGGATGCTGGTTATCATAACCCAAACGTACCTCACTGGTCTCCACGAGGTGAATCTGGAGCAGGTCAATATCTCTCAAGGTATTCTAATGATCAGCGTTCGAGACCGGTTGCCCAAGATTTGGTCAGCACTGAATCTTGAGCAACAACTGGAGGAGAACTTTGTGTCTAATCTGCCCCCGATTAGCCTGTGTACAGCACCTTGGTTCATGAGCTTGATGGTAAATGTTCTCCCAACAGAAACCATGCTCAGAGTCTGGGACTGTATGTTTCTGGAAGGTCCTAAAACGCTCTACCGCATCTCACTCACCATTTTCAAGCTAGCTGAGCCGCAACTAATTAGAGCCACGGACGAGCTGGAGGTCTTCCAGATAATACAGAGTTCCCCTAAGCAGATTTATGACCCCGATGTGTTGTTTTCGGCGTGCTTCAAACGAAACAATGGCTTTGGGCATATCTCTAATGGTGACATTGCCATGCTCCGTGCATTTGTGCAAGGTCGCCGCAAAAATGCCACAGATGGCGAATCTCGCATCACTGACCGCAATGCGTATGCTAAGCTCCACCGTGGACGTCGGATGCTCGCAAAACTGTCGTTATACCGCTAAACATTAATACTATTTATCTTAAAGCTACATTTCACCTTTGAATGCTTATTATGGTGTGGAATATTTAATTCTTGCTTTGTCATATTTTTCACCCATGATCCGACGTTGTGCATTTTTCACCGCACTGCCCAGGCGAGGTTTGCATAACGCGAGCTACGTGGAAAAGCATAGTAAGCTACGCGGTGAGCCTATTCCTCGCGAGGCTGCAAATTCCCCAGGATTGCAGTCTTTGGGCGCCCGTCTCGGGCTGACGGATGTTCCGGCCCCATCACTTGCACGAGCACTCATCGACTCGTCCAGCACATTGCGATTCGTTAATAATTCAGGTCTTTCACGGTTTGGTGCTACACTACTATCGTATTCGGCGTGTGAGCAACTCATGGCCCGATACCCACGACTACCGGCTCAGGTTCTCTCCCATGCCGTCGACGCATACACTGGAATGCCTGCATTGGCTCAAATTGGTAGAATGTGGGGTATTCAGCCGGATACACGATCATCACTGGCCCGGTACCTCAGTGGAAATACCGATGAGCAGATTCTTGGGCGGTTGAGCTTCACTGATAAAAACAGCACATTAGAACGAGGTGTGTCGGTTTCTGACCCCAACGCCGGCACTGACATTGAGAAAGCTATGGGAGCCGCAGTTCGAGCGGTGGTTGCTGCAGTTTACGCCCAGAGAGGATTAGAGGGTGCACAGAAGTTTGTTCAAGAGCATATAATCACCCCAAGAAAGCTTGATGTCTCAAAAATAATGCTTTTTTCCCGACCAACCCGGGAATTAGCTGTTTTGTGTGCGCGTGAGGGGCTTGAAGAGCCAGTTTCTAGACTCATTGCTGAGAGTGGACGATACTCGAGCCAAGCAGTCTTCGTTGTTGGCGTGTTCTCAGGATCCAATAAACTCGGTGAGGGACAAGGAAACTCGCTAAGAGAGGCTCGAACTCGTGCTGCCGTAAATGCACTAAAGGGATGGTATCTGTACTCCCCTACAACTAAAAATGCGTACGTAGATGCAGGGGAGATTGTGATCTAGCCCAACTGCAATTGTAAATAGCTAATTTGATTTATTCACCCCGTGGTGATTTGGGCAAGGGCATGAGCCTGAGCCTGAGCCTGTTGTGTGCTGTCGCTGTTCTAACAACAGTGTACCTCGTTGTTCACTGGCTCAGTCATGCGCCTAGACTCCCGGAAATGAGCGAGCTGCAGTATGAGTCGCTTAATGGCTCTGGGCCTCTTCCCGATCTGAAAGACCCTGCTGAGATACGCGTCGGAGTGGTGGTTCCCTGTTTTAACGAGGAAGAGCGTCTTCCCCAGCTGCTGAGTTCTGCAGCACCATTTCTGCGTAAAAATTTTGGAAAGTCCTGGGAAATTTTGGTAGTGGATGATGGATCGACGGATGGCACGAGGGAAGCGGCTTTCAAGTGTGCACGCGAACTCGGTATTGCCGACCATCTAAGATACTGTGCTTTGGTGGAAAACAGAGGAAAAGGTGGAGCAGTTACTCACGGGATGAAATGCTCCCGCGCGGAGTACATCTTATTCGCAGATGCAGACGACGCATCCGAATTCTCGGGCCTTACTCGCCTGTTGGAAGCCATTGAATCCCAAAATCAGGCGATTGCTATTGGTAGTCGAGCTCACCTTGTTCAAAGTACCCAGGTTATCCAGCGGAGTCGTCTTAGAAATTTCTTAATGCGGGGATTCCATATCCTTGTTTACTGGTTTGGCGTTAGGACCATCCGTGATACTCAGTGTGGATTTAAACTCTACACACGAGAGGCAGCTCGTCAAATCTTTCCGTACATGCATACCGAAGGTTGGATTTTCGACGTAGAGACTCTGGTGATTGCTCAAAAGAAGGGGATCCCAGTTCATGAGATCCCCATTTCCTGGCACGAAGTCAAGGGCTCCAAGGTGGACTTGGCTCGCGATAGTATTAAAATGGCGATTGACTTAGTGGTTATTCGATTTGCGTACATGCTGGGAATCTATCGGTACTCATAACCGTTAGAAAATGAATGCTAATGACAATTAAATATATGGCTAGCTATGTTAATATAATAAAAATAAAAATAAAAATAAATTAAAATACAATGTTCGTGGTATTGTGAACGCTTAACGGGTGTTTCTCTCCTGGGCTCGCGTCGGGGAACCGAAGCTCGATGCTGCACGACAATATGGGCTGTATACGTGAGTTTGGTCACGAATGGGTGTGTCAAATGGACGTCTAATAGGGGTCATTATCATCCTGGGTGAAGCATGAACTAATGCAGGTTGAAGATGGTTAGGACCAACATCATCTGAACTGTCATTAGAGGAGTTGGAATTCACCCGTTCATGGCCAGCTTTACTGGGTGGAAGCATCGGCTTGTTCATTTCAAGCTCCAAAAATTCGCATAACGATCCCGAACTAACTGCGCGTTGAAAAACACGACGTTTAATTGGAGATATCGCTGGAGATCTAGGAGAACCGGCGCTTCTGAGAGATAGAAGCCCAGGACTGAGGTCAAGAGTTCCGGCATAAGAACTCTCATATGACTTAGGTGGCAGCAAAGAAGGTATTTGACCAAACAAGCGATCACTCTTCTCCGGGGTACGAGGTGACTCGGTGACTGGAACTTTTAGGAGGTGTTTAACGTCCAGCGTTCCGTCGGGACTGGGTGCACGTCGAATCATGTATGGCTGGACTTTCTTGATTCCAAGAACATCCATTCCATCACTAGGAAGAAGGGAGGGTGTCGAACATCTGAAAAGTGCATGTGGCGCTCTCCAGTCGTTATACACCATTGACCGGTTCTGCACTGGCTCAGGCAATGGTTGTGAGCTTTGCAATGGTTGAGACGAGGGGACTGGTTCGTGGTCTAATCCTTGGGAACTCGACTGAGACTCCGATGGGAGGTAGTGATTTCTAGATGCATTCATAAGCACTGTATTAGGTCCAGCATGTCCTGTAGGCCCTGGTCCTTGTCCGAGGCTGGGTCCTGGTGCTGGTGCTTGTGCTGGTGCTTGTGCTTGTGGTATTACATTCATAGAAGCGTGTCCTCGCATTGGTGCATTAGTAGGCATGTTTAAATTATCATTCCGTGGTTCAGCATGGTTGGAGTTTGTGTTTGGGAAATGAGGGTCCTGCTTAACCGGGAGGTGGTGTTGAGCACGGTCTACTTGCGGGGAAGTCACTTCTGGCTCAGTATTATCAGATGGAATGTGTTGCAGATGCTTTTTATAATCATCAGCATCAATTCGAGGCAGAAATATGTCTGTGGTACGCTTCGGGGGCTTAGGCTTCACGAATTGGTGCTCTAATCCGTCCACGATTGTCCAATAGTTTCCTTTACCTGGGTCTCCTTTTGGCCTCACCCGTTTCTCAAACGCTTTGTTTAGACTCAGGTTGTGGCGAATCGAGTTGTGCCAGGCAGGTTTCGTGTTACGGTAGTAGGCAAACGTATCCATGATCCACTTGTAGATCTGCGACAACGTCAATTTCCGATCAGGAGAGCGAAGAATTGCCATTCCAATTAACATGGCATACGAATACGTTGGTTTGGTGCCGTCGTCAACTACAGAAGGCATATCTGCAGGTGCTGGAATGTCCACTTTGGCAGGTGGTTTGTACTGAAAGTGCGGCATGGAAGGCGCCGGTGCAATGGGGTGCATTGGAGAATAAGATTCCTGATACTGTTGAGTTTGCGTTTGGTTTGTCTGTGAGAAAGAGTTAATTGCGTTAGCAGCCGTGTATGGGGGTGACATCATGATTCGCGTGTCCTTTGCTCTTTTGGCCTTAGGCATAGAACCGTCTGTCTGACGCTTCTTGGCTTCCAGCTCAGGACGGATGATACTCTGAGGTGTTCTTAGCATGCTTCCAGGAGGTGCTCGGCTGTTTACGGTCCAGTTGTACGGGTCATTCGGAGGAGGTAGATGGACCGTTGTTAAAGGATCGAAAGGCTGTTGGTTGTCATTAGTCTGCTGAATTCGGTGTATCTCATCCATTGTGTGCACTTAATCAGGCTTTAAAAATTGCCTCGTGCTCACTATGGTGGTGTAGAACTCGCGATCTGCAGGATCCTGTTTTCTTAAAAACGCACTTAAGGAATTCCAACCCCAGTGTATGTGGGTTTATTTAAGGGCTAGGTAAAGACGCGTCGAACGTGCCGGCACGCGTGCCAGTTCCCTGCCTTGGGAGACCTAAGTGTAAAGGGTGAACGGGCCTTACTAGAAAAGTCAAGCTAGCAGGTGGAGCTTTAAAAATAACTACTATGGTATAAAAAGGCAATATAAATGATTAATTACACTCTCCTAATATAATCTTGCATTAATCGAAGGAGCAACACTCTCAGGCACTGCCCAGCATTCCCTGAGGAAAGGGCATGCAGGGATCAACCGGTTCAGATCACCCGATTGGGATATGCCGCCACAACCACGTAATTTGGACGCACAGACGTCGATGCTATCGGCCGATACGCTCTATGAAGTGTTTAGGTGGCTCGACGTGGTAGATTTACGCAGTGTTTCCCTGGTTTGCCGTCAGTTTAATGATGTATGCGCTCCGCTGCTGTTTCGAGACCTCAAACTGGCCTGGTCAGACCTTGATGGGATTGAACGCAGTGTTTCTGCATCTATTGAGTCCAACATTGACATATATGCTTTTGATAGAAGACTGGGTGTGTTTCAAACTGTAAAAATAAGCCCAGATGGACCGGGTGAGTGGCGACATAGCCCTCAACTTCCTGCATTGGCAAAGGCAGGCGGTAATGCATTTTACAATCTTGGAGTAGAATGTGCACTACGTTCTTCAGGATGGCTAAAGTATGTGGCTCCGTTATACTCCATTAGAGAATTCGAATTGACCACCTCAGGTGTTTTTGAAAACTACGCTTTTGATTTCGCACATGTGGCAGAGTCTTTACCGAATTTAGAATCAATTTCCCTTGGAGATGTGGCCGGAGGATTCCTTATAGATCCGTTTCCGGCCAGTGGTCTCACACGTTTGTCACGCATTCGCGCTGAGAATTGTGAATGGCTATTTCCTTTTCGGCTGGCCGAGGCGGGTAAAAATAGTCAACTTCGTGTGCTTGAAATTGCCTATTCCAAACATATGTATGCTTTTGCTTTCTCAGAGAGGTTTGGCGCTGAATTTGGTGAGCTGCCTCCAACCTTGATCTGTTTGAAAGTCGATGTTAATATTGGTCAACGTTTGAACTGGAACCCATTGCGAAGGTGCAGCCAACTACCGGAATTAAAATCTGCAAATATCAGTGGATTTGAATATGATTACACTGATAGAAGTAAGTTTCCGAAATTAATAGATTATCGGTTTACCTAACGAAGTCACGAAATATAATGAATTATGATTAACTACATTAATAAACATTCAAACACACCGTAGAGTGATTTTTCTACCTTCCTTCTGATTAGAGGCCAATCACGACGACGTTTAACAAACTCCAGCAGGTCCTCGGTTGTGACCACTCCATTGTACCGAGATGAATCTCCCATTGCAAACGCAATCTGCTTAGCATCGCTTCTGTCTATCAGAAAAAGTTGGGCAATCTGCTTTAAAGCTTCATAGTATGGATACAAGCTGGCTTGTCGTAGTCCCAAAATGAATTTGTGGTAGGCATTGACGTCCGCAATAAGCTTGATAGCACCCTCTTCACTGATTATTTGGCTTTTTATGTGTTTAGAGAGTGCCATGTAGAGTCTAAAGCCAACCTCGTGTTGAAATACCTCGTACAGCATTTTTTCAGTAGTTTCTTTCAACAATGCTAGGTGTGCACCAACAATAGAAATTACTTTTTCTGCAGCTGGAGTTGGTGCAAGGGATGGTTCTGGTCCTTCTTTCAATGGTAAGAAGTCCGATCCAAGCTGCTCGGTATGTAATGTAAACTCAATTTGGTCAATGAGCACATCGATGCCTCGGCTAAGTCCTTCAGCGAGCATATCATCGAGCATTTGTTCAAATTTGCGTTTACTATTCACACTGGGGGCTCCAAAATCACTTTGTCGTACTACACGTGTAGCCACAAGCTCCTCTTCGAAATATACATGGCACATCTGCTGGACAAGGTCTCCCACATTTACTAACTCAGTGAAAACAAGCAGAGGTTCCACAGCTACTTCTTCACCTTCTACAGATGCCATTAGCCGTCCAAACTTTTTTGGATCGTAGGAGTTAAGAACTGATAATGCTTTCTGGAATGCAGGTCTGAGATATTGCCTACCGATAACTGTCACAAAGGTACAGAAAATGTGTTCTAATGCTTTAGGAGATGCCCTTTCAACTTTGTAAAGTCTTTGGTTTGCTGTCCTGCATACATTCAGGATCTCAATTACCAACTCAATGCTCACTAGCGACTCCATGCCTCTGAGCTTCGATACCAAAACAGCAGTTTGGGCTTCAAACTCAGTTTTTGGCTCAGAGTTGGAATTTTCATTTCCACTGTTATTATCATTGGAAGAGTTGGACTGAAATGCCCATTTAAAAGACGAAATAAATGAATACTTGTCTGATTTCTTAGGCACACTGCTCCATAAAAACTTCTCTGTCTCAGTTTCCCGTTCTGCAATTGTTAGATTCCATGTTTCAACCTTCCCTTGAGCGAAAGAATCCACATAACGAATTTGACGTTCACTAAAGTCGTTGAGAATAGGATCGAGGATTTCGTTTAGTTTAGCCTTAATATCAAATCCATACAGTTTTCCTGTTTCAATATCTGCGTTAAGCACCTGAGCAGCCGAATAAAATCGGGGAACGGTGGCAAGATACTCATTTTCTCCTAAATTCGTAGCAGCAATAAGTACCTCGTTTCCAAACACATTCAATCGATCAAGGAAATACGTAGCCATAGTATTCCAAACACGAGCCTTCCACTGCGGTGGTAGAACAGAACGAGCATCATTAACATCGCTGCTCACTCTTGTTAATGCCTCGGAGACTGTGGTAAACACCATACGGAGCTTATCCTCGCTAACTTGAGTACCGACATCATCATCTGATATTACATCCACCCGGACGAAAACACTATTCACATTAAATTGAGGTATTATTCCAGTGTAATGGGTTTCAATTGCACTTTTAGCGAATGTTTCATGGCCATTGGCGAAAAGGATATCACATGCCGCAAAAACAGCTGGGTCGGGAGGTACTCCAGTGTCTGACGACTCTGAAATGGATTTAATAAGTTCTGATTCCAGAGAAGTGATAAGAAATTCCAGCTTTTGGGTATCATAAATCCCAGTTACTGAAAAAAACCTATATGCATTAGAAAGAACCCTTGCTCGGTCTTCTAGTGTCTCAGGTATCAACGAATGATCTTCAATTATTGGAGAAAGTATCAAATAAATTTGATTAAATGTTTGTTCGGAATATTCCATGGGAGTTTGAAGGGCATATTTTGGATCTTCTGTGATAGATTGACCTTGAGGGATTCCGAGAAGCTCAAGAATCGGCAACCACAGATCATTGCTAATTACAGCATGGTAAGCTTCTTGTGAAACCAACAAAAGAGACCCGAGTGTTTTTACGTCGCAATATTGTGATATATGATGGAATATTGAGACCGGAGGTGATTTTGGTAATGTATACTTTTGAGCTTCATTTTCAGTGGTAATAACCTCTAAAGCAGAGCTTTCTGATTCCTTTGGTTGTTCAATGGTATTGAGGTGATCTTGATCTGTTATTAAGTCTGCAGCTACAGGCACTGGAGTTAATACAACGTCATTGTTTGATTTATCAGTTGGTCCAGTTAAATCCAAAGCTAGTAAATCAGTTTGCGGTGGTTCCAAGCGTATATTTGATGAAGGCTGGTCCAAATCTAGCAAATCATGGTGTCCTTCGGCATCCAAATCCAGCAGATCATTATACGCCATGAAGTCTGGGGCTCCTAACCCATCGACCAATGGCAAAGTACTTGAAGCTGTACAACGCATTAAGTGCATCGCTCTGGGCAGTAGTTCTTATTCGTTTGGCTATTCTTTATCCCTTGGTGGGTCCAGAATATGTCAGCGAAGGTATTTCGGTTTTGCTTTCGTGGGTCCAGAGCTTGGCTCTACTTGAAGTCGTGCACAGTGCAGTGGGTCTTGTACGCTCTAGTCCAGTAACTGCAGCAATGCAAGTTGCTTCTCGTTTGTTCTTGGTTTGGGGAGTGGTTCGTTTGTTCCCGCAAAGCGCTGCCCATCCAGTATTCAGCTTGATGGTTGTGGCATGGTCGGTTACTGAGATCATCAGGTACGCATACTACTGGACTCAGCTTCGTGGAAAGGCTCCAGCATGGCTTGAGTACATCCGTTACACTTTTTTCATTGTTCTTTATCCGGTTGGAGCGTCTTCAGAGGCATTCCTGGCTTACCGTGCGCTCCCAACTGCTAGCTACTTCCACCCCCACTGGGCTCTTATCATGAAACTTGTTCTACTCATTTACCCACCCGCCTTTTACGTTTTGTACTCGCACATGTTTAGAATGCGTCGTAAGGTTCTGTCCACTCCCCCCAAAGCCTCAGCTAAGCCAGAGACTCGTAAATTAAAATAAATAAATACTTACAGATCTAATTGATCAACAATACGATCAACCAATGCTCGCTTCTCATCATCAGACATGGTGGAGTTCCGTGCTGACTTCAATTGCTCAGCAATTCTGTCTAAGTCCACATCAACAGTTTGAGCCGCTTCGGGTTCCAGTTCCGGTTCCTCGTCATTTTGGTCATACAATGCGGAATGGACAATTTGAACAATCTCATTTTTTTCTACTACCTCAATATCGGGGCTCTCCGCTTCCAAGTCGCCCATACTCACAGCCACGCACTTTCCATCTCCCAGTAAGGACGTAAAACAGGATACATCTGGCAGTGGAGTTCTATCGAATGTAAGAATAAATAACGTTAATGCATCACGGACCTCGCGTGCGGTATCACTAGCAAATTCTCGGGCCCACTCACTTCCGTCCTGGAACTCGTCAACCCACAGGGTGCAGCTGGAATTGAAGTACCGAGTTTGGAAGGTATGTTCAACAACTAAACCTTCGCTCACCTCAAATTCACGATCAGTCAGTAATTTTAACAGCTCGCGTTGACCGGAGTTTTTGGGCCCTGCGATCAGAATTCGCATATTAGCTTGCACCACTGAAGTTTCGTAATCATGGAGGACGTGAACTTCGTTGCCCTAGGCGGCGGCTCAGAGGTCGGGCGAAGCTGTCATATCCTGCAGTATAAAGGTAAAACAATTATGCTGGATGCAGGCGTACATCCAGCCTACTCGGGAATGGCCTCGCTACCATTTTACGATGACTTCGATCTGAGCCAGGTGGACGTCCTGCTGATCAGCCACTTCCACCTCGACCACGCTGCCAGTTTACCATATGTTATGCAAAGAACCAATTTTAAAGGCCGAGTGTTCATGACACATCCTACAAAAGCTATTTACCGGTGGTTATTGAGTGATTTTGTCAAAGTCAGTGGAGGTCCCATAGATGATGCTAATAGCGAGCTCTACAGCGTTGAGGACCTCAATGAATCATTTTCTAAAATTGAGGCGGTTGATTTCTATAGTACCGTTGACATTGATGGCATCAGGTTCACTGCCTACCATGCTGGACACGTTTTAGGGGCTGCGATGTACCTCATCGAAATAAGTGGTTTGAAAATCTTGTTTACGGGTGACTACTCGCGTGAGGAGGACCGACACCTCCATATCGCTGAGGTACCGCCTGAGAGGCCGGATATCTTAATTTGCGAGTCAACCTTTGGCACAGGAATGCTCCAACCACGACCTGAAAAAGAAAGCAAGTTGCTGTCACTAATCCACTCTACCCTCCGCAAAGGCGGTCGATGTCTGCTTCCTGTATTTGCATTGGGTGGTACTCAAGAATTGCTGCTTGTCCTGGAGGAATACTGGAACAACCATCCTGATCTTGAGGGTGTGAAGATCTACTACGCATCGGCACTGGCCCGTAAATGTATGGCAGTCTACCAGACGTTTATTAATATGATGAATGATGGCATTCGCCAAAAGTTTGCTGAGACAAAGACTAATCCATTCAACTTCCAGCACATCACATCACTACGCTCCCTCGACCGGTTTGATGATGTGGGTCCATGTGTGATGTTAGCCAGTCCTGGTATGCTCCAAAATGGGGTTAGTCGTCAATTACTCGAGCGATGGGCCCCGGATCCCCGGAACTCGCTTATTTTAACCGGTTACTCGGTTGAAGGCACCATGGCAAAGCACATTATTACTGAACCCCAGGACATCACGAGCCACACCAACCCCGAAATGCGTATTCCACGGAGGATCAGCGTAGATGAGATCTCATTTGCGGCACATGTTGATTTCAGACAGAATTCAGAGTTCATTGACCTTGTAGGGGCCCCACATGTCATTCTCGTACACGGAGAGACAACCAATATGGGGCGATTGAAGTCCGCACTTCTGTCTAAATATGCAAAAATGAAAGGTACACATGAGGAGGTGCGTGTTTACAATCCCAAAAACTGTGTTAAACTTCAGATACCATTCAAATCACAGAAAATTGCTACAACCGTTGGCTCCCTAGCTAATAAAGACCCGAACCCTGGGGAGCGAGTCAGCGGATTGTTGATCCAAAATAAAAAGGATTTCAAGCTTCAGCTGGTCACTGAGGAAGAGGTTGCCAAGCACTCGAGTTTGCGATCCACAATAATAATGGAATCTCAGTCCGTCGTTGTCGATGCTCCGCCTTCACTCGTCCAATTCCACCTCCTCAACATGTTTGGTGATGACCTCGCTGTGGACAGTGTCAGCCACTGGACGGTTATGAATTCAGTCAGCATCAGCTTTGAAGGGAAAAACGTTTACTCTGTAGGGTGGCAGGCCAACCACTTGAGTGACGTCTTTGCCGATACGGTATTGGCAGTTTTGCTTGGAGTAGACTCATCAAAAGCCTCGGTTAAGCTCACCACACAACCACACGACCATGACCACGACCACGAAAATACAGATGGAGACCAGACAATCGATGAAATTCGCGGATCAGACCGTGATGAGCAATTACGCTCCCTGCTTGTTCCTCACTTTGGTGACGCCTTCCAATATGATCCAGATACCAATATTGGCAAGGTAATAATCGATAATTCCTCCGCCGAAATTCGATTTGATGATCTATCGGTTCACTCTGCCACACCCACCCTTCAGCAGCGAGTGTTGCATGTCTTAAAACTCTGTGAGTGCATTGTTGATCCGTTGAGTGCGGAACGAAGAGGTAAGGAATAAAATTTTAGACAAATATATAACTTTTTAATCTTGCAGGCGCTCGATAACAATCTTCTTGATCTCATCGACGGTGTTGTTGGCAGCAAAAATACGCTTAGACTCGGCTTTCATCATGACCTTGAACTCCTCAGGAAGAACCTCATTGTCGAAGTTGAAACCAGGCTCCACACTCAGAGCTTCGGTGACAGCCTCGCTGAACTTGGCAGGGTGAGCCGTTGAAAGGACGACGATGGGGCCACTTAGTCTTTCTCTCTCGATAAGGGCAGCGTGAATGCCCACAGCAGTGTGGGGATCAGCCACGTACTTCGGGTTCAAAGTAGCATAGGTGGTTTGGATTGCCTCTAAAGTCTGAGCATCTGAGGCGTGCTGGGCAGCAAAAGTCGACTTGGCACGATCAAGGACCTCCTTGGGAACAGTGAAACCGCCCTTGGCCTTCAGCTGAGCCATCCATTCTCCAACAGTTTTACCGGCAGTCAAACGGTCGTCGGAAGCAGCATGCCACAAAAAGCGCTCAAAGTTGCTGGAAACAAGAATGTCCATGGCCGGAGAAAGAGTAGCGTGGACCTCAGCGTCCTTAGTGTAGCTGCCATTATTCAGGAAACGGTAGAGGATATCATTGGAGTTGGTTGCAATGACAAGGTTAATGGGCAAGCCCATTTCCTTGGCGTAGAAACCAGCCAAAATATCGCCAAAGTTGCCACTGGGAACGACGAAAGTGGCGGTGCCCTCCTTTTTCAAAGCGAAGTAGGCCTTGAAGTAGTAGGTGATCTGGGCAAGAATACGGGCCCAGTTAATGGAGTTAACCGCACCGACGTGGTATTTGTCGTTAAATTCACGGTCTGCAAATAACGACTTGACGATATCCTGGCAGTCGTCAAAAGTACCAGGAACAGAGATCGTCCTAACGTTCTTGTCGAGAACTGTGGTCATTTGCTGCTCCTGAATAGGCGAAACACGGCCAGTGGGGTACATGATGAACACATCAACGTCCTTTTTGTTTCTCAAACCGTAAATAGCAGCTGAACCGGTATCGCCAGAGGTAGCACCGATAACGGTGATGGTTTGACGGTCCTTGGCATCAGCAGCCTTACCAGCATTACGACGCATCAGGAAATACTCGAAAAGGTTGCCAAGAAACTGCAAAGCAACATCCTTGAAAGCGTATGTGGGTCCGTGGAAAAGCTCAAGGAGGTGCAAATCCTTTTGAGCATTAAGCTCCACAACTGGAGTGACCTGGGGGTCTCTGAAAGTCGAGTAGGACTTGTTAATTAATTTTTGCAAATCAGCGTGAGAAATTTCTGATTCTGAAACGTACAGCTTCATGATCTCAAATGCCAGCTCTTGGAAACTAAGGTTGGCCCAGTCCTTGAGGAAGCCAGCCTTGGGGGTGCTAGCCTTCTCAGGAAGGTACAGTCCTCCATCAGGGGCAAGTCCCTCAATGACTGCGTGCTCGAATGAGACCGGAGTTGTTGACGAACGGGTAGAATAGTACTCGAAAGGCATTTTAAAACGATGACGATGAAATTTTATGACTAATATAAAATATTATGTCTCGTTTGCCTCTGTCGGAGCGGCTTCCAGGCCAGGCCAAAAAACCACAGAAACTACTTTCTTGGTCCATAACAGATTCAGGAATTTTTTTTGACGACCGCTCATTAAATTACTTTTATCTCCCGAGACCGGATGTAGAGCGTGGAATCAACTTGTCAGTTGGTTTTGAGCCCAATGTTGACCTCGATCACAGTACGACGTTGTTGGATGGCGTTCTCAATGGTTTGCTTAAACTAGAAGAAACAACTAGGGAGAAAACTCAAGCCCAGATAGTTTGCTGGAGAGGTTTACTAACTCAGCTCCTCATTCGTAGTCAGGGACATGTTGACCGCTACGCTCTGGCGGAGGAATTGAGCGTAGAAGTGGTTAAATTCGATGGACAGATATTCTTGTCACAAAGGAAAACCCCAAAAACACAAGGTGATCTGAAATTCATGTACAGTGGCTACAAGTTCGAAGAGGCTGCTACGCTTCCGAAACCATGGGGAGAGTGCACTCGGGAGGAAATTGAGCAGAGATACGTTAAGCCATTGCGTAAAGAGAAGGACCAATATTGTATACTTGTTAAGAGCGGTGTCGGTGGAGTCGAATGTGTTTATGGTGCGGAGGCCGACTGTGTAGAGAAGACACCCACTACAGATTCAACAAATGAGTTTATAGAGCTTAAAACAACTCGTGTGATTGAGCATCGGGGTCAGGCAGCTTCATTCGAGCGTAAGCTCATGAGAACATGGCTCCAGAGTTTTCTGGTTGGAATTCCTCGAGTAGTTTATGGCTTCCGTGATGACCAACTTATGCTCCGAGCTGTGGAAGACTTCCGTGTAGCAGCAATGCCACAGTTGATTAAAAGATCTAAGGTTCTCAAACCCGAACAGAAGTGGAGCGGTAATGACATCATTGCATTCTACAATGTCCTGGTACACTGGCTGGTTGATCGTGTTGAAGATGATCAAACCTATGTTTTGAGCTTCCAGCCAAACTCTACTGAGTTCCGGTTAGCTAAGGAAGAGATAAAGCATGAAAATCGTGAAATTGCATTCTTGAGCAATGATTTTGTTAACTGGAGACGAGAATTGGCTAAGGCTACTACTAGTGTATAGTTTTTCAAAAAGCCTAATAATAGCATTGCTCTTGTGAAACTAGCTGAGTCTATTTTTTGCAAAATTTATTGAAATTGGAGAGTACCGTCATACAGCCCCGAGTTTTCAAACAGTAGTCAAGTGCTAGAGCTTGAATTATCAATCCAAATGGCGACGAATAAACGAGAAGTTTTCTCGTAAACATACTAAAAAATGCATGTTACAATACAGAAAGGATGTCAACATTTGTGCTCATGAGGACGCTACCATGAATAGGGACTAGGACTGGATGAAAAAATAAATAATTATTGAACGGAGGGCCCGCATTTTATTAGCTCAATTTCTATTTTGAACCCAACTTTTACAACGGTCAGGGCCCATACCAAAGGCAACAGAATCTGCTTGTAGTACAGGCACTATCTCATACCTATGAATTTATAAACGTAGACTCGATATAAAAACGTAACTTTACATTGTGTATATTTCAAGCATAAAATACTGAGTTTATTAAGTTGTTATATTACAAGCTAAGGTGTGGCACGATATACAATCTGTCTTTGTTGTCTGAATTGAATTACCCCTCTCTTTTCCATTACATGAAGAGCCATATCAAGAGCAACTTTAGAAAAATCATACCTTCCCCCAACAAACTGTCTAAGAAGCGTGTTGTATGACGTGTGGAACCCCACCGGTACACGATCCTTGACTTTTTCTTCCACTTTGCCGACTTCGTCAGCGACTTTGCGGCTTTGTACATCCTGTCCAATTGCATTGACGGTTGATGCATCAAAAAGTCTAATTGCCTCACGAACATGATCCTCAGTGGCAACAGCCTGAAGGTGAAGCTTGGCAATTGATTCAGCAATACGTACCATAGCCTCAAGTTGTCGAACTGTAACAGGAACTGAGGATCTTTCGTTAGAAAACAGCTCTTGTTCATGATTCTGTTTACGAATTGACACGAAGTGGGCAATTAAAAGCTCACTTGCAGCCCGTGAAAGTCGAGGAGCACACGTTGCTCGACAATACTCCACATACCGTTGCATTACACTGATTGGAATTGCACCCTCCCGTTCCTGCTGCTGTTGGGGTCTGCCGCTCTTCAACTGTGTGTTCAAAACATGCTGTGCAACATCTCGGTCATGCTCGCGGTTATGTTCGTCTTTAATGATGAAGATCATGTCGAAACGCGAAAGGATTGTGGTTTGGAAATCAATGTTTTCGCCAGGACTTTTGAGGTCATCATAACGGCCAAACAGCGGGTTGGCAGCTGCAAATACACTCGTACGCGAGTTTAAAACGGTGGTAATACCCGCTTTTGCAATGGAAATGGTTTGCTGCTCCATTGCCTCGTGGATAGCAACTCGGTCCTCTTCCCTCATTTTGTCAAACTCATCAATACACACAACTCCTCCATCAGCCAGTACCATAGCACCGCCCTCTAAATAAAAGTCCCGGGTTACTGGGTCCCTTTGGACTGATGCAGTCAAACCAGCCGCAGATGAGCCCTTACCAGACGTATAAATCGCAATTGGAGCAACCTTTTCCACGAATTTAAGCAACTGTGACTTTGCGGTTCCGGGGTCACCAAGTAAAAGCACATTGATGTCTCCTCTGAGCCTAATATTATCCGGTAATAGCCGTCTGGAACCCCCCACGAGCATGCATGCAATAGCTTTCTTAATGTCCTCGTGACCCCAGATGCTTGGAGCAATGCTATCAGCAAACACGCCCAGCAAGTCTGGTGTTCGGCTCAAAGCGGCGAATTGCTCAATCTCCTCTTCAGAAAAAACTGCATTCTCTCTAGCCTGTTGGCCCGAACTCAAAGTCATGCCAACAACACGAACGTAAGGATTTCGAATAGCAACTGCGCCAGCACTCTTCACACGTCCTTGGTAAATTGAGTAAATTCCAAAAACTGTGCAGCGACTACCAGGAATAGCACGGTTCGCCAAGGAGCGGTCTACCGTCAACAGAATGTTCCGGGGAAGCTCACCAACAGGGACATCTTCCGGGCTTTCCTGTAGCTTTAAGACCTGTTGATCAATAAACTCGCTTTGATCGTGCACTACAACGTAGGGATTAGGCGGGCAATCGTTGTTTCGACCAGCAACTGTAGGAGCAGTGCACTTAGTGGGGATACTCAACGCACCAAACCCACCATTGACATTCATGCGAATAATATGACGACAGTTTCGGCACATGAGCTGTAAACTAGTGGCTTTAGACGACAGTGGCGAGGCGCTAATGATGATACCAGGGATTCGCACTAATTTGCCGATATGAGTAGCGTTAAGCTGTCGGATAGGAGTCGTATTGGCAGAAGAACTAAGCACAATTTGAATTCCGTAGGGAATGCCCTGTTCGAGATCCTGTTCTCCATTTGATTCCTCATTTAACGCAAAAACGATCCGGCGAGCAGCACTTAAAGCCGCTCTTTCGAAAAGAGGCAAAATTTCCGTAGGCTCTTCGGTCAGCATGTGCGCCAGATTCTCGTCGAATGCAATAACGTGTGCTACATCCACTTCCAGGAAGTATTTGTGCATCAGGACATTCTCTCGCAACTGCTCACGATAGGTGTATGTATTATCGGTGTAGTAGCCAAAGATAAAGCTTCTGAAACGGGTCTCAACCTCAGAGAGTTGTGTTTCGCCCGAATTTCCGTCATCCCTGCCAGGGAGACCCACACTCGTGGTATAAACACGAGCTTGATCAAAGGACATTACGGTGGTGACTTAACTGGCATAACTAATTAAGGGTTTGTTAATGTACTGGCTCTGACTCAGCTGACGCGTAGCGAAACTAATTTGGGCAGTATAGTCACATGTACCCCATATAGCGGCCCGAAATAATGGGTTCAAAGTAAAAATTCGACCAAATAAACATAATATTAAATCTACAAATATAGAAGTATCTCCAACTGGAAAACTGTGATACGTACGTTTTTTTTTCAAATACTCACTATGCTCAAATTTTAGTGAGTGTTATGAGTATGAGTTGGATATAATGGACGCGACGCGACTCCCTTGCCCAGCAAAAATGCAATCACCAGAAAGTATTGCCGGAAAAACATCAATTGATGCCCCCGCAGAGGAGGAGCTTGGCATTTTCCCCCAAAATTCTTTAGTGGATGCCCTTGAAGGCAATGGGATCACCAAAAGTGACATCTCAAAGCTGAAAGAGGCAAAGTACTTCACGGTTCAGTCGGTGGCGTATGCCACCCAGCGTGCACTAGCGAATGTGAAAGGTATCTCCGAGAACAAAGCAGCCAAGATCCAGGAGGCAGCTTACCAGGAGGTAAATATGGGTTTTACCACCGGTGCTGAAACCTATATGCTCCAGGAGCAGCTCATTAGCATCACCACCGGATCGAAAGCTTTAGACACGTTGCTGCGTGGTGGAATTGAGACTGGATCTCTTACTGAAATTTTTGGCGAGTATCGTACTGGTAAATCCCAGATCTGTCACCAGCTCGCTGTGACTTGCCAACTTCCACTTGACATGAACGGAGGAGAAGGCCGGTGCATGTTTTTGGATGCCGAAGGCACCTTCAGGGCTGAACGTGTACGCTCAATTGCATTGAGGTATGGACTGGATCCACATGAAACCCTCAACAATATCGCAGTTGCTCGTATTTTCAACCACGAGCATTTACTTAAGCTTCTTGATCTGGCATCGGCAATGCTTTCTCAAAGTAGATTCTCCATCATCATCGTTGACTCGGTAATGGCACATCTTCGTACCGACTTTCAAGGACGAGGTGAGCTCAGTGAGCGCCAGGCCAGATTGGCATCAATCTTACGCAAGCTGAGAAACTTGGCTGACGAGTTCGGTGTTGCAGTTGTCTATACCAACCAAGTAACTGCACAAGTGGATGGTCTTTCGTTTGCTCCTGATCCCAAGAAACCTATTGGCGGAAACATCATGGCTCATGCTTCCACAACCCGCCTGATGTTCAAGAAAGGGCGAGGTGAGCTACGAACCTGTAAGGTATGCGACAGTCCGTGCTTACCTGAAGGCGACGCACAGTTTGGCATTTATGAGAATGGAATCGATGATCCTAGAGAAAAAGATGCCCCCATAGATGAAGACAACTGAAATGTCGCTGTAAGTAATGAGAATTCATGAAAATCTTAAGTATTAATGTAATTATGTTATCGCAAGCTACTCTTTTCGCTAAGATGTAAGTTTACGTACTTCGTTGTTGAATTCGCGAATGGAAATATCACAAGCAATTTCTCTGCACATCTCCCTCCGTTGGTTTTCGGGAAGCTTTGGCATGAACTCAGCGCCAATGGCTCGTTCAATTGTATTTAGAGGAACTGCAAATGAATTCAGAGGCACACTGTTGTCTATTTTGTCATTCGGAAGTACAAACGCAGCCACTGCTACTCCGTTTCTAGGAAGACTGGGTAACAATGGGCTCTCTCCAATAAGAATCTTGAAGAAGTGGGTGGGCACAGCAATACTAGGAGGATTCCCAATGACCTCGTATTGAACTACCATTTTTCCGCTCACAGGATCACGCCTTGGGAGGTAGAGTGGTCCAGTAACCACTCGCACTGAGCTGTATGACTTTGTCAAGTCCCTAACGAAACGCTCGAAGTGAGCCCAGTAATCGCGGTTGAAGCCTTCACCAACCTGTGGTGCCATGTTTGTAAGGTAAAACGTTTCATCCATAGCGGTTTGGGAGAAGCGTGCATTGGCAGCTGGAGCCTGGTGGCCTCGATCATAGCCACTGCGGAAGTAATCGGCCAACCGGCCTCTAAACAGCGGGGGGATTACAGTGTCCTCTTTAAAGTGGGACTGGCTACGATCACCTCCGCTTTTGGCACGAGTTGAACCGGTGGTAATGTGTTCAATGACCCAGTGCGGGTTCCGAAGGGCACGATTGTAACAGCTAACAAACTCTTCGCGTTTTTCAACATCGGCTACTGGGATGGGAAAGCCGTACCGAGCAAAGTACCCGGTTGGATCAACGCCAAAATCGCCAGGCTTTGCTGGAACTTTGCCAGGCTGGCTCACCGCAGGGGGTGAAGCAGGCGGTGTAACGGTTGCACTTGATTTTCCTCCGAACCACATAGGGCAGAATTCCACCGAAAGGGGCATTATACATATACCCAAATTGAAAAATGCTAAGATTGAGGTTAATAGTTAATAATTTTAAATAAATGACGTGAGCTCAATACCGCTATCATCCTCGCTGACCTCGCTTTCCTCACTATTCTCGTCTGATACCTGTTGGGCTAAAATGTCCTGCAGTACATTCCGGTCTGCAGGGTCCATCCTCCACACTGTTTCTTTAAACAAAGATGGTTGCTTAGATGCAAGATCTAATACCAACGAGTTTACTTGATTGTATTGGGAACATGAAACAAGTACTGGGAGCACCAGGGATAGTGATTCAAGGGATCCATCAAGTTCTGCATATAAAACAAGGGCTTTGAGGGCCTGTGTCCGAAATTCTTTTAAATCATCACCTGCTTTCGAGGTTCTAATCAAGCCAGGGAGACATCCATAGGCAAATGCACCACCGCTGGGTGTGCCTCCACATACTTTTATCACTGCCAATATACACTGTAAGGCAACTCCGGCTTCTTTCTTTGAGTCGGATTCAGATTCAGATGATTCAGATTCATTTGTAGGTACAAGCACCTTTTTCAAAGCATCTCCTGCACGTTCACCGAACCTTTGAACCTCCGTAAGCGATTCAGGGCTTAACAAAACCTTAGAATTGGTACATGTAAGAGCCGAACAAACCAGTAGGGCCTCAGTGGTAGAATTATTCTCTACTGCTTTTCGAAGTGAAGCAGTAAGAGCACCAATGATGAAAGTAATACCACGTTGTTCAGCCTGAGCCGCCAGAATTTCTAGCAGCTTTTTGAAACTTGGAGCCGCAACTGCAGGCGCAAAGTGGTTGAGCTGCTCAAAAATTCGGAGCAGACAAAGCCACAAATCATTTTGAATCACTTCACGAAACACCTGGGTTATGTCAATGAGTGTATCCATAGTATGCTGGAGCAACGCAGTTTGATCAACAGTGGGATTTGTGCTAACACTGGTTTGAGTCACAAAAACCTGGGGCATAAGTGATCGTAGTGGCTGCATAGCAATTTTTAGCACCTCGAAAAAATGATCGACACTGTCATCAGTCTCGGGTTGACCGGCAACTAAACTGCGAGCGATGGAAAGTACACACTGCTGCTCCTCGGGAGTTCCAGTAACCATTACACGGTACAAAATCTGTACGATTTCCTCAAAATAGGAGTTTGCAGAAGATATAGCCAGTGTGCTGGTTTCTGGAGTTAGAACAATCTCAAGCGTCTGTAATACAGCCAAACGGTGTTCACGAATGGTCGGCTGTTCAATTACTGATACTTCATCAATGTGATTAGTGTTGTGCTGCAGGGTCTCTAGGAGTGACTGGAAGCAGAGACCACAAAGTACCAAGGGGCTAATGTCAACCTCGCTAAGGTTCTGAGGCAGTGCCAAAGCTCGGGCAATGCTCACCCATGTTGCACGGTAGGCAGCCTGCATAATGCAGCTAACTTGAGTGTCCTTCATTTGGACAACCAGATCTTCCATAGAGGTTACTGCCCACTGGGACTCAACAACTGATTTTAAAACACCGTAATCAACCAAGGTTTTGGCCCAAAACTGAATCAGCTTAGGTCTTAAGGGCCCGATAATCTCCTGGAGATGTTCGCGGCCAGCTGTATGATTCTCTACTTCCGCCCACACAGCAAGAACAGAGACTATGAATACGCGTCTTGCATTCGAAGTCAGTTCAACCTCTCCTAATGCAAAATCACCATCTATAGTGTGAACAGAAGCCTCCAATACCCTCGTGAGTTTCTGTAGTTTCTCCTTTGATTTGATAACTGGTGACTTCAAAAAGGTACTGCTGGTATGTAGTGCTGCCAATGCAACACCAGGTGTGCTATCCCTTCTAAAAGCAGGTGACAATGCACTGATTATCTGCACTTGATACTGCTCCAAAAGTGAAATATTTGGAAAGTCAGGATCATCCAGCTCACCAAACTGTAAAATTACTTCATTAAGAAGTCTGAGCCCAGCAAATTGGAGTCCTGAAATCTGAGATGTTGCGGAAGAAAAGGCAATTTTAATAATATCCCCAACTTTGCTAGTACACACACAACGTGAACGCTCACGTACCTCGGTGTCGCCAACATCAGTTTTCAATACTCGTAGCAGTAATTCAATGGCAAAAGCCCTAGCTTCCCACGAAAACTGATCATTTTGACGTTCATCTGACTTCACATCTAGTGTAACGTCTTCGTCTGCAGCAACTGCGGTTGGTGTTACCGATGCCTGCTTAATAGCTTCCACTGAGTCTTCATTTCGGGTTACGGCATTAACTCTGTTCACAAAGATATACCGTGGTTTCATTACTACTGCCATTAGGCGTGAAATCCAGTGGGTAATTTCCACATCAGTTTTTGAGGTCTGGTCAACCCAGGAATGGAAAATGGCTAAAATGGTGGGGTGACGGGGGTACCTATCGAGCAACAACCATAATGCATCGTCCATATTAGGCTTTGTGGCAGCAAAAAGAGACGAGGCAGAGAGTTTCATGAGCATCAACAAGCCATTAACTGCCGCATCAACCTCTTCTTCGGAACTTTTACAGCCAACAACAATATTTTTCCAACGACGAACCAATAGTGACCAAGTAATTCCCTGTCGTGAATAATAGTATAGCTCGATGAAACTTTTCCACGCAAGCGCTCTGACACCAGGTTCGCTGCTATTCTGTAATTGGTCTGCCAAACATAAAATAATAGCACGGTTTTGCTTGTTAGGCTCGGTGGACAGCATGGGGCCAATACGAGCAACAATTAACGCAAGCGATTCTGCAACTTCGCGTCTAAAAACTGCATTATTGTTGTGGCTATCAAGAAGCATTGTGAGCCCAACTGTTTTCAAAGTGCACTTTACGTACTTCTGATCAACCATTTCAGAACTGGTTAAAGTGCGACGCATACTTTCTAGAGCAGGAATATGAACTTCTTCGTGGGGGTGTGCAGCCATTGGCATAAGGACCTTGAACATTGCCTCCAAAAGCGCTAAATTAGGCCACTGCTCGGAAATATATCCCAAAGCAAGTACGTGGGATCCACGAGTGTAATAATCAGCATTTTCACTAACTGCCACATCCAACAAATCTTTAACAATTGATGCCAGAATTGGTGAGCCAGAGGTGTCAATACGTAAGGCGCGTGCGAGTACCCCACAGCTGCGGAGGGCATATGGCCTCACATCAGTATTTTTTACATTCAACAAGCGCTTGACAAGAGATAAAATTACTGTTAGTACGCGTTGAGAGAAAATTGCACTGCTTTCAAGGGTAGCCAAAAGAAGTTTCGCAACGTTGTAAGTAACGGCTCGACACCTGAATGACTTGCCGGAAATGGAATTCTCCAAATTTGTGAGAACTGCATCGAATACGCTTTCCTTGATACGTTCTGGTTGCATTGGTAAAAGCTTAGCCGTGGTGTCAATAGCAAGATCAACAACTGCAGTACTGACATCATTTGGTTCAGCACAGTTGAGGAAAATAACAGCGTCCAAATCGTTGTTTAGGGAACGTCTGGGGTCATTTGGAATACTTGCCATTCCGTATTCAGTCATTCCTTTTGCATCTAACGCCTTTTCATCGCCCCCACTTCCCTTTTCATTTTTTTCTCCAGATTTTATTCCCGATATTGCTGAGTCGACATGAACCCCAGTTGTCTTTGAATAGCTACCAGGACTAGTTGAATGGGCAATATACTTAAGCAACAAACTTGAAGGGTAATCGGTTTGCTTTCCGATATCTAGTACCAGCTTGTAGCATTCAAGCAATCTCCTTCGCACATACGGGTTCGGTGAGCTTTCAACCAGACTCCAGAGGCTATTAAGGACCTTGCTGATCCTTAAAGTAACGTCTGGAGTAAGTAAAACACGATTCTTGGAAATGAAAACAACCATACCCGCAAGTGCCGCCTCAGTGTGCTCAGGTGATACTTGGACCTGAAGATGAGATTCCCATAATCCGAGTAGTTGAGGAACCATAGGTTTGATAACTTGTGGGCCAAGGCAGAGCACACCAAGTATAAATGTCCAGCCTGAGCGATACTCTAAAACATCTGAGCTACGCAGGAGGTTAACACCAAGTAACAGAACTCGTGTGTTCAATTCCACATCTCCATAAAGAGGGAAACGGCTACTTTCAGATATCATTGCACTGATAACGTATGCCAGTACTCGTTTACGTTCGGATGTAGCCTCTAATTCAAACTGCTTGAGGCAGATACTCGCAGTAATTCCAATGAGGGCTGGAGCACTCGCACAAAGTTCTAGCAAACATTTAATAATAAGCGCTAGTTGTTCATCTGTGGGATTTTGTTTACCATTTACAATCAGGGAGATAGTTGCTTGGTGGACCATCTCAGCCACAGGCTGGACTGCATTGCCAAGTAACTTTACAAGGCTCCCAAGACAAGCTAGCACGCTCTCCATCAACGGTTTTAAATTCAAGTCCTTCGTCTTCTTTGATACAGGAGGTGCCTGTGCCAAAGCTAGTTGTCGAATCAAAACACCGAGGGTATCCACACCAGCATGGTCTGTTCCTAACTTCTCAGAAACCAGTAAATCCACAATTAATGCTTTTGCGAGCTTATGGGGTAAAAGGAGCAGGTTTGGGATGTATATTTCCTCTAAATCAGCTTGGAATCCAGAAGACTGCGGGTCAAGCATACTCACAAGGTGATAAAGCAACTTTTCATATCCTGAAACACGTAAATGTGTGCGTTTTGACGGTTTTTTGTTCGTGTAATGTTTCTCATAACTGTTAATTGCCTTGACAATCTCTGCCTTCACACCCTGAGAGCCATGATTAACAAGAAATACGGCGTAGAACTTAGCAGCTGCTTCAGCAACACTTTCATTTACAGCTAGAAGCCCGTAATCCTGGTAAATTTGAGTGATTGAACTGGTATGCTTGGCTAAGAAACGGGCATTTGGGAGAGGCACCAAGGCTGTAAGCAGGCTGAATGCACGAGCAACAGACTCTGGGCCATATTTTCCCGAATTTTCAATACAATTTTTGGCTATACTAACAGCAGAAGATAGTGATTTTTCATCTACAGTCGACGAAGAGGCTTGAGTAAGCGTCCAGAGAATTGTATTACGATACCACAAGGTCTGTGGCATTACCGGGGCGATTTTAAATGATTCAACACCGATAACAAATACATTAGCAGACATCTGTCTGATATGTGAGCTTAGGTGGACAGCAAGGTGTCCTAAACCGGAGATCGCTAGATGCTTCATCGGGCTGTATCGATACCCCTGTTTGGCATCAATAATTCTAACGAAAAGATCCAAAAGATCACCACAGAGCTTCTCACTGTTTGGCTGTTCATAAAGTGCCTCGACAAGTAAGCCGAGAGTCTTACGTGTCGCGTGTGACTGGGACTCGGGATTACGCACTGCAAGCAGTCTAAGCAGCAGTTTTAGATCACCAAAGACTTCTTCTCCGCTATTGGGAGTGTGCCTAACGTACGATGCTGCATCGCTCATCCATCTAAGGGCTTCTAGCGGCAATTTTTCAGCACTGACACTCTCATCGAACCTGGAAATAGGCATGGGTGAAGGGTGATGAGGGTGAAGGTTATTAACAATAGTATATGTACAAACCGACAGAATAATGATGATTTTAGTACAATAGCCTTTCTATGTGAATTTTTGTACGGTAACCCCCTCGTTAAAAATGTCTAGAAGAAGCATACCATTACAGAATTGGGCAAGCCATATACTATTGCTAATATTACAAAAAGTGAATTATAATTTGTTAATGTGGCAGTTTCAATCTCTAGAAACGGTTGGAACTTTAATTTCAGCTATAAAAAAGCCACATAAACTTAGAATAATGTTCATATTACCGCTTTGGCTAAATTTAAATGAAAAAAATAAATCTAGTAGATCAGAAGCCACTTGAGTGATTTTCACCTTTAAATGTATAGTTGTATTGGATCAGCGAGTAATATTGAATGTAAAGCGGTAAAAATCCTATTTATTTGCTAATATGTCATAATTCTAAGATGTCATTGGTTCTGCATACCCCGCACTCCGCAACCCTCATAACATGCAACGACAAATAAAAGCCTGTACACATTGTAGGCAACACAAAGTAAAGTGTGATGCTGCCAAGTGTTACCCCGAGAAATGTTCTAGATGTCGAAAGTTTTGTCTTAAATGCGTGATCGATCAACACTTTAGGCCGCAAAGGGGTGGCCAGGTTGAGTTACTCCGTGAACACATTGCACAAATGCAAGAGCAAATACACGCCATCACCTCAAATGGTCCTGAAACTAAAAAAGCTAAAAAAGAATCGCACTCACCACCAGGTAATGTAAAGACTCCAAGTCCTACTAGTTTGGATCTGCCAAGCTTCGCAGCCGTGCATAAAGAAGAAGAAACAGATGTGAAGCAAATAGAAGCAAGTGTCGCCGAGAGAATGGCGGCTGGTGGTCGTTTAGAACCAGTAAGAGGTCCTTATAAACTCGAAAACGTGGTTTTAGAAGAACCAAAAGCCAATGAAATGCACGATTACTTCATACGCGAGTGTGTGCCTTACATGCCTATGTTTGAGAGTATTACAGCGGGTGAGCTGTATGCCCGAAGTGAGTTTTTATTTTGGACAGTGATGGTTACAGCTGCTGCTTCTGAACCCACTGCTGAGTTATACCTTTCTTTAGTGGGACCAGTAAAACATTTAGCAGCAACAAAATGTTTACTAGCCACAACACGCTCAAGCAGTATTGTTCAAGCATTGCTTGTTCTTTCCACTTGGCCTTTGCCTTCTGAGAAGATGCTGGAAGACATGAGCCTTCGCTACGCTTCACTTGCATATAGCATGGGCCTTCAGTTGGGAATTCACCGAGGCAAGTTTATTTACGAGTTCTCGAGGAATCAACAATTAATGCCCAATGCTGTCAAATGGCGAACAAGAACCTGGGTGCAAACATACATTACCCAACACATGATATCTGCCTCCACTGGCATTCCTGCCGCTATGCCAGTAGATCACGTCGTTGACCATGCATTGCACGATGACGAGCACCCATTGTCCGCAAGGACTGTAGCAATGCTAAAAATATCGATGTTCTACTCCAAGCTCGTTGCTTTAATGGGCTCCAACATCTCAACTATGGATGGCCTAATGGATGCAAGCTTGAGGTGCCCAACACTCGACTTATTAAAAACAGACTTGTATACATTGTTTCCTCCTACCACAGATTTTGCTGACCCCGTAATCGAAATAACGTTCCTTTATGCCCGTTGTTTACTTGACTGCTTCGCATTTTTGCCTGATACACCAATAGCCAGCCAGGGTGCATTTGTTATGGATGCTTTCCAGGCCTGCACCCGTATAGTTACTGTTGTCCGTCAGCTAGTAGGAACGCGAAGGATTACGGAGTTTCCAATATTTGTTAGGAACCCATGCTCTCTGGCAGCAATCATTTTGTTTAGGCTCCAGCTTCTGCCAGCTTTACCAGAACAATGTGTTGTCAGTGCTCGCGAGTCGGTGATAACAATTCACCATATGTACCGCAACCTTCCTCCAAGCTGGCTAGAGCCCAGTGCTTCCAACGATGTTTCAAGAATCGCTAAACTCTTAGAAAGTCTCAATCACGTCATGAAAACCTATCCAGAACTCTTACATTCACGAAGGGTAATGAGACACATGCGCTCACATCTTACATTCTCCATGTTCTACGAGTATTTATACATTATACATGAAGCCAAACGGAGAAATGCTCAAAAAGGTGAGAAGGGTCCACCTGTAAATGCGAGTTTCGAAGAAAGTCCGCCAGACCAAGGTAGCCCAAAAGGGACCCTTCGAAATCTCATACACTCGAATGATAATGCACACCGTCGTGAACTCAATCCACTACCTCTGTTCTCTAATATAAGCAGTGATACCTTTGTATCCAACACCGCTATCTCGCCCAATGGTACAACTCTAACAAAGCTCACCCGAACTGAAAATACAGAAGACAGTGACGCGAATCTAACCCCTCCAAGAGAGGGAGATGGAAGACAAGATCCAAAGCCAGACCACCAAAAAGATATTTTGGATATGCAGTTAGACACGTTTATGGATATTGGGTATCCGCTGGATGTTGACTCAAATGGGGTGTTTATGGGCCTTGACTGGATGAACACTGAAGGTGACGATTTCTTGGGATGGATGATGCCTAGAAATGAATAAAAATAAACTTATAGAATGCATACATATATATATTTTCCTTTTCAATTATCATCTCCGGCAGCCTCACCTTCAAAACTTGATAAGTTCTCAACTTGAACAGCACTATGCCTTAGTGAATCATCCTCTGCCGAAACCGAAGGTGCTAGTACGGGAACTTGAACTGTTCGTCCAGCTCCTAGCTGCTCACGTTTCTGAATTACAGCAGCTTTTTTATTGGTATTGGATTGAGTGATCCAGATCATTGTTGCTGTAATAAGTCCAATTGCTGCTAAACTCCTTCGGGTGATTTGCCAGCGTAAGTTTTCAATTTCTGACTTGAGCTCAGAGTTTAAGCGAGTAGAAATCTTGTTCTGAAGCTCTTGGATTTTTAACGAGATCACATTTTCTTCTGCTCTGGCTGAATTTTTACGTTCATGTACTTCAATGTCCAAATCAGCCTTCAGCATATTGGTCATTTCGGTTGCCTCATGCTCTAAGATCTCAACATCTCGCTGAAGACGGGCAAGACCTGATCGGTAGCTAGTTGAGTGTGTTTGACGAGAGTTGCTGATTTCATTCCGAACTTCTGAACATGCTGCGTCAAATAGGTATGATTCATTAGCAGCCGCAGAAACAGGTACGGCCTGGGTTGTGCAAGAGCTCACTAGCTCATCAATTAACTCTTGCATAGTTCTCATTAGAATTTCAGATTGACTGGGGGTTAATCCAGCCGATCTAAGCTCGGAATAAACATCCTGGGTATCAAAGAAATACGATCTGCCGGCCGGTTCCGTCTTAGTTGAACTGGATGTGACATTGACTGCTTCTAAAAGTGGCCTTGTGGATACAACGGGAACTTGAGCACCAAATTCTTTTTTGAGTTTCTCAATATCAACGGAAAGCGACCTCAGAAGTGAATTTGTACGGTCATCCATCATCTCTATAAAGCGGTCCCGTTCGGGGGCATCCGGAAGAATTGACTCTTTTGGATTAGATGTTGCGTTCGATGTGTGTATGAATAGGCATTTGGGAGTCCTGAAATTAGCAAGAGAGGATCTCAGTGGCAAAAATGGACGCAATCCCCCTCTGCTCAGCCTCATTCACTGGTAAACTGCTGGTTGCTTGTTCGACGATGGCAGCTCACCGTCAGTATCATGTAGCGCGCGGCTAGCCGACCCTTGCACACCTGACCTTTGCTTATAAAGTTGTTATTAATATCAATGGCTTGGTTGGACAAGTTATGAACTTGTTAGAAAATTATTGAAACAGCATAGGCCTGACGCGTAGCGCAGACGTGACGTGGTTGTAAGATCCACCTCAAAATATCTAATTTTACAGCAAAAATTGGCATGAGAAGAAAAATATATCTTAAATAATGAATAATGAGGATATTTTTCGTCATTTATTTTTTTTTTAACGCCCACATTTTTTTCAATTAAGGATGAGGTTTCTTTTTCTTCCCTGCATGTCTAAAGAGCCTTCATGACGTCATTAGTCACAGGGCCACCAAAGGGTCTGTTCTAAAAACATCTTTTCGTCACAAGAAATGCGTGACTTCTCTGTAAGTTGAGGAGACAGGTGTAAATGCATATCATCGATAATTCATTAAATACACATAGCTCTAATCGAAAAACCACCCTGAAGTATGTTACATATATACCCATTAAGGGCAAAATGCAAGTGCCTTGAATCGGCCGCCACCCAAAATATTAAAGGCTGGTTCAGAGCCATAACTTGGTAAGCTGGCCCTGCGTTTTTCTCTAGACCCTTGTTCAATGGGTGAGTTTTTAGTGGAATAGGGCAGAGCCTTACCCTGCATTCCATGTGCATAGGTTTTTTTTCTCTCGCAGCCTAAGTTTGAGGCTTTACGAATATATAGATCATATAATCACTTGATTTTAGAATATCGAAACTGTTAAGACACCCGATCGATGTCTGAAGCTTGTCCTAGCAGTAATAGTGTCCAGACTATCGTCACCTCGCTCATTGCGAATGGTGTGATGTTCTTGGCTTTTATTGCAGCTTTTATTTTATTAAGACCGAAGAATAAGCTCGTGTATGATCCTCGTGTCTACTCAAAGGAGGTTACTGACGCCGATAGGCCTCGTGAGCTCCCTAAAGGCTACTTTACTTGGCTTGTAGATCTGTTGACGCGTCCTGATAGTGAAATTATCCGCGATGCAGGTCTTGATGGTTACTTCTTTTTGCGTTACTTGCGTTTCCTCTTTTACATTGCTGTGTTAGGTATGATCTTACTTATGCCTATTTTACTGCCAGTTAATGCTACCAACGGCGCCAATTGCAAAGGATTCGATTTGTTGGCCTACGGTAACATCACAAACCACAACCGTTACTATGCCCACGCACTTCTTAGTTGGTTATTCTACGGGCTTGTGTTGTTTTTCATCTACCGTGAATTTTTGTTCTATGTTGGTACTCGTCAAGCAGTTCTTACTAGCGAATCTCAGAAGTACTTGTTGTCTAACCGCACCATCCTCATTAATGATGTTCCCAATGAGTACCTTACTGAGGACTATTTGATGAGCGTCTTTTCTGGTGTCAAACATGTTTTCATCTCTCGTGATGCAAGTGACTTGGCCGATGCTGTTAAAGAGCGTGCTAAACTCTATGGTAAGCTTGAGGGCACTGAGACCTCTTACATCAAGGGTGCCTTGAAGGCCCAGCTTAAGCAAGAGAAGAAAGCTTCTAAGAAAGGAACTGAAGTTCCCTCTGCTGACGATATTAACAACTTTGTTAAGAAGCAGCCAACCCACCGCCTTGGGTTGTTTGGAGGTAAGCTTCCCTTCGGTGGTAAGAAGGTTGAAACTCTTCCTTACTTGAAGGAACAGATCCCTCTTGTTGATAAGAAGATTGAAAAACTGAGAGATGAGTACAAAAACTGCGAAAAACGTGCTGCTGCTTTCTTGGTGTTTAACACCCAGTATGACGCTGAAGTTGCTTCGCAGATGCTCCCTTTCCACCGTCCCTTGCAAATGTCTCCTCGTTCTATTGGTGTTTTGCCTAGTGAAGTCATTTGGGAGAACATGAACATGCGTTGGTGGAGACGACTTCCCTCGGCTCTTCTTGCTAGCAGTTTCTGTGTGGCTCTGGTTGTCTTCTGGGCAATTCCTGTTGCTTTCGCCGGTTTTATCTCGCAAATCAGTCACTTGATTGAGCTTTTCCCCTGGCTTAGTTTCCTTCACCAGCTGCCAACTGTACTCTATGGTTTGATTTCATCTTTGCTGCCTTTGATTCTTTTGTCGGTGCTCATGATGTTGCTGCCAATTGTTATTCGCAAGGCTGCTCGACTAGCTGGTGCACCCACTCAGACACACGTTGAATACTACACTCAGCAAGTTTACTTTGGATTCCAGGTGGTCCAGGTCTTCTTTGTTATGTCTCTCTCAAGTTCCATTTTAGCTGCTCTTCACCAGATTTTGGACAAACCTTCTGAAATTCTCTCGTTCTTGCAGCGTAACTTGCCCCAGTCCAGTAATATTTTCATTGCATACTTACTTCTCCAAGGTCTCACTATTCCTGGTGGTATGCTTCTCCAGATCGTTGGTGTTATCCTCTACTATGTCTTTGGCATTGTTCTGGACAATACTCCTCGTAAAATCTGGGCTCGTCAAAACAGCATTGGTGGCCCTGGATGGGGTACTGTCTACCCAGTTTACTCCAACTTGGCCCTTATCATGTTTGTTTATGCCATTATTTCCCCATTAATCTTGCCATTTGCTGCAACTCTCTTCTTGCTTGTTTACATTGCTTTCCTCAACAATTTAATTTTCTGCACTGCCAAGACCAACGGTCGTGGTATTTACTACGCTCGCGGTCTCCAGCATTTGTTTGTCGGTATCTACATTTCTCAATTGATCCTTGTTGTACTCTTTGTGTTCTCTAAATCCTGGGGTCCATTGGTTCTTGAGGTTGTTGTCCTGTTGTTTACTATCTGGTTCCAGATGCATCTTAAGACTGCTATTGAGCCTCTTCTGTTTGCATTGCCTAAGAGCTTGCTCGAACACCAGGATCACAGTGCAAGTGCTTCCATCAGCTCCGATTACAAGTCGAGTAAAGCCAGTATGGTTGAGGACCCCTTCCAGGGCGGAGAGACTACTACTCTTGGTAAGGAATCGCGAAGCATTGATCAGCCTCTAGTGAAGGCTGACAGCCGAAACACTGTTGAGCAGCCAGTGGAGCTCCCTCCTAAGGGTGGGTTCTGGGACCGCTTGTTCCGTCCCCATGTCTACTACTCTCCACATGTGCTCCGTACTGAACTCCTTAAGGACAGTACTTGGAATGAAGTTCCGTACACTGTTTCTGAAGAAGATGAGGCTACAGTATTTAATGATCCTGCAATGACTGCGGGTGAGCCAATGGCTTGGTTCCCTAAGGATCCCAATGGCTGGTCGAAAACAGAGCTTGCTGATTTAACAGAATGTGGTGTTAGCGCTCTCACTCAGGGCTCTTGGTTCGAGATTTCCAAGAAGAATAAGCCTGTTATCAAGGTTAGCGACGACATCTCAGAGATTCCCGTTTATGAGAAGCCCACTACCATTTAATTTTTAAAGCATATATAGACGTGTTAATTTAATCTAATTACAATATTATTCCAGAAATTTCATGTATTTTTTTCCCTCCTCCTCCTAAAGTGCTGAAATTGATCTGGGTTGGGAACCAATTTTTAAAAAAATATTATTAGATCGACAGCATGAGTATTGATTACAAGCTGTCCAATCTTTTGGGAACAGTTTATTCTCAAGGTAATATTATTTTTACACCTGACGGTAAGTCAGTTATCAGCCCTGTTGGTAACCGTGTAAGTTGCTATGACCTTGTGAATAACAAAAGTTTCACTTTCAACTACGAACACAGAAAACCAGTAACAGCAGTGGCAATCAGTCAAGACGGTACTCTCTTGTTGAGTATTGATGAAGATGGGCGTAGTATTCTGGTTAATTTTCGTCTACGTACAGTTCTTCATCACATGAACTTCAAGGAAACCGTTTCCGATGCAAAATTCAGCCCAGATGGTCAATACATTGCTGTATGTGCAGGTAGACAAGTTCAAATGTGGGTTACACCTACTGATTTAGATGAAAAGCAGTTTGCACCGTTTGTTCGCCATCGTGTCTACACTGGTCACTACAATAATATTAATACCGTTGAGTGGTCGCCAGACTCTCGATTTTTCCTCACCAGCTCGGATGACATGTCTAGTCACATCTACTCAGTTCATTCTGAAGATAATATTGCTGCTTCAACTCTAACTGGCCACCGTGATGCTGTGGTAGATGCCTACTTCAGTGCTGATCAAGAAACTATTTACACTATTTCTAAAGATGGTGCTCAGTTTGAGTGGAAATGGGACGATGAAAATGACAAGTGGTCAATTAGTGATCGACACTATATCTCTAATAATGGCCGTGTAGCCTGCACAACTTTCCATGCAAAATCTCAGATCCTTGTTGTTGGATTTACCAGTGGTATGTTTGCAATCTACGATATGCCACACTGTAACCAGATTCAAACACTTACAATTTCTCAAGATAGTGTTGACTATGTCAGTATTAATGAGACTGGCGAGTGGCTGGTATTTGGTGCGGCTGAACTAGGTCAGCTTCTCGTGTGGGAATGGCAGAGTGAGTCGTATATTCTTAAGCAGCAAAGCCACTATGATGGCTTAAACTCTTTGGTTTACTCACCAGATGGTACAAAAATGGTAACAGGTGCAGATGATGGTAAGATTAAGGTGTGGGATACTGTCTCTGGCTTTTGTGTCGTAACATTCACTAATCATGTTGCAGCAGTTACAGATTTGAAATTTTCCCAGCGTGGTAATGTGCTGTTTAGTTCATCTTTAGATGGTTCGATCCGGGCTTGGGATATGCTACGGTACCGTAATTTCCGAACCTTCACTGCCCCCAAACGTATCCAGTTCACGTCCTTGGCGGTTGATCCCAGTGGAGAACTTATCTGTGCTGGTAGTATTGATGACTTTGATATTCATATTTGGAATGTCCAGTCTTCTCAGCTTGTAGATAGGCTGAGCGGGCATGAAGGACCCATTTCCAGTCTTGAATTCTCACCCGACGGAACGTTATTGCTGAGTGGAAGTTGGGATCACACTGCTAGATTATGGAACTTCTTCGGTAGAACTGCTCTTTCAGAGCCCATGCAGTTAATGACTGAAGTTTTATGCGTGAAATTTAGGCCAGATGGAAAATATGTCGCTGTAAGCTCCATGGATGGAATCCTCTCTATTTGGAATGTTAAGTCTGGACAACAAGAGGGTGAGATTGATGGCAAAAACGATATTGGCGGACATGGTAGACACCAAGGCGATGCATTCAGTAGCAAGAACTCAGCTAGAGGCAAGTTTTTTACCAACCTTAGCTATTCGATTGATGGAACAATGATTTTGGCCGGTGGTAATTCTCGCTTCGTTTGTCTTTATGATGTGGCTAATTCAGTATTGTTGCGCAAATTCACAATTTCACGAAACATGGCGCTGGATGGCACTTTAGATTTTCTTAACTCCAAAAATATGACTGAGGCAGGTCCATTAAGCCTAATTGATCACGATAAAATGGATGATGAAATTGCCGAGGGCCGAGTGGATGAAAAGACTCGTAAAAAGTGGAAGCAGAGTGAGGATATTATGCCTGGAGCACAGCGCGGTGGATCTCAGTTATCCAAAGCAAGACCTGCTATTAAGTCTTCGGGTGTTTTGTTCTCCCCAACTTCACCCTCATTCAGTGTTGCATCCACTGAAGGTCTGCTAGTGTATTCAATTGATGATCAGGTTCAGTTTGACCCGTATGAGCTGGACCTCGATGTAACAGTTGAATCCGTATTAGTTCTGCTGAAAGAAAAGAAGTTTTTCTTGGCACTAATCATGGCATTTAGATTGGGAGAGAACAACATTATTCAAAAAGTGTACGAATCGGTGCCTCCTAGTAACATCACTTTGATTGTTAGGGACTTGCCCAGCATTTATGTCGGAAGATTGCTCACGTTTATTGCAACCCTCTCAAAAATATCCCCTCACTTTGAGTTCAATGTTATGTGGCTAAAAGCAGTTCTTGACTACCACAGGAAATACATCGCTGCTAACAGACATAAACTTTCAGTGTCCCTGCGAGCTGCACAGCAGTTTTTAGTGGACTCGAAACAGCTCATGCAAGTTGCACAGTCGAATATTTACACAGGAAGGGTTTACATCTCTAGATTCGAACAGAATTTGGTTACTGACACCCAAATGTCCGAGGATGATCTTGTTTTAAACTAACCAATTCTATGTAGCATTATTTTCTGTATTGCACACTTGGTCTTGCTCCCGGTCTGGCTGCTCCCGGTCTGACTGCTCGCTCTCAAGCTGCTCGCTCTCAAGCTGCTCGCGTTCAAGCTCTCGTTCGCGTTGTCTCTTTCGGGCCTTTTGCTTTTTCTTCCGAGCCTTCTGTATATGGTACTGGGCTACTATAGCAGCCCTGCTGTTCTCACCATTAGCCATTTCATCGAGCTTCAATGCTAATATTTCCCGAGCCCGTTTACGATTATCCTCTCTTGACCTCGAAAACTGGCTTGTTACTACAAGTCCAGTGGGAATATGCTTCAATTGTACTTTGCTGTTGGTTTTATTTATTTTTTGACCACCTTTTCCACCTCCCTTTATAAAAACCTCCGTAATTTCATCTTCGCTTATTTTTGGACGAGGCGGAAACTTTGTTTTTTTCAAGAGTGCCTGAATTGAGCTACTAAATGCCCGCTTTGCATTCATATTCTATGCATTAATTTGGATTCACCCAAAATCATAATAAGCCCCTACCCTCATATTTAACAGTGAAGGTGAGCTTCAACTTCCTGGTGATGCAAAATGTCTCCGTGAGATCGTATATTGTGGGGTTTCTTCAGCTTCTTTTTTGCATAGTATGCTGCTCAGTTGTTGGGTCACCCTTGCAATCATTCACTAGCATTCAGCATTTCATGTTAAATGAACATATCTACGAGGACCGCTGCAAAGTCAATAGTTTTAGCAGCAGGCCAATTTTGTGTGCGGAATCTCGAATGGCATATATCGATGTTTATAACCTCGCTGCATTGTCCTTGTCACTGGCTGCTATGCCAGCCTACTATTCGTCTCGCTACTTTGGTTTTTCCTTTACTAACCTCTGCGGAAGCTTTGCTATTGCTGCTGGATCAGTTATAATTACGAATAATTCCGAGAATCAATGGATTGATGATCGATTTAAATATGGATACGCATTGATCTCCGCCTCAGCAGCATTTGCTGTTGCTAATGCACTCAATTTAGCGTTGGAGATACCAAAGTCGAATCGTACTAAGCTATTCATGGTATTCATAGTATGTGCAGCCACGCAACTATCACCTATTTTATGGACGATAGCCTGTGATTACTACTCAGCGACTCAATGGAGTATTTCTGATGTGTTTAAAGTTCTTCTCTGGGTTCCTTGTATTTGGACTGGGTTTACTCTATTTTTAATGCCAATTTCCATATCTCCAAAAGGCTGTGTAGTGTCTAAACTACTGGATCTGCTGTTTGAGGCGCCAGTTCTTGATCCAGAAATGCAACCATTATTGGAAAGGAGTCCATTTAGGCCACCAGAGTCACAGTTTAACTTGGACTTTTGGTTATTTATGGCCGCCTTTATTGTAAACACAATCCCGTTAGATATTTTGATTCTTGATGGTGAGCCCAGAAACTGGCAGGAACAGTCAAAGCCTCTGTGGTTACCTTTAGGGACGATTTCGCCAATTATCAGTGCATCAATGGTTCCTATTGCATTTTATCTCTTAAAAATTGGTCTCTACAGAATAACACTTTACTTATTCGGCCTTTCAATGGTTGTTACTGGTTTGGAGTGGTCCACTTATGCACCAGCAGCGAACCTTGCCGATGCCCTCACTGGCGTTTCTTACTTCTGCTTGATTCTGCTGGCTGGATTCGGCCTCTTCAAACGCTGTGGGTTGCAGAATGGTGTCCAAATCGCTGCTTATTTCTTCACAATTGTCTCGCTAGTCAAAATGATAGTAGTGCCACGACTTGGAATTGCCATTGAGGTTGGTTTTGAATTTAAGCACAACCCATTGATGATCATTCTTGTGTCTCAGGCAATTTTGTTGCTGTTATCATTGAAGAGAGCTAAAGGTATAGAATACGAAGAGCGTAGACTGTTATTGGAAGAGGAAGCACGGTTAGTTTTCGATTCATCTAATGCTTAAGTGTAACTTTGCCATTTTTAATTTCAACTTCGTAGCCAGATTCTGCAAGAACATCAGGATTTACAACTTTTTTGGCTTCCAATACCTCTACAAACCTCTGGTTTTCTAGATTGTTTTCCAAAAGGTAACGAATGCAGACAATTGCGTGCTCCTTCATAAGTGGGTTGTTTCCGTCTATGACGCAACACTCAAGAATAGCAGTCAGTCCTTTGGTATTACGCACCATATCTTGGGATGCTCGATCTCCCTTAACTATGTAGCCCAAAACCGATAGTGTCTTTGAACGCAGGTACGGTAAATCCTCAACATCCACTGTTTGTGAGTCAATCTCATTCATCTTATTCTTCTGTGGAAGGTCTCGAGCGGCGATAAGTAGTTGAATCAATTCTTTAAGAATAGCTCTGTAATACCTGACGATCTTGCCTGAGGGCTCTTTGAGGAAAGTGCTCGACAAGTCAAGTAGCACACATACTAGATTCCAAGTAGTAATGACATTTGGAGTTCTCTGGCCCGATCGAATCATGTCCGTCAAAATAGATGCATATTTCTGGAGTGACTGGGATAAACCACAAACTGCCATTTGACCTTCATGTGTGGTCCAATACACATGGCCAGTACTGTAGCAACCATCAACGAGTTTAAGCAGAGTCAGCAACTGCTCCTCGTTGTCTTTGCAGTGCATAATAAAAGAATAAATTTCATCTTTTTCGAAAATCAGTCTGATAAAAGAAATAATCACCTTCATCTCTCGAGCTTTTTTATCATCATCTATCCACTTAGGCGCAGCTCCCAGCACTGCGTCGAACACCTTAATAACCAAATTGTCGCACTTGATCACTTGTGAATTGACACATAAAAGAATTGCTGGAAAAATGCACTCTTCAGGAACTTCATCATCCTCTAACCATTCATTCCACTCAGTTATAATAGTCTGAAATTCCTCGTACTGGCCAAGTGAAGCAGAAAAATTGGCTAGTATTTGGTAGACATATCGCGAATTAGGGGTTTTAACCGTTGTTAAAATTTCAAGGAATTCGGTCTCCATTACAGCAGTTTCCTGGCAGGCAGAGAGGTTGTTTATCAGCTTGTAGACAGAAATGTCATCGTCATACAATACCCGTTGTCGCAATGCTTCCCATACGTCCTCACCTAATGCAAGATGCTGTCTAAACTTGTGATCATTAAGCGTGCTGCGAATTAGGCCATTTATGTCCTCTCTTTTGCCATTAAGAATAATATCCGCCTCCGACATTTCAAACGTTTAGGGTAAGGTATTTGGAACCGCTAATTTAAGTTTGAAAAAAAGCAGATTAAAGGGATGGCTCCGAAACCCACTGCAAAGCCCGGCAATTCCGGCAATTCCGGAGCCAAGCTAAGCTCTGGTATTCTGGGCATGAAATTCATGCGCAAAGATGAGTCTGCTAAAGAAGAAGATGAGCCATCTACTCCCGATTCCAAAACAAAATCTAATAAATTTGAGCATGAAGCCGATCCCGGAGAGTGGCACTTCTCCAATAATGTCAAACAAGTCTCACACAGAAACCACCAAGCGAGTTTTTCCGATATATACGGCTCTGCACCCACTGGTAGATTAACCTTTGGCAAGAAGCCAGTTTCAAAAGCCGAGGAAATGTCCACGAGTGAGCCTAAAGTTAAGAAATCTAAAGCGAAGAAACGACCCAGTTCGGAAGACTTGAGCGGTCGCCAGTCAAAACGAAGACATTAAAATTATGTACTATTTAATAATTCATGTACTATTGAGAAATTTTCCCGCCACTAGTGCATCCCGTGCACTGTTTTTAATATGCTTAAATCGGTCTGGTCCTATGTGGGCCCCCGAAAAGTATCTTGAAACCACAACGACAACGTTTTTCAGATTGGCCATTTTCAGGACATGCAACATGCAGGCTCCAGCACCTGCTTCTCCACCATCATCAAAGTCCTGGTCAAAGACATCTGGGGAATCGGTCTCTATTCGCCAGGCAATCATGTTTATACTGGCTTGTGAGACCTTTTTGTCGCACATCAAATCTGAAACCAAGGTATCCATTTCCTCCTCGCTCTTAGCCTCAACTGCTCTGCCGATAAATACTGACCCTCGATCACGAATTTCCTCAGTACACGACCATTTATCAATATAGGCAGAGCCCCTAACGTTCTCCATGCGTTGGAAACGGTTTGTTTGCAAATCACGCACAGCCCGCTCAGTCTGCTCCATTTCGGCCACCTCGTCACGTATCTCATCAATAAAAGTAAATAAATAAACTTCACCCTGCACAAACGAAGCATCAACAATGAACTGCAAACTCTGAACTACCCGGTCGTTCTCGATCCCTGAAACCGCTCTTACACGCGGTGCATCCTCTGGGTACGTTTCCGGCAGCCACAAAGTCACTCTGACCGATGTTTCAGGGACTAAAAGACGCACGATCCGATTGGAACTGGTATACTCAGCAGATTCCTCATATATAGAGTTGATGACCTCTATCTCTTCCTCAACTGGGTCCATGCCCTTTCCCACCATAACTGGCTAGGATGTCTTCCCGTGAACAAAGAGCTCGGGCCATAGTGGATCAGGTAGACGATGCAACTGCTCGGTTGCTACCTGGCCAGTTGGTAAATCTTGCGTCAAATGTAGACAAAAGCGTCGCTACACTCTCATCCGAGACCTCACAGATCCTCGCCTGCTCACTCACCATAGAACGAGCAGTTGAAGACTTGCTGGTTGTGTCTAGAACACTTAAAGAATCTTGGGTCCTTGGTCAAATAAAGGAGAGTAAGCCAGAGATTAGCGAGGAGGAGTTGCAGACCCGTGCTGAGCTTGTTGAAAAACTTGTGGGAACTCTCAGGTCTACAATGGATAGTCTATGATCTATAATTAATATTATTTGAGGTCGTTAGTGCTTGCATATCGTAAAGGTGACTGCAGATTTTTGGGTGGCATTGAAGTTGTTCGATTGCGAATTCGAGAGTATTGTACCTCCGCGCTCTGCGGGCTTGAGGAACTCCGAATGTGGAAAATAGGCATGTCTGAGTCTGCAGTCTCAGAAAAAACCTGTGAAGAAGTTCGTAAAAGGTATGATGGGGGTTCAGAAATGTCTGGAATGTCCGGAATGTCTGGAATGTCCAGTGCAGGTGCTTCCCTGTGTGCTTCCTTGGGTGACCTTAGGCTGATCACACGACGTTTGGGTTTAAACTTGCGGCTATAACTGTTGGCAGAACTCGAACTGTGGCTGCTAGCTACACTTGTGTCTGCGCTCACAGCAAATCCTTGCTGAATGATTTCGTGGCGATGAAGTGTGCGGTCCACCCTTCGTTCGCTTGGTAAACTGGCCCGACTGGAAATTCCATTTGGTAGCGAAAAGGCCGGTACGATTCCATTCAATGCAAAAGTGTTGAATTCAGGGTAGACTTTCCCCGTTAATGGCCCCAGTGGTTGGCAGATTGTGGTGCTGAATTTCGAGAATTTGTCTGTATGTCTTGACCACCTTCGAGCTCCATAAAATGGGTCAGGCCCCTGTTTTGACGGACTAGTACTGGTCCACACGCTTTCAGGAATGTCTTCAACGAACGAATCTGCCAGTGCTGCCTTCATCATCTTAGCTATGGTCTCATTTACCTTGGGGATCATGTCTAGTGACGACTCGATTATAAGCTCCTTAATTGGCTCACCCCGAAAGTACACGAGCACTCCATGCGGAGTGTACACCGCATCAATTAGCGTATCAATGACAATGCGCTTGACCGTAAGTCTAAATGGTAAAACAAGGCCGCTTAAGCATCCGATTGTCTTGGGCTTGGTAAACGGTGAAAAACCAGGGTCATTAAACGGTTCTCGAAGAACATTGGCTTGGATTGCTGTTTCCATCGTGATGCTTGCATCACCAGCGTATTTAAATGAAAAAACAATGCGTGTTCGGGCCAAACCTACCTCCATAACCGATCGAAATGCAATTTGGGGCGGCTGAGTACCAAAGTCGATTTTGGTAGCCCTTATTGGTTCTGCAATCGATGGAGGACGTCTCGTATTTGCAATGCTTGCAGTGAACGCCTCCTGACACCGCTTCTGAAGGTCTTCAACATCGAAGAACCGCCAGTTGAACTTCAGGGACATTGAGGCAAGGGCCTGCTACTCAGCAACCCAATATAGAAAATGGAGCACATATTCAATATAAAATACAAGTTACAAATAAATAAATTAACTAAGATCAATTCGATTCACTTTCGGAGGATCGAACTTAAAAAGAGCCATTCCTCCTGGCCCTGCACACACACATACACCCAGCCTCAAATTAGAATCCACGCTGAATGTTTCCAAGTTGTTTAGAAGTTCTGAGTTTCCAGACTGCAGATCGTACTTCACCACACCAGACGATGTGCCGACAACAAGGCTATTTTCCCCGAAAAATGCAATTTCACGGGCCTCTCTTCGTGTTTTGTTTTGGTAGTCGAACCTGAAGGACTTAACCACTTTGGCTGATTCCAAGGATACGAGCCGAAGGTACCCGTCTCCGTACAATATGAACACATACACGCTGTTAAAAGTCAATTTGGCTCCCGAAATAAACGTTCCTGTCACCGGGGACTCGTAAATTGTTCTTAAAGCCATTCCATCCTGGACATTCCAGATCCGCACCAAGCCGTCATAACTGGCTACCATCAGCATCACTCCATCATAGCTAAACTCAACCGCTGCAATGGGTTCCGAGTTGGCAAAGAGTCGCTTGTACATTACCTTATTAACGACGTCCCAAAGGTACACATATTCGTCTATCCCACCCGAAGCAACCAATGTACCCCGTGGGTGGAAGCATAAGGCAGTAACTGCGGCTATGTGGCCATTAAATACCCGTTTCGGGATTAGTTCCGTATCAGAAACGTGCCAAATGATCACCGTGCAGTCCTCTCCTCCGGTAGCTACATACGGTCCCGATTTAGACCAAGCAATGCAGTTGATCGGCTGCCGGTGGAAGTCGCCGACGTGGATCGAGTCAAGCTCCGGTTCGGCCTTCAGAATGTGCAGCTGCGGATCCTTACCAGTGGTTGCTGCCACGAATCTGCCGCATGGGCTTATTCGGGCCGTGTTCATTAGTCAGTCAATCGATCAGTTCAGTACAGCCTTTTAGTGGCAGACTTTATTCTAGCGTCAAAGTGCAAACTCTTGATTGGCTCACCCTCCACAAAAAACGGTGAGAGTCTAGTTTTTACGTATGCATCCCAAACCTCCATAAAAAACTGCTTAATGGCATCCTCATTTTTTGAAAGATGGAGCAGCAAGAACCGCACGTTCCCTGGGGTCACAAACGCTGAAATTGTATATCCATAGAACTTATCCACTGCTTTGAAAAACAGTTGCGGGGAGGTCCACTGCACCTCGTCGACAACATCGAGAGACGCATGCACAATGTAGGGCGTCAAATCACGCACTGACGGTGGGAACACCACTTCTGTTTGCCTCCCTGCCGGTCCAAACTCGAGTTCATAAAGCGGCTTGTCGTCTTTGCCGACAAGGGCAAGAAAGTACGACATTAAGATGAAACAATCAGGGTACGGGAGTAACCAAGCCTTATCACACAATCAGCAACTGGATGGAAACACAGGTTTACACCGAGTCCCCAGCCATTCTGGACTCCCAGCATGCCGGTGCGCCATTCCTTAAGCGACTTGGCTTCCAGCCTCGGGTGTCGCGGGTTCGAATGATGCCTGAATACCCCATCTATGAGGGACAGCCCCAAATGCAGTCAATCTACGAACTGAAGCCAGAAGTGAAGCAGGAGAAGCAGGAAAAGGATGTAGAGAAGGGCGTTCCGAAGTTCTTACCTGATGATTTAGCTACTTTCCTCTCCCGGGTCCGATACATTCGCAATGAGGCTGAAGTTCTCGAGGCCCCAGTGCCATCGGTGGTCAGGGCATCCTCGCTCACCGATCGGAGGGCAGCAATCCAGGCTCAGGCTTCCAAGGTGAAGAACCAGCTCGAATTGAAGTTTAACACTATAAACCTGATCGTTCGCATGCGGGAAAGTGATGTTTCAGGCCCTACATCAATTGCTTATAACCCGCTGCAGACAATACGAAACCGCGAACGTCGGGCGACTCAGCATAGTGTGAAAACCCCGGAATTCATGTGGTATATCAGCGTGGTGGAGCTGGTCATGGACTTCTCCTGGCGGCACAAAACTGCATTGGCCCGGTTACGGAAGAAGAGGGTCAAGGCCGACGAAAGGCTAGCGGTTCCCATGTCTCAAGGTCAAACAGTATCTTTACTGCCTCCAGCACAAGCTCAATCTCAATCTCAAGCACAGGCACAGGCACAGGCACAGGCACAGGCACAGGCTCCAGCACTGTGTCAAGTCGCACAGGTACAAGGACAAGCTCAATGCCTCGCACAGTCCCAGTCTCAGTCTCAAGGACTGCATGCACCCAGTAGCACAACTCCAAGACGTAACAGTCGGTTAAGCCGGACGAGAAGCCGGTCATTCCTCCGGAACCCAAGCAACGGTGATCTCACCAGGACACTCCCCCCCACCGACTGTGGCGAGCTCATCAACCGTCTGAGGTTATCCCATAACAGCGATCCTGATTCTGAATACGCATTGAGTCGTGTTTCGAGCCGCAGTGATGATGAAGAGCGGCGACTCTCTGATCCTCGGCTCGGCAAGAGCAGGTTCTGTCGCAGTGTTCTGAGTGTGGCCAGCCGTAGCAAAAGCATCGAAGGCGATGACCTGCCAATTTTGAAATTGACCAAAGACAGTGGTGAGGAGCAGGTCATGGACGAGAGTTTAGAGCCCGAGGAGCGACCCTACACGTGGAGGCACGATCGCAACCGCTCCGAGCTCTCGCTCAAATTCAGGCTGCCTGAGACCGAGAAGAATGACGACTCACGGTCATATTCTTGTGTAAAGCAGCACTTCGAGACCCGGAAGGATCCATGGGAACGAACTATGCATACTTTAGAAAACGAGCTGCAGTTCTTGCTTCCCTTCTACAGCATTGCACTCGACCGATACGATCCACAGGAACGGTGTGACAAGGTTTTGGGCCGGTTGAAGCAAACAGTGTCTAAGCGCAACCTCCCGAAGATGTGTGGTGACCTCAAACTTGACGAAGTTCCCTGCTACCTAAGGTACCTCAACAAGATTGAGCAGGAAACGGTGTCTAGGCAGCAGGAGCTCGATTCCGGAGTGGCAGCCATGCTTGACACCCTGCGAGTCTCTACCGATCTCATGGTCAGCGAGGTGAACACAACTCTTAGCAGAAACCTCAGGTCATTAACAGCACGGTTGGATAAGCAGTGCAATCCACATCAATGCGGATTGATGCTTGGACTTGGCTATTGTGCAATTGAGTACACCGTGTTGGGAGCTATGTGGGCCATCTGGGTCGGTGTGAAGGTGTGGAAGTCTTTCTTTTGCGTATTTGTTCTCCTTCGTTTTGTGTGTAACGTGTTGATTCCGTGATACACATACTTTAGCATATCATTATTTATCATTTAGCATATATACATCAACAATTAAATTATCTTGAGAAATTTTATATTAAAAAACCTATGACTAGAATGGGTTGGGTATGTCGAAAAATCCCCTTAAAATGGGTAAACTCCGGCGACTTCAACCTGGCCGTCAAGTAGACGCCAAAGAGGTCAGTGTGGATGAAAACTCGGTTCAGTACGCAAATAGTACGACTTCTACCCTCGCTAATCCTTTTGAAACGCAGTATGAGGACTCAGAGGCAGCTGCGATCAACAGTTCAATTGACGCACTTCCCCCTACAGTTGTGGTGTTTATGATCGCATTACTGACGTCCTTCTGTGGTTTCATGTTTGGATATGACACCGGTTACATTTCCGGTGCCCTGGTTATAATGAAGGAGTCTGATCTGCACACCACCTTGACTTCTGGAAAAAAGGAGTTGATCACTTCAGCAACGTCACTGGGTGCACTTGTGACTTCCTTGCTGGGTGGAACGCTTGCTGATGCATTTGGACGAAAGTGGGTGATCACTTTCGCCAACATAATGTTCATTGTTGGTGCTATCATGCAGACTGCCGCCCACTCGCTCTGGGTAATGATTGTTGGACGTTTCATTATGGGTTTCGGTGTTGGTTTTGCTTCACTTGTGGCCCCAATGTACCTCAGTGAGCTCGCACCCACGCGATTCCGTGGTCGGTTGGTGATCATGAACGTTCTTGCAATCACTTTCGGACAGCTTATCGCTTATGCCATTGGTGCGGGTCTAACCCACGTAAACAACGGTTGGAGAATTCTTGTTGGTCTTTCGCTCGTTCCTTCGGTACTCCAGATGTCTATTTTCATGTTTATGCCTGAGTCACCTAGGTACCTCGTGTCAAGAGGACGTACTGAGGAGGCCAAGCGGGTTCTCACTAGGGTCTACAAGGGTGCTACCGAGGCTCAGGTGAACCGCAAGGTGGAGGAGATCTCCAACGATGTTCCTGTACAGGCAGTAACCGCGAGCGATGACGTTCCGTACCGCCAAAAAATCGGCTCGGCCTGGGTGTCATTCAAGCACAACCTCCACGAACTTTTCACAAAGCCAGCAAACCTCAGAGGACTGCTTATTGTTGTTACGCTGCAGGCACTGCAGCAGTTCAGTGGTTGGAACTCGCTGCTCTACTACTCAGGCACTATGTTTGAGAGCGTTGGCTTCTCCAGCCCCACTGCGGTATCAATCATCATTGCTGGTACAAACTTTGTGTTTACCGGTGTTGCATTCCTCATCATTGACCGTGTTGGACGCCGTGTTCTGCTGGTAGGCACCATGTGGGGCATGGTTGTTGGGCTGGTTATGTGCTCCATTGCCTTCCACTGGGTTAAGTACAGCCCGAACGGTGGCATTAAAGTGGGCGAGAGCCCTACAGGATGGTCCGTTGTGATTATTGTGTTTATTTTTGTGTACGCCATGTCCTATGCTTCGGGAATTGGAAACATCCCGTGGCAGCAGGCGGAACTGCTTCCCATGCAGGTCAGAGGAATCGGTACCTCGTTTGCAACCGCAATGAACTGGTCTGGCTCGCTCATTATCTCTGCAACATTCCTTACTATGCTTGACAACATCACACCCACTGGTACATTTGCTTTCTACGCTTCAATTTGCTTTGTGGGCTGGCTTCTGGCGATCTTCTTCTACCCGGAAACCGCTGGTCTCAGTTTGGAGGAAATTCAGGGACTGCTGGAAGGAGGCTTCAATGTCAAGGAGTCAGAGGCTTTGAGTAAAAGAAAACTTGAGTACTTAAGAAGGTGACTGAATTCGTCAATTCCTCAATTCTGTAAAAAAAATAATACTAACTAAATCCTAACTCATGTAGTTACTTACAACAAAATTTGATATTTATGCGTCAAGAGGCTTCAATTTACTCTCAATTTCCTCGTTGCTCGGCTCAGACTGAATTGTGCCGTCAGGAAAGTGAATAACAGGAATGTTCTGGCGGCCACTGAGGCGGAAAGCTGTGGCCTTTTCGTCAGGGTTGGCCACAAGATCAATGTACTCGTAGTCTGCCTTAAATTTGTCTAAAACAGCTTTAGCACGACGACAGTCGCCGCACCAGTCGGCTCCGTAAACTTTGATTGGACTCATTATTTTGTTGGTAAGCTACAAGTGGCGTGACTTCACCTAACGTCTATCTAATATGTACACTACTGCTGAATCTTAGCCAGAATCTCGGCATCGCGGAACAGCAAAAACTCGTCCTCGCCAACTTTAATGCTGGAGCCTCCGAAAGGAGGAATGAGGACGCGGTCACCGGCCTTTACGGATGGGGAAATGAGTTTTCCTGCCTGATTCTCGAGGCCAGGGCCCGTAGCGATCACCTGGGCCTCATTGAGCTTCTCGACGTTTTTCTCGGGAATATAAATACCCGAAGCAGTCTTTGTCTGGGCCTTAGCACGCTGGACCAAAATACGGTCGAAAAGAGGGACGATGCTCTTGATATTTTTAATGGTGGAACTCATGGCGAGCGGAGAACTTGCAGGCTAATTTATATGAAAAGTCTGACTAATAGCAGAACAATCTAGAATATCAACTGCATTGACAAAATAAATAAATATTGGCAAAATAAATAAATATACATCACTTCCGTGCGCTCCTCAATCGTTGCAGTCTCTCAACAATTTCATGCGCAACTTGGGAATTTTGGCACTCAATTTCATATGTCTTCAGACCAGCTGGTTTTGAAATTACAATGCTGAAATTAACATCGGTTTTCTTAGACAGTTTGATTTTGACTACCTGTCTAATGTGGAAACTGGTGGTTTTTGGCTGATCCACCATGGATCTGTCGGAGGGGGGCATTATATGGATGTTTTCACCATCAATAACAAACTCCTTGGAACTGCCTCCCAGAACCTTCAGTCGCGTAACCGAATACTTGTAGAACCCAAAGGGCTGCTGCATATCCATCACGTCCCCGGGGTTCATGGAACCAAGAGTACTATCACCTTGTGGAGTCTCACTTAAGCTCATCACGCTTGTATCCGCCTCCAGTGGTTTGGAACCGGCCCGGGGACGAGTGCCTCCCGGAAGAGACCGCAGAGCAACAACCTCCAAATCGATATACAAAACGCCATTGACTGATCCATAGCTGCTCGTACTGCTAACGCTGCTGGCATTGCTTCGTGGGGTGTAGCTATGCGGAGTCAGGTAGGTGTTTAAACACTGCTTGAGGTCCACTATTTGGTGGGTGGAGTCAGTCAACCGCAAAACGTACATTTCCGGGTCCATCATTTTGTCGCGACACATTCGTTCAAACGCATCCTGCATTCGTGTTTGCCTGGTGACCATGACATCTGACCACAGAGTGGGTGAGATGAGGGGCTCATACGGATACATGTACACTTGGAGCACAATTGACTCGGATGTCGCACTCAGACTAGACGGAAACCGCCGAAGGCCTTCAGGGAGTTTTTCCGGGTGAAGCGTGTTGGGTATCGGTGGGGGTGCGGATGTGGGCGGTGGCATTGGTGCCGGGACAATAGTCGGTAGCGTAAGTGCAGTTGGCACTGGAGCTGCTGGTGCTGCCTGTCTGAATGTCTGTCTGAATGCGACCTTGTTAGGCGTGCGTTTGCAATTCTCGCGGTATTCGGCCTCAGTCGCCCTCAAAATCGCGAACTCGTCAACCTGGTAGCTCGCTATGGGCCGTACACGGTCGAGTGCAGGAAAGTCATCGTCAATCTCACCGTCTTCTTCCAAAAGGCGCAGAGTGTACATGTTTGCATCTCCTTGTTCGACATCTGCCTTAAACAAAGCGTACCCAATCGCAACATGGGTGGAACAATCAGGCTTCACGGTGATCTCAATGGGTTCCAGTCCCTGTATTCTCATAGTGTAGTGGTTTCCTGGGCCCTTCAGTCCTGCAACAGCCTCACCATACTGCTCTCGGGGATCACCAGTGAGCAAGGTGGTCAGCCTAGAAACAGTGCCAAGGTCTTTAACTGGCAGCCTTGTGAAGCGTGTGTGTACTTCGGAGTACACTGGCATGACCTGGGTTGAGCCCACTGGCTTGTTCTGGGTCTCCACAACTGAGTACGCTGACTTCAAGCGCGTCTCAATTGGGTCGACCGACTTCTGGGCACTGTCGTAGTCTGAACCTTCCCCCCACTTCCCTTGCACTACGTCCTCCTCTCCTTCTGGTCCTTTGGGCGTGAGGGCAGATGGCGAGATTGGTTTTAACTCCGGTGTTGTGGGTACATTGTCTGCGTTGCCCCTTGGCACCGCAAGACTCAAATCAAGGCCTTTAATATCCGCTTCCAGCTCGTTAAGCTCGCGGAGTGCGGGAGGGGCGATGGGATTGCTGTTCATAAATGCACCGTCCGCATTGTGTTTTAGCAGGTACGCGGTCCTTAGACTCGATATAACCTGATCGTCGCGGTACCTCAGTGCCATGGGCAACGCTTGGGCCGTTAAAGCTGCACACAGTAATGGGCAGACGTAAGGAGGGCTAGGAAAGTAAAATTGTATCACGTGAGTTCTGCTTACACCTTTTTGACGTCTCTGCCCAAACTCACCAACCACACGAGATGTCTGCGAGCTACACCATTTTCGGCCGTCAGGTCCCCGCGTACAAGCTCTCCATGGCCACCTTTGGCGTTCTCGGGCTTGCACTCACCTACAGCATGTCTGGCTCGAAGAAGCCTCAGTCCCCACCCATTAAGGCCGAGTCCAGTGAGGAGGAGAAGTTCATCCTCGACTACATTAAGCAGGCCGAGAAAACCCATTAAATTATAGATCAGATAGATTTACCTACTTTTTTTACCTTGCTGTGTTTTAGCTCTGTGGGACTCCACCCGCTTTCTAAAGGGTTGGCTGTTGAACAAAGTGCCTAAGAGGTTGCCAACGGCTGATCCGCAGTAGGCTCCCAACACCACGGTGATGGGGTATTGCTGCCATGGCTGGTCCCAATCAAGCGTTATGGGGATGGCACCGAACCAGGCTCCGACCAAAGCTCCAAAACTGCCAAAAACGTACTGATTCAGTACCCGAAAGCCGATGACCTGCTTCCAAACGTCGGAGTCAATTCCGTACTGGGTAAGTAATGGCTGGACGGAAAGGCCCGATAGCACCAAGGCCAGCAGCAATGTTTCGACTTGTGAGTACAGAACAGGCGCTCCAAATGCAACCAACACCACAGCAACGGCTGGAACCAGCATCAGAGTCAGCACACCAGCCATAAAGGTAGAGTACAGTTCAGTGCCGGTTGAAATGCCGCGTACAAACTGTAGCACAAAAATCAGTGCAGCAGAAAGCAGCAGAGTTTGGTGCATGTGTGCAACCAGTGCAGAACGCGTGGCCAGGAGTGCCGTTGGCACTACTGCGAAAAGCATACCTAGCCCATAAACAGCTCCGGAATTACAGGCAGTGAAATTTTTGGATACACGTAAAATATAAATAGATGAAATACACAGTTTCCAGAATGTAATAAGAATTGGCTGGAATCGCAATTTAGAGGGTAATTGGGCGATTGGTCCCGGAATTTGTGGTCCCAGCAATTGTGGTCTCAGCATTGAACTTGGTGCCGAACCAGTGCCGAAATTCTGGATTGCTGCCTCCGAGGCCAATCCAGCATTTGTGCCAACACGGGTTTAATATTGGGCCAAACCGAAGTTTTGGCTTTTCGAATTGTTGTTTTTCACGATGCATTTAGTGCCTTCACAATGATCGGCTCCAAAGCAAGCGGTGACGTTGCCGAAGGCCAGCGATTGATCACATTTCCATCGCGACCAACCAAAAACTTCTCAAAGTTCCACTTGACACCGGAGAATCCAAGCAGGCCACTCTTTTGGGACTTGAGGTATGAATAAAGCGGGATCGCATTGCTTCCGTTGACCTCCGACTTTTTCAAGAGCGGGAACTGGACATTGAAGTTAACCCGGCAGAATTCGGCAATAGCCTCGTCGGTTCCAGGCTCCTGGTTTCCGAACTGATTACAGGGAACAGCAATAATCTCCAATCCGTTGTCTCGGTATTTCTCGTATAGCTGTTCAAGCATCGCATACTGGCGAGAGAAGCTGCACTGTGACGCAACATTCACCAGAAGCACTACTTTCCCTCTCAATTGGCTGAATGGGAACGGCTTGTTTTGATTGTCAACCGGTTCCAAGGTGTAGAATTGCTCGTTTTGAGACATAGCTGTTGAAGTGGGCAAGGTCAGAGAATGGTGTGCAGGTACAGTTAACGCATGCAAATAATTATTTTGAAGATATATAAAAACAAAACTATATACAAATCCGTAACTTTTCGTTTTGGAAAAATGGAGCACAATGTGATTGAGCTGCTATCCGACCTTGGCCACTTGAATAACGACAATGAAATGATCAATGTTGACAAAAGCATTAAAAGGTACATCATATCGGACGACGTCCAGAAACTGTTCGAAAAAAACGGACTGTTGTGCTTGTTGACAGACCGAAAATTAAATGAAGAACACCTAAAAATAAGCATGTCGCTCGCGACGCTTTTAGAGGTAAAACTGCAGCAAATACCCAGCACCAACTCCACCTGCTTCGACGTATTTCAGGCGTTGAAAAAGGACTTGCCATCAATTAATCCCGTAGAGCTCCCGATAAAAGTTGTGGATCCGCCAAAGCGGTACGTTGATGAGACTTTAAACGAATACATTGCCCGAGTAACGCTGGCTTTCCGGTTCCGGTTCCGTTGTACCATGGAGAATAGGGACTCAATTGCCACAATTGTTTTTGGGGACATAGTTTTCCGCGGACACCAACACGACTACCGGAAAATATGGAATACCTACGCTTTAGGAACCTGGAACGAGTTCTACCCCACATTTAAGTCACCTGGTGATATTGGCCTTTGGGCCGAAATGTCCCCAAAGGAACTGCAAAGCCGTATCAAGCATGTGAACCGGCCTTCTGCTAAATTCTCCCTTAAATAGAAATATTCTTCGTAGTTAATCCCTCATGGTCGGTTGCCACAGGCCACCACACCACACCTTCAATTTTGTTTAGATTTGATAGCACTGTCTTGAGCGGTTCCAGCCGCTCGTCAACGAGTAAACACACTGCATCATCTCCCCCGGCACCGGGCACGACCCCACCAAGCACACCTCTCACTGCAGTTGCCTCGTCAAGCAGTTTCGTCTGTCTAGGGGGCTCGACGGGAACACCGGATTCACGCGTGAGCAGCTGAAGCTTCGAACGAACACTGCGTAGTGCATCGCTAATCACGCCTGGCTCATTAGACGTGCTTAAAGCATCGGCTAAAGCCTTGTTTGCGTTGTTGAGTTCATTAAACACCTTGTCTGCCTGTTCTCTCTGACTCTCGCGCCATGCAAGCATCTTCTTGACCATTCCTGGAGTTTCCGAGCCTTTCGAGACATCCCCCATCACAACCAGCACAGTTTCAGGTAGCCTGCACCTTTCAACTTGCATCTGCCAAACCTGATCGACCACAGGTTTTAACGCTGCCGTCTCAAGCACACTTGGAATCACAGTTGCTGGGAATCGCGAGTACTTCAACGAGCCATAAACAGCAGTGGCAACGTCAAATCCGGATCCCACTTTATTTTGGGCCTTTGCGTGGGCAATCTGGGCAAGATTGTGGATTTGATGCAGCTCCAGAGGCTGCAGCTGCTGTTTGGCCACAACCAGTGCACACATTGCCGGAACCACAGCCGACACCAGCGCAGCAGAAGATCCAAGACCAGTTTTTGGAACCATTGTGATTGGTTTGTGGTGGTAGCGGAAATTATTAGGGCCTTGGGTGGAGTCTTTTTGAGAGTGGAAACCATCATCAGACCAGACCGTTATCGAACCTTGAGGCTGAATTCCAAAGTACGCGCTTACCACATCGTAGCAGGCCTGGATAAACGGGTTTTTGTGGGGTCCTTCACCGCTGGGAAACGACCACTGGCTGTCAAATTGGGGACTGGATACAGTCAGCGAGTCGTTTGCACTGGCCTCGGCCTCGGTGTGCATGCGACAAGCCAGGCCAATACTCAGTGCAGTGTACTCTGGAAACAGAACGAGGTATCCACCGGCCAGCAGTGCTTTCCCTGGCGTGCTATACACGGTTTTCTGTGCTGGTGACATTTTAGACGAGTTGAGGGAAAGGGTGGAAAATCAGGAAAAAATGGCCCGTAGTGAATTCAATCTGCAGGCAGTGATCCTGTGCGATACGTACCTCCCCCGGTTTCATCCGCTGACCGAAACTCTCCCCCGGTGTCTGTTGCCCTTGGCAAATGTTCCACTGATCGAGTACACGCTGGAGTTCCTGGTTAACTGTGGTGTTACCGAGGTGTACCTCATGTGCTGTGCACACGCCAATAAAGTGACTGAGTACATCCGCCAGTCTCAGTGGAGCACTAATTTTGTTCCATTCAAGATTCACACTCTCGAACTTCCCAATACAATGAGCGTTGGAGATGCCATGCGAGACCTCGACAGCCGGGGCATAATTACCTCGGACTTTTTGTTGATTTCGGGAGACGTTGTGTGCAACATTGACTTTGAGCCGGTGTGGAAGGCCCATTTAGAGCGCAAGAAGCAGGATAAAAACTGTATCATGAGCATGGTTCTCCGGGAAGCAGCAGCTTTGCACCGTACCCGCTCCAACAAAACCGGACTCTTTGTGGTGGACAACAGCACCAACCGGTTGGTTGCTTTCCACAAGTCTGTATTGAAAAAAGAGGTTGAGGTCGATGCCAACGATTTGCTTAAGCTCACTGACGTGTCATTCAGAAACGACCTCATTGACTGTCGCATTGACATCTGCTCAATGGACGTGCCAGCACTTTTCACCGAGAATTTTGACTACCAGTACCTGAGAGACGACCTTGTTCGTGGAATCCTCACCAGCGATCTTCTTGGCAAGACAATCTACACCCACATTATTAACGATGGCTATGCAGCCCGAGTCGAGAGCTTAAAGACCTACAAATCGGTTACCAAGGACGTTGTGGCACGCTATGCGTATCCACTGGTTGTTGACAGCAATATCCTGCCCGGTCAGTGCTACACATACCAGCGAGGTCACATCTACAAGGAGCAGGACGTCGTTTTGAGCCAGTCGTGCACAATCGGCAAAGAGTCTGTCATCGGTGGTCAAACCTCAGTCGGCGACTTCAGCGAGGTGGTGGGCTCTGCTATCGGCCGCATGTGTAAAATCGGCCAAAACGTCCGCATTGAACGTTCATACATTTTAGACAATGTGGAGATCAAGGACGGTGCTAGAATCTACGACGCTGTTATTGGCTCGAACAGCTCCGTCGGGTACAACGCGGTGATTGAGTCAGGTGCGGTTATTGCCAGTGATTTTGCCGTTACCGATAATGCCCGAGTGCTGAAGGGGTCTAAATTGGGTGCCAAAAAGCTGGTGGACTCGGAAACCGATACCAGTGACTCAGAGGCCAGATCAGATAATGAATCAGACTACGCAGCCGTCAGCGAGAGCGAAGAAGATGATATAGTGCCCGATAAGGACGACTTGGCTGCTTTGGTGGCCGAAATGTACCTATCAGACGACAGCATCGAAAGCTTGGATGTCTCTGCTGCGGCAGCCCCGCAACGCAGACAGCGAAGACGCAGTAGAACTGCCAGCTTCCATGAGGGCACCAGCGATGTGGATGATGCACGCGACGAATTTGTGAAGGAGGCTATAGCAATTGTCAACCGGACAATTGTGGATAACCATCCGCAGGACCTCACGGTGATGCAGCTGAATACACTGCGAATGACAATGAATACGCCCCACGAGCTTGTGGTTGAAGCAGTTGTCATCGCACTTATAACACATATCTCGCACCTCATTACACAAACCGACTTGAAAAAGGTTACCTCGAATGTGTTCAGCACCTGGGCCCCGACTTTAAAGCGGATCACGTTCGATCTGGCCGGACAGGTGCAGCTGGCTGCGTATATTGAACAATGCTGTGCCGGTAGGCCACAGGGAGACCGTATTTTAGCTTATGCGCTTATGGAACTCTACGATAACGATACCATTGAGGAGGAAGCGGTTTACGACTGGTGGAAGCTTCCAGCGGCAACCCCACCCGTCCGAGCCGCAGCAGGACAGTGGGTAGAGTGGCTCGAGAATGCCGAGGAGGAAAGCGACTAATAGGCTTGGTTATTTTACATACAGTTTAGCTAAATAAGCTTACTCTTTAACGCTATCGGAAAAGGGGGCCTAAACCCTAATAGCCGCATCACTGTTCTTGCCTAGATTTAGTGATTATTTGTGCTATGATTATTAGTCATCCGAACAGGGCGGCGAACCTCAAAGGGGTTATGGGTTAACTATATCCTTCACCATCCACCTTGGTTAATTGAAAGGACAGCACTCGCACCTGCTGTTTGAACTCTCTAAAGGAAAGGATAACAAAAAGAAGATTCTATGGCTTCTACTCAAGACGGTGCTAATGGCTCCCCGCCCTCCATCAAGTGCGTTGTTGTAGGCGATGGTGCAGTCGGTAAAACATGCCTGCTTATGAGCTACAGTAACAACAAGTTTCCCAGTGATTACGTGCAGACCGTGTTTGACAACTACGCGGTCACTGTGATGGTCGCTGATGAGCCCCACATGCTGCTCCTCTTCGATACTGCTGGACAGGAAGACTTCGATCGGCTGCGGCCTTTATCGTACCCGCAAACAGACATCTTCCTCGTGTGTTTCAGTGTTACCACCCCTGCATCCTTCGAAAATGCTAAGGAAAAGTGGATCCCAGAGGTCAGATATTACTGCCCTGGTGTTCCTTACATTCTAGTTGGAACTCAGATCGACTTGCGAACTGATCCCACTACCCTTCAGAGGCTCGGAAAGAGCAATCTCATGCCTGTGAGTCCTACACAGGGTGAGAAGCTCGCCAAAGAGATGAATGCGGTTAAATACTTGGAGTGTTCTGCTCTCACCCAAAGGGGGTTGAAGGCTGTTTTCGACAATGCAATCGTCGCTGCGCTCTTCCCTCCAAAGCCTGCTAAGGAATCGAAGTCGAAGGAGGGTAAGAAGAAGAAGTGTTTGATTCTCTAGATCCGCGGTTTTTTTTGCTACTGTTGGATTCAGAAGCTTGGACTGTAAAGTTCTAATTGTTGTGTGTCCTGTTTGTTTGTGAATAGTTCTCTGGATAAACTTGAATAAATATTAAATTTTGATAAAAAAATCAGTGAAGAGAAGAAACAATAAATTATATAGTGATACATTAAACGAATGCTGGTCTGGGCTTTGAAAGCTGGTATCAAAAATAGGTGTTGTAATGAGTGCTAAATTTTGCCTAACCGTGAGTTAACACAGTCCAAATAATGTTTTGAGCGTTTATATGCTCGTAGAATGTCTTCATATGCCTCGGACTCAGGACTAGTACATTCAAGGATGGTTTTAAGGAAGAGGGGGTACTTGCCGAGCCTCTGTATGGGCTTGATTAAGAGGCAGTCTAGGGCCCATGCTGTCGTAAACTTGCTGGCTCTAGTCCTACAGTGATTGAACCAGTCATTCAGCTTCTTTACGTCAATGTTTACGCCTTCTGCACCTTTCTTGGATACTTGGCTCTTTTTGAGAGGTTTCATGTCCTGTTCATGGGTATCGATTGAGTTCAGTAACTTGCTCAATTTATGGCAGAGCTGCATCTGTTCCTTATTACGGTGAATGTAGTATTCATAAATCTCATATAGGCTTCCAGTTAATGCAATGCACATCCCTCGGCCGACGTGCATTTCTTTGTCCGCTAGAATGTCTAACTGGCTGAGTGTTCCTTCCCCGTGTAATATTTGCTTTGGAATGTTGGCCTCTAAAATTGCTACTGTACAAAGACTGATATCAAGAACCTCCGAGATGTTTGAGAAAAGAGTGTCAATTTGCCGAACCGAAAAACCAACTTGGGCGCTTGCACAGAGATATATGCGGACAACAACTGCCATATCCTGTGCAAACTGCCACTCAGTATTATACAGCTCACGAATACAATTGTGCTTCTTGCGTAGCTTTTCCAGAGCCTGGCAAGGATCTGGATAACTTGATCTAAGTGAATACGAGAGACTGGGCGGTGAACTCAAAGAGAGTACTTTATCGTGGGTTAGATTCTTTGTGTCCCATCTGGAATCAAGTTGCAATTGCCTTCTGGCTTCATTTGCTTCTTCAGTGTCATTTAAGGGAGCAAATACTTCATTCACTTTATCTTGCGCTTTTGTCTGTACACTATTATTGTCACTATTGGTACTGAGAGGCAAAATTTCTCCTAATGAATTTCCATATTTATAGCTCTTGTTAGCATCAAAAATATGAACTTGGTCAACGTATCCGTCATTGTCCCGCAAATTTAGTGTATCCATTAAACCTGCGAATCAACTGATCAGTGTAACTTTTTTGTGTCCAATTGGTGTTAAATGAGGTGAATTGGCCAGTAATTTGCTACAAAAATGAAATAGAGATGTGTACTGGTATGTAAAGTCCCGGAGGTGCAGGGCGATATTTAAAGATATGCAGTGTATTTATGCAACGCTGGGAATATAATCATGCAGCCAATAAAGGGTCCAGGGTATGATGCTGCTGCTAAAACTATCACGCATAGCTGCATGTAAGGCGTTAGTTTTCAGGTCCTTATATACGAGCAGCGAGCTAAATAATTTATTTCCAGTAAATTCTGTTTTATTTGACAAAAAAAATGTGCCATAAAATACTGGAATCCCCTACATATCTCTTTTATTAAGTTTCAATCGAATCGCTATAGCGAACAGCAGCGCATTATCACCCAGTTGTTTGAAATTAAGATTTGCGAGTCCTCGATTGTACAAAGTATTTACTGGGCAGCTTGGTCAAATTTTCAAATTAAAGTTGGAGCATGTCACAACCTGTATGATAAAATCACAATTGCTATACTTAATGTTAATTAAGTCTATACGACAATAAAATACAAAAATTGAAGCTTTGTCCTGGTTCTTAACACCCTTCAATCATTTTGTTATGCATGTTAATTTATGAACGTAGTGCACACATACAACCCTCAAATCACACAATGCAAAATGTAACTAAATAATATGTAGGTTTTTTTTACTTTTTCGTTTGTTTGTTAATATCAATGCAGAAGGCTTTCATCAGGTTTATGCACTCGCGGTGGCCTATCTAGAAGCATTCCTCTAGATTGTGCATCACGGTAACTTTCAACATCTCCATCTAATGTACCACTCCTAGAACGCATCATATCATTTGGAACTGCTTCGTAGTAATTTGTTCTAGGTAATGGTTCAGCTCTAACTGCACCCAAATGCTCAGCAGCAGACTGGTCCATGTTAAGGTATGAATGCCGGTATCCATCGCGGGCCACGTTTCCCAAATCCTCCAGCTCCGTGCCGCCATCTTTGTTGTACCTGGGGCCAGGCATAAACATATTTCTATCATCAGTAACAGGCTGGTATCGGGCATCTGGATGAGGATGGAAGATGGCGTAGAAACAGCTCACAACCATCATAATCAAGTAGACACAACTAACCACTGCATTCATAATGAATAAGACTATTCCCATGATAGATGCACCAACATCAACCTTGCTTCCAAATACCTGGGCAAAAAACATGTAGAAAATAGCATTCACGATGGAGAATACTGAGAGAGCAATGTTGTAACCATTGGTAGACTTGTTGAGATATGGCCTTATAACGCACACCAGCAGGAAATATATGACTTCAATAACGAGGAAAATGATACTCTGCACCTTACCATTGCTCTGTCCTAAAGCCACAACTGCGGATTTTGCAAACAGATACACTAATGCCGGGATAACGAAGTAAAACGAATTAGCATTGTATTGCATGTAAAGATAACCCCAACGGTGAAATACTTCAACATTTCCAAACAGAATTGAGGCCGGGTTTTGAAACATTGACTTTGACTTATAGCCTAAAACGATCACCTTGATGGAAGCCATGGCCAGAGCTATCACTGTCACTGCTAACAGCACTGCAGCAACCACTACTGTGGCCGTAGATTCATGGCTAGTGAACTCCCATAAGCAGAAAAAACTCAGCTGAGCAAACCCCACATAGAAGTACCGGAACATACTGGCCTTTGTGTAGCCTCGGAAGTTCACTCGATAATCTTGAAACTTTTCGGTCTTCATCTTGTTCATTTTTGCCATTATCTCCAGTACAACCTTGAAAATAATCAGCAATGCAACTAGAGCAAGCCCAATGAAAATGAAAAATGCCACCGCCGTGGTAAAAAGGTTAGAGATCTCGATGTTTGCTAGATATGCGGCTCGTTGAACACCCTGAACAATCAAAGTTTTACCCACAATATTCGGATCCCGCTCATTTGTGGTTGTTGCATTTGTGGTCTTGTCAATAAAGAATCGCTTGGCCATATTCTTTGAGGCACTACTTATTTTGGAAGAAGTAGGGAGGAACCCAGGGATTTTATTAAACAACTTAGATGCAATGCTACGCTTGTAAACCGCAACAGAAATTGTATCTTTATTTCCCAAAATATTGGTTGGCGTTCCTCCAGTGGATCTAACATACCAGTTGACAGCTGATTGCATAAATTTAACGCTGATAATCCCCAATGTCCACATAAAGTTCTGAGTCCAGGCTGCAACAATTGGGGGCATTCGGTAAACAGCCATTAAACTGGCGATGGCCATGGCCTGAAAATACGCAAAGAGCGACAGCGTGTTAGAGATGATGTGGCCAGCAGTGGTGACATCACCAAGGAGGGTGGAAACTCCACTAACAACCACACCAACCATAAGTATTCCAAATAAAATCCAAGAAACGTACTGATGTTTAACTGTTTTTCCGTTGGTGAGCTGTACAACCACACATGCAGCGGAGTCCTCGTTGATTTTGTTTCCAGAGGCATCCACGTAGTAAATTTTGGCCTGCACCACTGCATCTATATCAGGGAATGTGTATGCTATGCCTGGAATCTCTTTTACAATGTTATCTGGGATTGTGAGGTTTGTTTCAATCTGGAATCGACCAGGACTGATTGGACAAATCGTGTTTGAAATGTCACATCCGCTAATGGTCTTATTGAACACCTTGATTCCATACACATATGCAGTGAGCTCAGCACTAAAGTTTCCATCAATTGCGCTTTGGATTTCAACGTCTACAACCGCGACTTTTGAGTCTGGGTAGAATGTGACATCGAACTTGTGGCCTGAAAACTCGGTTATCTTCTGACAGGGGAGAAGGGCGCTAGTGCCAATCTGGCGGGTAGCTGAAACGGTTACTGTCCAAATTAAAGCTAGAAATACCCTCAACATCCTTCCAAAACTTCGATATTTCTGCTTTTTTTGGGGTGTTTAGTTCGAGGGGTTATCTGCTTATTTGTGCTCTATAATTAGAACAAAAACCCTACCCGCAAACCGCAGTTTTGGCGTACCGTGTTTATTATACGTAATGCAGAGGCGGTGTAACATAGCCTCTAATCGCAAATATTTAACTAAAATACTTTCAAGAAGTTAGCTAATTTAAATTATATTATGTGCAACATTATCCCATACAAACTTAACGATTATTTTCTAAGCGATTCAAACAGCTACGTTTCAGGTTAGGAACGAAGACTAAAAGGGGTTCCTGAGATTTCTACTTCGGCCTTTTTAGCAAGAAGGTCGCCTACTGACACCCTTATCTTCTCAGTAGTCATAGGAGAATCCGTTCCGTAGAGCATGGGTAATTTGTAGCTTTTTCTTGTAGTCTTAATAGCATCGCGAAGTGCGAAGAAAGCAGTAGATCCAAGGAACAATGGTGGCTCACCTATACCTTTGGAGCGGTTGATACTTTTCAGATGCTTGTACTCACGACCCTGTAGATGCTCAACATTAAACTGCTGGGGCGTGTCTCTGAATCCTGGGATCTTGTAGGCACCTGGGCCTCTTGTCAACAAGACTCCTTTAGGGGTCCACAATGATTCTTCAATGGTGAAAAGCCCTTGTCCTTGTACAAAAGCACCTTCAATTTGTCCATAATCAATTGCTTGATTTATGGTACGGCCAATATCCATGATGATATCCGTACGAAGGTTAGCCCAGTCTCCGGTTAAAGTGTCAACCTCAACTACCGTTACAGCTACTCCTTGCGTATAGTATAAAAATGCAGGGGGGGGATTTGGATCACTGTTGTCAAATTTATATCCAATATCAGGCATTTTGTAATAACCATTTGCAGACAAGTTAATACGTTCCAGGTATGCAGTGTGAGCAATTTCCTTCAAAGTTGCATTTGGACCAAGTCTTTCTCGAATAGGCTCGAGTCTCTTTTTAAGTACGTCGCAGGCATTTTTTATTGCCATGCCATTAAGGTCACTCGAAGCTGATGCTGCTGTGGGGGATGCATTAGCAACAGTATTTGTAGCAGTTTCGCTAACAAATACATCATTAACATCAACTCCCAGTTCAGATGCACATATCATAACCATCTTAGTATGCAATCCCTGTCCCATTTCGGTTCCGCCATGCGCAACTAAAACACTCCCATCCTCGTATATGTGGACTAAAGCCCCGGCCTGGTTCAAATGAGCAACTCCAAATGCAATTCCAAATTTGGTTGGAACGGATGAGATACCGCGCTTAATCCACTTGGATTTGGAGTTGAAAAGCTCAACTTCCTTTTTCATATTTCCATATTCAACTTTCTCGTGTAGCTGCTGAACCATTAGGGGAACTGTAAAATCATCTCCAAGATGCTGTTTGTAGTGCGTTCGTCCTGTACCATCCATAGGATAATAATTAATTTTTCTGAGCTCTTCAGGATCAAGAAATCCAAGCCTCTCACTTACTTCATGGATAATTGATTCTGCAACAAACATACCTTGAGGCCCACCAAATCCGCGAAATGCTGTATTAGTTGCAAGATTGGTTTTGCACGGTGTGGCCTCAACCAGTATATTGGGGCCAAAATCGTAGCAGTTATCAATGTGCAATGAGGCACGGTCAATCACTCCTTTAGTCAGATCCATTGAGTATCCAGCATTTGCATATAGGTGTGCTTCTAACCCGGTGAATTTGAAATTTTTGTCTAAAGTGACTCTCCATTTACTGAGAAACGGGTGCCGCTGACCAGTCTTCAGCATGTCTTCGCCTCTGCTCAATATCATTCGCACTGCTGTTTTGAACTTGTTTGCAGCCAATACAGTCAATGATGACGTAGTTACAGAAGTAGATTCCTTTCCACCGAATCCACCGCCTAATCGTTTTACTCGTGCAACGATGCGAGATGCTGATATACCCAGGGCAGATGCGGCTACTAATTGGGATTCATTGGGATTCTGAGTACTGGAATAAATCTTAAATTCTTGCCCGTTGTCTTCTGGCACGGCTAGGCAGCCGTGAGGTTCGAGGTAAAAGTGTTCCTGGGCCCCCATTCGAGTTGTTCCTTCGAATTTGTATGGTGCAGTTTCCCACTCAGTCGAAAAATCTCCATGTTCAATCTTGTTACCAATTGCGAAAAAGCTATTTTTCTCAATAGCTTGTTCGATAGTTACGATAGGGGGTTCCAAACCTTCAGTATTGTACTCCACCTTGACCAATCTGGCTGCACGCTCAGCTACTTTTCGAGACACTGCAACAATTAAAGCAATAGTGTCACCAACATACTCCGCTTCATCCTCAACGAAAAGTCTCTCGGGGCCAATTTGTGGAAATATGCCCCATCTGTTACTTCCAGGCACATCATTTACATCTAACTTTCCCACTACACCCTCTAATGAGAGGGCTGCATCATAATCCACAGACACTATTTTGGCTTTGGCATGAGTAGACATTACCTGGACTGCATAGAGTTCTCTAGCCTGCTCAGGAATATCGTCCACGTACAAAACCTCACCAGTTACCTGACGGAGGGCGTTCACATGCATCATATTCTTTCCGTAAACGCGCTGCTCATAATCGTTCTTGAGGTCTCTAATACCAATAGGCTTATTTGTACGGGTAACCTCCTTTAAAGCCTCCACATCTGCTTCACCTAATTTAAGTTCTTGGAGCACTGCTTGGCTGAACTTGTAGAAGAAAGAAAGGATTAATGATCGTCGAAATACTGCCATACCACCAGGAACGCTATACGGCAACTGAAACTCCTTATCCAGGTCATTTATCGTGGTTAATTCCGCTAGGTTGGAGAATGAGGCACTGGGCCTTTTCCCTACTAGTGTAAGTGAGGACCTTGCCAAAGCTGTGAAAGGTGCTACTCCACCATAAACAAGCCTAGACTGGGTGATTACCCCGTTAGTGATCCGAGCATGCATACAACTAGTTACAATGGAAATATCGTCGTCTTTGCGCTTGGCCTGTTTATAAGACCTTACGACATCTCCCGTTTGAGATTCCGGAACAGTGATGCTAATGATAACAAGCTTGTTTTCTAAAAGAGTTTTCCGATAGCCAGTAAAAAACGGATTCTCAAATTCACCCATATGAAAAGTACGGTTTTCACCAGTTTGTGGGTCAATTGTATCAACCAAAGCGTTTGAGCATACAAAAACGGGGTTCAAGTCTGCGATCGGTGAAGCTGTGGCGATATTGCCAGCTGCGGTAGCCACATTTCTAATTTGGCGACCAGCAAAGTATTTCAGCTGGGTTAAAATAGCTTTGAAAAATTTGAATTTGTCCGGGTTCAATTCACGTTGCAGGCTTTCCAGCTTTTTCTCTAAAGTTGAAAGAGCCAAATCGCCTCCAATCTTAATGCCAACACCAGGAATGTACTCAAAACCTTTCAGTTCAGAGACATCCAAGATGTAAATACACACTTCATGCTCATCTCCTTTAATTTTTGCTTCAATTTGGAATTCAGAGGCTCCACCGACCAACTTGGCATTGGGGAAGCTCTTAAGTAAATGAATCAGTTCCTGTAAGTTTGTGGGACGGTACCATACATGACCAAGCTCATTTTCAAATTTTAATAACTCAGGAGTGTACCTTTTCAGAGCTGGTGGAAATATGAGCTCTGAATGTGGATATTCTCTCATTCCTTCAGGCTGCTTTTGTTCAGTCTTCTGTTTTTTACAACATCCACCATCGGCACCTGCACCTCCACAGCAACCACCTTCATTTACAAATGTGTTTGCTGCATCTATAATTGGTTTGTAACCGGTGCACCGACACAAATTACCATCAAATGCCTCAGTCAACTCTTCACGGGTTGGTGTACCTTTGGACTCTCTAAGCAAGGAATACAAACTCATTACAATACCAGGTGTACAAAATCCACACTGTGAACCGTGGAATTTAGCAATTCTTTCTTGGACTGCATGTGGCGCTTCGCTGTTGCCGATTCCCTCGACAGTAACCAAGTGTTTACCGTCTAGAGCAATAATGGGAACGATACAAGCATTTATAGCATAATAATAAGGCTCTTTAGTTTCGTTATTCCACTCCGATAAGGTCACTGTACATGCTCCACAACCGCCTTCTTGGCATCCCAGCTTAGTTCCCGTTAAGCCAGTGGATCTCACGTACTCTAAAACAGTTTTGGATGGATCTGGGTTAAAAACAAGCTGCTTTTTGCCATTAAGGAAAAATTCTAGAGTCGATTTCTCTTTCATTACTCGAATGAATGAGATACAGATGGTATGTATAGGGTTGTGGTGGAGTGATAATTAGTGTTTATCATTGGGCCGGGGAGCTGGGTCGGGCACTGATAAGGAACCGCGGATTGATGATGTAAATTAAAACCTGTGTGTTATCTGAGTGATTTAGGTAAGACAGCCGTCAAGCTATAAGGAAATCCAAAAATATCCAAAAATACTATATATTAGGGACTTATTTGAATTGAAATTGCTTTAAATAAGTCTCGTGAAAAAAAATCATAACTCATCATAACATTTAGTCGTTGTTTTATTATGATCTTGGCTATGGTGTAGTTTCAACATTATGCAGCTCTGAGAGTTCATGTAGTTGCTTGTTTTCGTTTTGAAGTTGCTCAATCACCTCAATGCATTTTTTAATAACAATAGCCTCTGATCTGGCATGACGAAGCTCTAAACCCGGTAGAGCTGTAGCTAGAACATCAAAATTTCGTCTAATGGATTCCCTTCGCTTCTTTTCAGCGGATAAATGGCTTTTCTTTGCTTCATCATCCAGGGGGGGCATGGAGATGATTGAATTACGTGCGTAATATTATAAATCATGGTTAATACATGAGGCTTATAGTCTGAATTATTTAACAGCTACCAGAACAAGCCAGCATGGCACATTGGGATGTTTCAGTTGTGTAGCGGTTATCATTGCTGTCTTCCATCTGGTAGTTAACAGCAGACCCGGGTTCGAGTCCCGGCTGAAACATATATTTTTTTGGAATCTTTGTTCCAAAATTTTTACAACTCTCTTACATATTAGGAACAAAAATTGCATCCAACATCGCTATCATTTTACTTTTAACGCTCTTACACTGCCTTTTGAAATCGAGTATCTCGTTATAACATTATTCGTTCTTCTTCACCAATGTTACAACCTTACCCTAAAATTACACTCTAACATTTCGAGGAATGGAGGATATAGAGCTCGGTGTCCTTGAAAAGCGGATCAAAAAGTCACGGAGACCCCAGGCACTTGTTTTAGTAATAACAGTGGCTCAGCTCATACTAAGCCTTCTGTTTTTTGGTTTCTATGACAAGCTTTACAATAAGTCATCACACGGAACAGCCGGACTTGTTGGTGCAGTGCTGAGCGGATTGAGTCAGAGCTTATTACAATTGTTCACTAAAAAGTATAATTACGACTATATCCTAAAATTTCAGGTTTGGGGCGTTATCAACGGGATCTGGACGCGCTTTTGGACGGAGCAGCTCTCCTCCAGTTTCAAATTATGGCCGATTAAAGTACTGCTTGATCAATTACTTGGAAACCCAATTGCAGTATTCACTTTTACCAGCCTGTCTGCGTTTTGGGAAGGTTACGATATCGACTTATATTTGCAAAAGAACTATTACCAGTCCCTTAAGGTATCGTGGTTCATATGGCCCATTGCGTCTATCCTTCAGTTTCTAGTGATTCCTGAGAAGTACATTGTACTGTTTAATACGCTTGTAAACTTTGCATGGATGATCACTCTTGGACTTCTAACATAAAAACTATATATACATGGTATTGGGCCTTTAAGGGCTTAGTCAAGGGACCCCGCGATGGTAGACATCTATATATTGCGGAGATTGTTTTCCTCATTCCGTACTGAAGAAGAAGAACGAGATGTTTCACGCACAGCGTTTTTCAACCTTGTGGGGTTTATCGCAACGTCAGTTCTCTTCAGCGTCATTGCGCAGCGTGCCAGTGATAAGTAATTTACCAACTGTTAACAAAGCCAAACTAGACCTTTTTAGAGCCCAAAAGAGTTTAACAGTTACGGAATTTAATACTCAATACGACGAACTGCGTCAGATCAATGAGTTTGGTAATGAAAGAGTGGCCACAAAGCCAATGATAGAAGGCACACGCGTGCATCACGAATTAGATAGAGAGTCGAAAGAAAAGACCTTGCTTATGGACACCGGACAGGCTGAACTATTGCAGGATGAACCTATTCTTAAATACGCTGGTAGACCGGAAATATCTCGTATGTTAGAAACAATCATGAGTATTCATGCATTATCCGTTGGCTCTACTCGAGAGGTTTACATACGTTCAATAACCCACGACGGATCACGGAAACTTCGAGGAGTCATTGACTCACTTAATGTGGATAAATTCAACAACATCACCGTAGGCGAGACTAAAACCACCCATAAACGAGAAGTTACCGAAGGAGCACTACGCATGGCATATCACCAAGCACTTATCTACAGATGGATGATCCAGCAGCTTTGGAGTGCCAAGAATCCCATTGAATATATACTTAAACTATTCAACACCAGTGAGGAAGAAGCTAATGCACTTCGTCAATCTGAAGGACATACGCGCTACTTTAAGCAGGCTATTAATGAGTCAAGACTTAACCCCCATGTCTGTGTTGAGTTTATAAAGATGAGAAAAGGCCAAGTTGTGGATGTGGAAGAGTTCACCCTAATATATGATGAAAAACTATGCCTCGAGGTAATGCAGAGTCGTCTTGACCTCCTCAATGGAGTTAGAGGCCCCTTCGATTTCCCCCTGTGGCAAGCTGACAGAAGTAGAGAAGACTTGGGATTACAACATGGCTTTATGCTGGATGACTATAACAGCTCTGATGATGTAGGTGAAATCCTCTACTCCGACGACCCGTAACCCGGCGACGAATGGATCGAGATAGAGCGAGACCAATATGCACTAGTCGTTATGTCACGTCGCATTCGAAAATAGGTAGAATTCATATCGTCATTATATGTACACATTATACTAGTAGCGGTCGCCCACGGTGTGGATATAGAACTTTGCTGTTTCATAAACGGTCCAGCAAATAGCCGTGGACGGCATGTTGGCAAGTATCCTCGGTTTGACACCACGCATAAAGCCTTTGAGACCATGCTTTTCGTAGATGTAACGAGCTGCATCCGCAACTGAGTTGAGATTACGAGCACGCTGGTCCGTGGAGATACCCCGAGTCTGTAAAAGAGTTTTGATCACATCAAATGGGGTGCTCACAGCGGCTGCCGAGGCACCGGCAATGCCACCGCTCACACAGTGCATCAATGGATCATGGGAACGCCTGGCATTGAGGATGTGGGAAACACGGTCGTATACTGTGAAGTTAATGGCGTTGAATGGGATATTCATCAAAAGAGTGATTGGGTACGAAACATAAAACGCTGAAAGACCCTCTTTAGACCAAATTTTTGCCGCAGTGGCAGCCATACTTGTACGACCGTGATTAAGCTGCATTCGCTGTTTGATCACATCAAATGGAGTCATTAAAGCATCGTTGCTAACAGTTGCACAAAGACCAGCGAAAGCACTCACTGAAGCTGTGGGGGCCGAGGTATGATTCTTGTTCTGACCAAAGTTGGTCACCGCCTCGTAAACAGCAAAATGTATCGCATGGGCGGGTCCGGCACCCATGATTACCGACGCAACACCTCGCCAAAGAGCAAGCGATCCCTCCGTAGAGCTGACGGCGGCAAGAGAAGAAGCGATGCCGCGATATACCTCTCCAGCACCAGCAACCTGCATCCGTGTCTTGATCGCATCAACAGGGAACATTACAGTGTGCTCCATAATTCCAGCAATTGCACCGGCTGCCATGCTGAGTGAAATCGGTGTGTTTGCTGGCAATTCTTCGTAGTCGCATTCAGGATCCATTTGGGGAAAAAGTCTGAAAAAAAATGAGGTTGTGCTGCAGTTGAATAAATGGAATAAGTAAGCCGATTTTTTTAATAAGTAATATTAAAAAAAAACTTGAAGGTGAAAAAATGCAATAGTGATCCAGTAAATATGCAACAAAAAAAGAAAAAGAATAAATTAGTTTAGTTTCGATAAAATGCAATTTATCTTTTTTTGAAGTGTTTGTCTATGCTGGGAGTAATATTCTTTTTTTGGTGGGGGGGGATAGTGAGGTTTATTACTGGTTAAGGCACCAGATATATCTGCAGGATGGGTGACTACAACGTATTTTTTTTTTAGGGCCAGACCAATCTAGAGCAGAGTAAGGGGCTTGGGCCCAACGGTGTTCTGGTCATCCTTGCTGAAGCGCTAGGGTTATGACTTAATGTGGACTACATTGAGAATCATATGAAAAATGGCCCAGCACACATGCATGAGAGTTCGATTTGATTTATTTATACACAAATTTTTATTCTTATTTTAATTCTAACGATCGGTCGATTCTGAACGCATTACAGCGGCGCAAAGGTGGCTTTTTGTTGATTTCTTGTTGGATCAGCCAGGCAAGACCAATGGCCTTGTGGCGTTGCCTGGGCCGAGCGGATCTTCGTGCTCGTTGCATTTTTGATCTTATTGAATAGCGTATATGTGCTCTTTTATTAATTAGCACGCTCATCGTGATTAACGTGACATTGATTCCTTCAAACGCAGCTATTCTAATTGTGTGGATTAGGTTCTGACTGACTACTGCTGCTGCTTCGTCTTACACATTAGAAATTGGGAGTTTAGTTATAAAAATATTTCTAATCAGATTTCGCGTTCCAGTTAAACGCGTCTTGTGATAAAATAATAGGCGTGATACCAGGTCAAATGAGCTTTGGTATCCCAGATGCCGAGCGAACACCCTCAATTTCAATGCCTCCTTATTCAACTGATCCTCAGCTTAGTTTTGAGCGACATGCGGACCCAGAGTATATTAATTCGAGTGACCCAACCGACCTGAGCCTCATTTCCTCAGAACGGCCTGATACTTTCCCTTCGTCTCCTCCAAGAATTGATACCGATGTTGAAATGGAAATTGACCCACCTACCGATGAAGATCAGATGACCGATGAGGATGAATATGAAAGTGTATCAGCAGCTCCACAGTCCACTATTACCACGGCTGCCAACCATCCGGAAACCTACTACCAACCTGCTACTACCTTTAAAAAGCTGTCATACCGGTCTTCCTTTATTTTAGCAGCTAGATCTGAATCCAGCATTGGGAGACGTACTCCTGAGTCAATTGTTTCGGCAGTGTTTGACAGCGACAAGAAAACGAATATGATATTTGAAGACATGGGACTGGAGAAGGTCCCCACAGCAATTCATGATCTTATCGGCTACGAAGATCTCGCCAATCGTATGTTCAATATGGACTTTACCAATAACTGTTTTACGAGACTGGATAGGTGTATCTACGATATTACTAGACTGGAGTATTTATCGCTTCGATCCAACAATTTAGTCGAATTAAGCCCGCTAATTTCCAATTTGGTAAACTTGTGCGAGCTTCACTTGGGACACAACCGGCTGAAGACACTGCCAATTGAGTTGCTAGAACTTCCCAAGCTGCGAACACTAACAACGTATCCCAATGAGTTTATTCCAATTCCGAAATCAGGCACGACATTTGTTAGAAATTTTACGACACCTCCTCTCAAAGAATTTGCTCAGCGAAAACTCATTAACTTAGTTTGGGAGTTGCCTCCTAAGGAGCTGGAGGTTGTGCGTTCAGACATATCAAAGCAGTTTTCCAATCTGATACATCCTGTGTTTGATGCCAATGAAATGGGACGGATATGCTCTGTTTGTAGATCCCCTATGGTGGAACCATGTGCCTATTCTCTAACGTGGAAACGACACGGCCAAGACCGCAGTGGCGAAATGGTACCGTTTATCAAGACAATGTGTTCTCCTCAATGTGCTAGTGAGTGAGCAGGTCTCTTGTTTATGAATGATGAAGTAATGATAATGATGATAATATATAAAAACAATAATAAAAACAATAAAAATACAATCTAAATTCGATGCGCAAGGTCTAGCCAGTGTAATGCCACCGCCTCTCTAATTGCTTGTGAATTGAGGCCATCAACAACGGTGCTTGGACGTGTAAGCGGTTTTAATTCCACATTAACATGCTTGAAGTTTGAGTAGAGTTCACTGAGCTTTTCCTGGGCCTCGCGGTTTCCTTGTTTGGCACAAAATGCCCATATAACAACCGCATCAGCGATACCCATCATGGCCATTCTTGGAGTTTGAGACGAGGTAGTCTCCATGTAGTATCGCAAAAACCTAGTAGCGTAATCTACCGCCTTCACGACTACCAGTCCCAAGACATTATTGGCTGCTTCGCAGATTTCGTGGAACTCGTCACTTGCCATTAAAATATTGGGACTAACCAGAGATGCTACTACCTGTAGGTCACGGTATAACGAGCCTGTTTCTCTACCAAAGAAACGCGTTAGTTCATGAATGACGTCACTTGGACTAACCTTTGTAGTCATACGTTTCTGAACAACACACTGAGTGTATTTGAGCAACGAGCCGAACAGACGGAACTTGGCTTCTGGACTCACAGCAAGTGAGATTTCATCTAAAAGTGGCTGGTACCGAGACCCATCACCTTCCAATAGCATTCTACCAGTTTGCTGCATAAACTTATCCGTTTCAGTGCCACAGAGCATAAAGTCTCTGCCCAGCTCAGATAAAATAAGTGACTGTACCAGTTGTAGTGAGGGCCATCGTGGAGGCCCAATTGCCAATACTGTCTTCGTACGATAATCTGAATGAATGGTAACGCTGTGAGGCGTGGGCTTAGTATTGCTACTCACCAAACTGTTAACAGAACCATTTAAAGAGCCCATACGCCGCAATGATTCATTACTGCTAGCAAGCCCTAAAAATTGTGTTGATGTAGTGGTATGCAAATTAAGACTCTGTTGAGTTTGGGTGTCGAAAAAGTCAAAAAGCCCTAGTGAGGATCGCCTGTGGTGGCTATGACGTTTGCTTGGTTTCTGCGCTGCAGCCTGCTGCTGTGCGTGCTGGTTCTGATAGTGCTTGTCCCGCTTAAAAGTCACATAGGAAGCAAGATGATCTCGATCAACGAGTTTGCTAGCCAGATTTGCCACCTCTACCAGTGCCCGGTGGAATCTCTCTTCCCCAGGTATTGCATTATACACTCCATTGTGTCTCATGTATGCCAATACAACGTCCACCTCCTTGTCTGTTAGTTTTGGTTGTGTAAAAATATCTTTTGGGCAAAATGGAGGTTCAGGAGTGCTATGAGTACTGAGAATTGATAGTCTTCTGGAGCGAGAACTACTCACAGACCCGTTATCGGAACTTACTGGAGCCTGAAATACAAACGCATCATCATCGTCGCTTTTTGCACGAGGATACAGCATACCTAAAAACTCCCTTGCCTTGTAGTATGGTGAGCTTATGCGAGCTTCAGTTTCAAACCACATATGCACACGGGAACTATCCATAATTGAAATCAAGTTCGCAAGCCTTTCTCGTTCTAATCGCTGATTTTGAGCTGCCTGGTCAAGCGTCTGCCTGAGCATCTTAAATCGGTATTTAGCCAAATTGATCTGTAAGTTTATGATCTTCACAAAAGACATATCAATTTCCGGCCCAGCATTTTGCAAGTTGAGCAAAGTGACAAAATCACCGCTTAATTTAGCGTCTCTGCGACTTGCCTCTATTCGTTCTGCAACTGTCTCGTAGTCATAATGTGAGATTGCATGGCATACAGCTTCCACAGTATTATCACTAGTTTCGCTGACAGTGGGGAAACCCATGTCGCTTCCCAAGTCGGTAACTAGACCATCTAAACCGATTTTGAAGATTTGCCATCCATCAGATTTGGTGACGGTTGAGTGTGCAAGGCCCTGCATTACCGGTACCAAGTCGGTACGAATACTCTCTAAACACCATTCTTCACCGCTGTCAGAGGAAGAGAAAGAGGCATCGTTGTTGGTTGCAGTTGCAGTAGCAGACCGGTTTGGTAAGAAACAGTTGAACATTGATATTATGTCTGAGGCCTTTACGGCAATCAGTTCGTCAACTTGCCACAATACACCGGGATTCAAGGGTACTGTGTTTAAACTGTAGTAATGCGCACTGACCAATGGCTTGACCTCTTGACACACATGCTCAAGATAATTGCGCTGGAGCTCACTAATATACGTGTCCTCCAACATTCCGAAGCTGTGGGGCTGTGTCAGAAGCTGTTTAGTGAATTCGCAGAGGTGACGGCATGCCAGGGAATCAAGTTCGGGATGATGACCGGTAGCAGAAGACACCTGTTGTAGAAACAACCGGCATTCATTTGGAATACAGGCATTCAATATTAGTTCGAAATCGCTGTAGTCTCGCTTGTTAGCTAAAATGCGGGTGAGAAACCGTTCTGCCTTGATCAATGCTGAATCTGGAAGACTTCCCATTGCCAGACCAAGAAACTGGTCCAACAAACCGTTAACCAAAGTTAACATCTTTGTTGTGGATCCCCCAAGGCCCTTTACTATTTCAGCCAGCAACCGAGGGCGAAATTTGGGTGTGGAACCGAGTACACCGTGGAAAAGTACGTTCAACACAGAGCCATCTCCGCCAGCACAGAATGTGGTGAGTTCACTTTGGGTCATTTCCGATATTGCACTGGCAATGAAACCCGGGGAAGTACGAATCAACGTCATAAACGAGTCTAAGAGTTGTCTATCGTCCCAGGCAGCATTTTCGCCTTTATTCACAGGACTGGATGCAATAAGGGATGAGTTAGCATTGGCTGATCGGCTTAGATCGGTTCCACATAGAAGTGAAGAATATGCTTCTCGGAGATGGTAGTAGTGGGTCATGAACACGTTTGGGTCCACAATGCGGGAATTAAGCAGTGTGTTTAAACTGTTAGAGAAAGCTACAGTGTCACGGTGCAGTGCTGCATTAACCACCACAAGGTGATGTGCTGTTGGGGCCCAAGTTGTGATGTTGTCTTGCAATGCCGCAAGTGTACCTGCTGCCTTTGCTACTTCCTCCATTAGTTCAGCTTGAGTAGGTTCCGGTGATCCGGTACTCGGTGATATAGTTTCAGGTGTCTTCTTAGAGCAGCTTTCTGGTGATCTGCTATTGATGTCCTTGACCGGAGTGGATGTCTGCGATTTACCGAGAACTTCAGGGATCTCAGGGATCTCAGCATGAACATTAAACAACTGACTCTCTAGACAATTGAGGCTTATGCTTTTGTCGTTGTCTGACTGAACAAGCGGCTCTGGTATCGCCAAAGATTGGGGGTTGTTCATTTCTGCATTGGCGAAGGAGGACAACTCGCTGGGACGTTCAGCAAGATCAAATGATGTTTCCACATATGGAATGTCGCGTAGTGATAAAATGCTTTTTTGTGATTTTGGTGAGCGAAATGAACCCACTGACTGTGAATTAAGTTCCGCATGAAGGGACTGCTCCGTATGCGTTTGAATTAGGGCCATGTCCGCTTATTGCGGGTGAAACAATTAACTGTTCGCGTGATGCAGGTTTCAAATAGTAAGAGAAGATGGGGTGAGGAAGTGGGTAATTCCCGTGTAGCGGGAACAGACTTTTTAGGATGTGTTTTTTATGTATGCGTCAATGTTATTGTTTCCACTTAGGGTTGGGTAAGGTACATGACGTCGTGATGTACCGCTTAAGGAGTGGAAACAGGAAAATGAAACCAAAAAGGCAATAAAAACAGGAACTGCACAAAAAGAAAAAGAAAAGGAAAAAAAATTGAACGATAGTACATTATATTTGCCTATAGTGTCTCGTTGTTGATGCCAATCTCACCAAGATATATTGTTTACATATATTTTTATCAAACTAGATTGACAACATTGGATCTGGTTTCATGTTTGGAATGGGTCGCGTTAACTAGGTTTAGGGCCAGCAAGGCAACCGCAGGCAAAAAGTCAGTCTATGCAGTGTAATCGGTATCGAGTCCTGTGTATACACACAGCCCGCGTATTGCACTAAAGCGGAAACTCCGCAACCCCTTGCCACGCCGTTCCCATAACCAAGCCTTAAACTTGGTTGAAATTTCTGATAACGCAGCCTACGTTTACACGTAGCCCCCTCTAGGGAGGATTTATCAGGGAGGATTCACCGAATTTACCCACTCTCGTTCATATCAGCCTTAAATAACTGATTGTAGAGAGTATACGCGGAATACACAGACTGACTTCTAAAGAATTACTAAGCAATACTTTCTGACCACTAGGCCAAAAGGTACTACTAGCGGAATAATCCGATCTCTACAGTAGTCACTTGTACAACAACCCCACCCCCACCTCTCCACCCTTGGCAGCAAAATCACAACCAGGGCAAGGCGCGCGGCCAGCAACCCAAAAAACCGTTGACAGCAACCATTTCACATAACCGATGTTTCCGTTTGAGCTGAGTTTCCGCAGCCTCATTGTGGTCCTAATTGTGGTATGGCTAATTTGGTTTAACAATGCCTGCACGAGTGTTATGCCCGAAATAGGGCCGATAAAGGTTCATAGTTTTAAGAGACACAGCACTAAAGGAGCCTACGGAGCGAAATCTAAGACTGCTCCTGGCCGAATTTACCTAATTGCAGGTGGAAGTGGCTTTATTGGTTCGTGGATTGCTAGGTACCTACTTTCTCGCGGCGAGAAAGTGATGATTCTTGACATTGACCGACCTCCTGCTGATGTCCTTAAGTACGGTGCTGTTTGGGTCTCGGTCGACTTGACCTTCTCATTTGGTGTTAAGAACGAAATTAATCGTATTCGCGATTCTGTTAGCGATGACACTAACGTTATTGTTTATAACTGCAGTGTTCGCAAACGGTACGAACTTCCTAATTTCCGTGCTGACCTCGGAGTTAGTGTGGCCGAAAACTTGTATATTGCTCTTAGCAACTTCAACACTCGACGTGTTTACATTATCCACGTTTCTGATTCTCTTTCGCACCGTGAACCCATTAAAAACGAGGACCGATTGTTCCCAACTGAGCAAGTGTGGTGTCAAAAGAGCGCAGCTGTAATGGAACTACCCGACGATACCAAAGATAAGGACCGTGCATTCAGCAGTTACGCCTGGCACCAATTGCAGGTCGAAAACCTCACCTTAAAAGTATCTTCTGAGAACCCTGCAATTGCCGGCGGTGCCGTGCTTCGTGTTGACGGAGTGGTTAGTGGCCACCTTGGAGACGGATTCTTTACCCCTATGCTTCGTAGTGGGTACGTTGTGGTCCATTCACCTCTCACTCCGTTAACAATTGTCAATGTGGAGGATGTGGCTCGTGCCTGTTTGAGCTTGGAATACCAACTACTAGACCCGAACACCAGAGGTGATACCGATGGTAGGAGCTTTGTTGTGGGCAGCACCGAGACTACTACTCTCAAACAGGTTTTCAAGTATATTCAACAAAAACGTCAGCCCTTCTTTGTCATTCGAGTGGCTCCTGCTCTTGTGTACGCGGCAACCTGGTTAATGAGCCTCGTTTACACCGGTAAGCCAGTGGCAAAACGTGGCCTTCGCGACCACATGCTTAGATTGACCCCCTCTTCACTCACATTTGCAAGATTCTATAGCTGTCAAATTGGTCAGGTTCCTAATTTGGTAAATGAGAGACACCAGAAGGAGGTGTTGGCGCTAAAGAACAACTACACGCTTTCAGATACACTTGATAGCTTATTAACCGACCTAGCGGATATTGAGAAGTTAGAAAAAGAGGGAAAATAATTTATTAAAGTATATTAATATAAAATGAATTAAACCTTCCCTACCTAACCAAGCCCTGGTCTCTCTGCTCTTATTGGTTTTAGTTCTGTGGGGAAGACCTTACCCATGAAACATGCAGAGCCTCCGACAAGTTGTGCAGATCAAAGACGTGCACATTATGTACCTTGGTACTGAGGACGAATTCTACGAGGAGGTTCGTGATCTCCTTACTGAATTGCGGAATCCGGAGAACCTGCAGATCACCTGTTGCACTGGGCCAATGCACATTCTTCAGGAGCTCTATAAACAGCGAAAAAAAGTAACAAAAGCTCACATTGTCGTTTACGGATTGCTAAAACGCGTGGGAAATGATGAATCTGATGTCGTTCGTGTTTGGGGAGCCATTTACGAGACTGGAATTAATGTGATATTTGGTGACTCCTCGAGCTCCGAGCTCGTAGATCGGTTATTGTGCAATGTATAAATAAAATGTATAAATAAATATTAGTTTCGTCGTAAGTCGAACTTGTTTACCTCGGGTCGATGCTCAAAACCACGCATAGAGGAGTCCAGGTGCCTAAGTGTTGGTGACATTGTGGGTGCGAGTAATGGACTGAATGTAAGAGTCTTGAACTCTTCCAGGGCAGGCAGGTTCGCCACGTCCCCGTATTCAGGTGGACTTAATGGAATATCTGCGTACATTGGGGGCACCTCGTCCTCCCAGGAAATACCCAAACCAGGCCGGTCGGAGACAGGGAACCCAAACTGCATGCGAAGCACACGGGCACTACCACTAAGCACCCCCTGCTTGGCTGTACGTTGCGAAAGCACTTCCTCGGCAATCAAAAGTTCGCAAATAAGATGATGAGAAACCGACAATCCCAACACAGGATCCAATAAATCCTTGTTGGCTCGCTGAAGAACCCCAGGGCAAAAGTCAGTGTTGAAGAACTCAATCAAACCATTCTGTAAACTGTAGTCGACCTTCCAACCGGACTTGTGCACTCCAAAACCAAGAGTTTGCTTGTGCTCGTACTCTTCCTCAGGCTGACTACCCCACTTCACCTTAATTGTTTCGTCAACTCGCCAGTTGATTCGCTTCAGCTGCCATCGCTTATACCTGGTGGTTGGCCCCTCGCCGCTCGAGGAAACAAGACCCTCAATTCGCATTTCAGCATTGACTTGAGAATTTGGGAACAGTGCGGAAGGAATAATCATGCTTAAACTTAGCGAAGTTGGTGGAAAAATTCGCACTGAGGTTTTGTCACGCACTGATACGACACTGCGGAAAATCTGCAATGGCAGGCTCGACTCTGAGTGTTCTCCGCTATTTGTGGTTGCCAATGCATGAATAAAGTACTCAACGGAGAATATTGGAGTCTTGCAGGTTGGTGGAAGTGTTCCTGGAAGCAGGTGTGAGAAGGGATACGCGAAGTTCTTGGACTCGAGGATGTGAGGATGCTTTAAAATATCCCAAGTAGCAAGAATATTCCGCTGTTCCATGCCCATTGAGGTCTTCTTAGCGATCTGCGAGGGAAGCTTGAACTTCACAACTTGAACAATAGACATCGACACGTCTAAAAGGTCAACAACACCATTAATACCCGAGTGGGTGAGATCTACCTCACAAATACCACTAATCAGAGCACCAACACTGTCTTGCGGTGTGCCGTACATGATTGCTGGTGGGGTTTCCAGGGTGATGTTAAAGCTAACTGGGCTTTGATTGGCCTTCTTCATGGACCGTGTGGAAGAGGCCGAAGCCTGAGGGCTTAACGCGCTCAGCATAGGTGAGGGTTCAGCACTCGGGGCCTCGTGCCTAGCGCGTGGGTATAAGGAGTTCAGAATTGACTCCCGCTGCATTGGCTGGGAATGTTTAATTACCTAAGTGAGCAATTCAGGTTTATTGGTCAGTGGTCAGTAGCCAGTAGTGCCTTACCGATTGTAGTGTTAGCCTTATACACGAATTGCAAAATTTAGCGACAAAAAAAAGGGAATTGATACCAAATACTGCCTCACGCACCCGCTTTTGCTGAAATGTTGGAAGGAGAAAAATGATGATGCAGCTGATTAATAATTTTTCAATGAGAGCTATCAGAAGATTGTCGACTCTCTCACTTGGCGAGCTCGGTCCAGCTAGCGGAGCAACTCGCCAGCAAAACCGAGTTGGTCGTGGACCTGGAAGTGGTCGTGGCAAAACTGCTGGCCGTGGTCAGAAGGGTCAGAAGGCTCGACAAAATGTGCACCCTTGGTTTGAAGGTGGACAAACGCCTATCACCAAGCTGTTTCCTAAAGTTGGATTCAAAAGCAAGCTTCCAGAGCCTGCTGTTATCAACCTTGGCACTATTCAGCGTTTGATCGACGAGAAACGTCTTGATCCGAGCAAACCCATCACAATGCGTGAGCTCTACAAATCTCGAGCGGTTAACTCCCAAGTCAGCGATGGAATAAAGATCCTTGCTCGCGGAGCTTCGCTTCTCCAACAGCCTATCGAACTGAGTGCTACAAGCGCTACCCAATCGGCCATTTCCCACGTTGAGAAGCTGGGTGGGAAATTCAAGGCCCAATACTACACTCCGTTCGGTATGCGGGCTCTTACTCGGCCAGAGGCTACTTTGGAAAAGTTTGCACGAATTCCATTGCGAGCCAGGCCTGTAGATCGCCGTAATATTGAGTTCTACCGAGCCGAAGAGCGAAGAGGCTACATGATCGATGCCCCTGGAGCCCCAATTGTTAAGCCACGGTATGAAAAGAAGAACTTACAGGTAAGTCCGCTCATTGCATTGCTTAAGGACCTTGAAATTGAGGATCCAAGCGAACATGGAGCCCGTGAGGGGTTCCAGGAGCGGTCATAATGTACATAGATAGATCTAACCTGAATGTAAACTGAACCAAAATTAAATTGACTAATCAAGATGTCGAGGACCAACGAGCCTAAACGGCCGTATGCACGGTCTGAGACCAATCAAGACCGGGCCGAGGAGGATTCTGAACACCTCGAAAAGTTTGATTGGATGCTTGAAGAGGTCATGCCAGCGCTCAACGGTGGTATCCGTGAGCTGGTGAAAGAGACGCCTAGTAACCCAATAGAGTTTCTCGGCAACTACCTGGTGAAAATCGCTGATGCTGACGAAAAGCGCTAAGTCAAACAACTAATGCTTCTGGCGCTTTGAATTTAACTTCTGGGTTAAAAACTCGTTGATTTTGAACTGCAGACTAGCGGCTTCGGTACGCAGGTCGTACAACGGATCACTAGAATCTGGTACAGTAGCAGCATCTCGCGACTCGTCTTTGGGAGGTGCTTCTCCCGAGGTGAGAACAATCTCCTCGTTTCCATGCCTGTACACTGCAATCATGTCGCTGACTGAGCCTAACCCCGAACGTCAAATTTCAAGCTTATGTCTAGTTTCAATTACATTCTGTATTCCAACTACCGTTCATTAATTCAGTACATAATTTAGTTAACCTCCAGCTTATTGAGCGACTTTACAAGGTCGCGGTTCTTGTGAGCCTTGTTGCTGGCCTCCAGAATAGCGTTCAAACTCTTTTTCCAACTCTGCAATCGGCTTTCGATTGTGTCCCAATGCTGCTCAGTGAGCTGGCCAACAACAACCGAGCGTTCAACTGCAAAGGTCGAAGAAAGCTGGTTGATACGACCCTCAACAAACTTGGCTTTGACTGCCTGCATGAGGACCAACTCAACCTCGTCATCAGGAATCTGTAACTCTTTTGCAATGTCAGCAAACTTCAGCTCACCCTCGGTGGTGGAGCTGGCCAGCTTCGCAATTGCGGCAGACTGAGCCTGGCGCTTCAGGTTCTCGTCAGTGCTGTACTTCGTGGAGCTGAATGCGCTGTAGTCACCGTTAGCAATGGCTTGCAAACCAGTAAGCAGTTCAGCATTGGTCTGCTTGAGGTTCTGCACACCAGGAAGAGTAAGTAATGCATCAAGGGAAACAACTGGGGCATCACCTTGGCTGCTCTGGCAGGCCAAGGCTTTAAGAACCAGCAATTCAGCAACACTGGCCAGCTCGGGCTCAAGACTGACAACATTCCACAAGAAACTAATCACCTCGGCATCGCAGCAATCAACAGCATTAGCAAGTTTCTCAACAACATCAGCAGTGTTGGCATACTTCCACTCGTGCAGCCACTCAGCCAGCTGGGGGAACTGCGGCACGAACTGCTCAGCGGCGTTGACGGAAATCGCCAAATCAACAAGCTTCTGGAAAATAAGAGGCTTCTGTTTGCTGTCAGGCTTTACAATATTGAAGAGGTTACCCAAAACAGCAAGAAGAGCCACTCTTTGAGCGGGGAAGCTTGGGAAAGTGGCGGTCAGTTTGTCTAAGGTCACTGGAATCAGCTCTTCGAAGTTGGGTGCGGACGACAAAACGTACCAAAGCAGGTTAAAGGCAGGCTCAAACTCAGCAGGGGGGGAGGACAAAAGAATTTTACTATTTTCTGCGATCTCCATGAACAACTTCTGGGTGTCTGACGCCAACTCTCCGTTACTTTCCACGCTTTTGGTGAGCTCGTCCGCTAAAGGAGAAAGTGAAACAGGTGTCTCGGTTTTCTCCTTGCTAAGCTGCTCAATATAAGAAACAAGATCAGAAAAACCGTCAACGACAGCACTTCCGGCCTCGTTGTTGACAATAATGTACTTCTGGCCGTCACTCATCTTAACCGGAAAATGAAAAGTTTTCTTACTAATTAAACGGCAGGTCGAGTCGGGAGCTGTGTAAAGAATAATAGTTGAGAAAAAACGGTTTGAAGGATATTTTGGCAGTATATACCAATATGTGTTATTTTTTAGTACTGAATTAAGAAGGAATTGTTTTTATATTATTTCTATGAATCATTCAGGGAAGATTATATTTACATAATGTGATCTTCTTTCACAAGAGTCCCATATAGTGTAACGGCTAGCACGGTCCGCTTTCATTCGAAGGCTCCGGGCAAATCCGAGTTCGATTCTCGGTGTGGGAGTTAATATATTTTTTTTCCTGGGACATTTTTCAAACCCCAGATTTTTTTTTCATGCCCTGATTCGTAAGTAACATTTTATGCTAAGATTCGGAAGCACATGTGCTAAACGGTTCATTAGGACTACGAGGGGGAGTGCCACTCCTCCAATCCTTGATATTGAATCGCAGCTACATAAGTATTCTCCTCAACAACGCAAAGAAATTCTAGATCATCTTTACTCTCCTGCTTCACCGCAAAAACAACAAACATCACGCCCTATCTTAAATGGCAATAAAGTCAATGACCAGGATTTTTTACTCGGAGTTATTGAACAAGCTCTCGAATTAAATATACTGGATAATCAACTGTGGGGCACCGTGCGTGCGCTATCCAAATTAGCAATTAAAAACAGATCTGATAAATACATTGGCCTATTTGTGGAGCTTTTTGAACGGGCCAAGCTGATTGAAGATGTTAATAAACGCACCAAACTTCTTTTTATACTTGGAAGATACATATACCGATTTAAAAAGGTGAGAATGGATCCAATTAATGAGGTAGAGTTTTTGGACACACTTGTGGCACATAACAGGCCGTTTTCTGCCCTCTCACTTTGGAAATCGAGGGAAGGCCGAGAGGATGTTTTGGAACTTAATGATTATTGGATGGAAGTAGGGTGCCTTTACTACCTTGAGGCCGGGCTTTTACGTCAATCTCAAAAATTGGCTATAGACAATAATGTCAAGTCATTAAAAGTCGCAGTCAATCTAATTGACGTCTGGTCCCGTCAATTGAGCCGTAATAAAGACGTTACGGAGTGTTGTAAGTGGCTGGAGTATTGGACAGGTGTAATTAAAACCCAAACCAATTTGGACTATAACCTTTTGAAGCAAGCAATACGAGCTCTCATTGTTGCACGCCAGTGGTCATTCGCCAACGAACTTTTAGAATTAGTCCCTGATAAACTGATATCTAAATCAGAGATCGTTGTGGCCTTTAAATTTTCTGCACGTTCAAAATGCCCTGATTCTGATATCTTATCTTTTTATCAAACAATTTCACAGAAGTGTCCTGAGCTGGCCACTGACCCTACGGTTTCTGGGTGTTTAGCCCTCTCCCTAGCCAATTGTAATGATTACGATTCCTCGATAGCTGTATTAGACGAGCTGACATCTCGAGGTTTAGTTGTACCTTTTGATCTTAGAACTGAGATTGTGAAAAGATTTTATCGGGAAAGCACGGAATTGGGTCAGACGGTGAAAATGATGCTATTCAAAGACACTGAGGCATAAAAAAAAACTCTAACAAATCTAATCAATATGAATTTATCGGATATACTATTACCGATTAATTTACATTATCTTATCATATTATTTAATGCATGCGTGTGACGTTTAGTACATAGGGGGTAGGCATTGAAAATAAAATAATATAATCGGAACCGCCCGAGGGGGATAGGGGATGTAGTTAAGGTAAAAAGTCTCTAATGTGACTCTGCAGCCGGGCGTCCCGCAGCTACGCAGAGCCATAGGGGTGGACTGCGTCGATTTTTGTATGCGTGCAGCTATACCCTCATTCTCTGGGCAAAATAGTTATCGGCCATTGCGCTATTTCCATTACCGCACTTGAGTTTGGCGAACACGAAGTAGTCGAACAGGTGGTTGTCGTTGCTGCGGACCTCGACGACGAGGTTTGTATAGATGTGGTATACATACTCCTCTATTTTTTCGCCTTTAAATGGGTATTTTATTTTTGCATTATTTATAGTGTATAGATGCGTGCAATTGAACACGTCTGCCTCAGCGAAGTGCAGCACGTACTTGTTGGACGGTTCTTTTATCATATTAAATATTTGTGGAAACAGTTTTGCGTAATCGCTGTAATTGGTGAGAAATGGAGTTTTGCCCATAAAGCAGATAGATGTGAGCACACTTTTTTGCCACAGACTATCTAATTTTTTATAGATTTGCATGAACTCGTCGCTACTGAAATCCTCACACTTTACTATGTTTAGCAATCTGATGAGACGGACAATATTTCTGTCGTGGTACCGCAGTTTACCGGCTAGGTAATCATAGAAAGTGCTATCTGCGTATTTATAATAGACATATACTTCATTCTCGTTTATGATATTTTCATCTGCATTGTATCTATTTTCGCACTGCTCCACAATTTTAGCGAGCTTGTGCGTATAAGCGTAGCCCCATATATAAAGTATATAAGCGTCCATAATGGTAACAGTATACTGGTTCTCGTTATACTCGTGCATGTGCAGTTTCAGCCACCAATTCAAATTTTTCCGTTCTTTTTCCTGGGATTTCTGAATTTTGTACTGCATGTCGCTTTCGTAGTTTAGACGTACGAGTTTTTCGTTATTGTACCAGTTGTGTTCTGTATGAGCCAGGATAAAAGGGAGAGCGGAGTAATATTTAGAATTCACAAAATATTGATCTTTCAGGTTGCCTAAGTTCATAAATACATGTTTCCCGTAATTCTTTGTATATACGATATCTTTTTCATACTCTCCGTAGTCAAGACAAACTGAATCGGCTGTTTCTACGTCACTGTCAAGCAGCAGGCAACCGATGTTATTAATTTTATTGATAAATTTAATATTTTCGCTATTTTTCCTGGCAGAACATTCGTATGAATTAAAGTATGTCACAATTATGTTTGCGTTATAAGAAACTGGATTATAGTCTATACTAAATTCGAATGTGCTTAAGAAATTAAACAAAATTTTATTGTAGTATTCATATATATGGCATCCTTGTAAATAGGAAACATAGCAGTCTTTACAATGATATGATTTTTGTTTTATGTACTTCGGCAACAAAGGACTGTAAATTCCGTCATTGATTATCTCATTCAGCAGTTGAGTATTCATTTTATTATCTATTTTGATCACATTCTAGTAAGAGTCCAGCAACTTTGGTAAACAGAGAAACATGGTCAACACCAGCCCTACCGCTACTTTCTAGTTGCAGACCGTTTAGATCAACAGTCTTAACTTCTGTTGACGGTCTAGTGACAGTGTATTGCAATTTAAATTCATTACTGATTAAATCGGCTTTATATTTTTCGCTATCAAACTCGCCGCTATTTGCATATTCATCCATAAAATATGAAACGTTTATGCGGATCTTTTCTCTTTCCGATTCCTCTATTCTGACGACGTGTTTTATTTCCGGGTCGTTCTCATCTATTTCAATTCTGTATAGCTCTCTATCACCGAAATCAGTAACCATAAACTGTATAATTTTAGTTCCTCTTTCTTTATATATTGCCTCCAAACTTTCTTTAATAATTCCGATGTTATCGCTTCTAGCAGATAAATCAGATATGCTTTTAATAAGAGTATTATATCTCACATCATTTTCATAGCGATTATTAGTTACAAACTCAGCTCTACTTATAAAGCTCGTATGTTTATTTAGTAATCTGTTTAAACACTTTTGATAGTCTGCCTGTCCTCTTCGAATAAGCGCGCTATCTCCTAAATCGGATTTCCAGTTTGCTCCCTGTAGCGCACCAGGTTTAGTGAAAACTGCAGCTGCGTATCGCATGAATTTAGTGATTTCTTCATTGGATGGATCAGAATCAGGCCATCGGTCTCTTGGATAATCGTAATCACTGGGAACAGTAACACTATTAAGGTATAACGCTTTCGTTTCAATGGGATCGGTTCGAAATAGCTCAACCAGCAGCATGATTTCATAAGGCTTTAAATCTCTATTAGCTAAACACAGTGTAAACTGGAGTATGAGCAATATAATATTCATTTTACTCTATTCTAATTCATATTTTACAATTCATACTTTTTTCTTTATCCCTTATTTGTTTAAGCGTTTTACCTATACTGCTAATAAATGGGTTATCTGTAGACGCCTTATCTAACTGCCCAAACCGCCCTTTACCCGTTTTACCTAGTACTCCAAACACGCCTGCAAGACTCCCCGCTAATTGTTCAGCAATGGACCCTATGTTATGATCAGGATCAACGGCTATTCCTACAACTGTTAACGTTAGGTCAGCAATCAAGGCCGGTACTGGATCTAACAGCATAGTTAAGATAGATAGCGCCATTATAAGCGGTTCTAATATTTCCATTATCCTCAATCTCTCACACCTTTCTGAATAGTTGTGCCCAATTTTCCTAATTGATAGTATCGAATCGTACTGATCCAGAAACTGAATCAAGCCCGGACTTACTGCATCGTAAATTTCGCTGTGGTAATCCTCTTTGTTTTCTATAGCCGTCTTAACGTTCTCAATCAAGCTGTACATATTATTTATAAGGTCCATGCTCATATATTGCATGGGATTCGTTCTAAACAGCTGATCTTTCGGTAAGTCATAACACCTTACTGTAATATTGTTTGCCTGCTCATTAAAACATATATGCTCATTGTCATTTTTACCAGGCTTCTGGAATTTATAATAGCGTTGTGTATACATGTCGGATGCATTAACGTTATAACCGACATAATTACTAAAATCCTTAAGCGCGTCGTCAGATATAACCGACCACCCTGATATGGTCACTTTGTCGTTATCACCACCATCCCCATAGTCTATATCATCCCACATCCTTAAATCAATTTCATTATATGCATCGTCAGTGTCGTTAAAGAATAAATACTCGCTATACCCCTCATTCAACATAGCAATAGTTTGCTGCGTAATAATCGAGTGCGGATTATAGTCTCTTTTATAATGCAGCAAACTGGTTTTAATGCTTCTTTTACTAAAATAACCAGTATCGGTACAACATGTTAGTCCCATAGTAGAGTGTGTGCGGCACTTGCCATGGTTAGTCTCGTTATCCGGCTGAACTCGCCCCACTGTTTTGTTGAAGAACGAGCACCCGATCCCAGGACAACACCCTTTGTAACACGGCGCTTCATAATTATTTTCGTACGCATTCATGCACGTAACTTTGTTGCCTCGATTGTCTAAACATGAGAACCAATCATCGTTATCGAGGTTTGCGTAGGACCATTCTTGGTACGCATGCGACATATTGTGCGCGAAATAAGAACTAAACCCATTGAAATCGTCAGTGTACGATTTATTCTCTTTACTGCTGGTAAGAATTTTCTCGAAATAATTGGCTGCCACTTCTGCATTATTTAACAAATACGCTAATGTCCCATCCAGTATACAGTTAGATGGGATATCGTTATACTCCTTTTCAGTGGATGTGGACGCATACTTGTCCCAGCACGTATTATCGATTAAATTAGAAAACACTATATAATCCGCTACTCCGCCACTGAACTCATTCAAGTAGTCTTCCTCGTCGTCATCGTCGTCTCCTCCACCATTATCCGGTATGCTCGAGGTTCCCGCCACGTAGTTCGCTGCCCACAAAGAGCTGCCGCTGAACCCCCATGCTTGGTACTGCGCAGCGCGCTTTTCCGTGTTCGTGGACCACGCCGCCCACTCGTCTCCATTGTAGCGCATGTACGTGCACCAGCTCGTGCTGTTGTCGAACTCCGTGTTCATACGCCCCTCGCTCACAACCTGGCGCACCTCGTCCAGCGACAGAATGCCCGGCGTTTTCGTGTCGGGGCCCGGTGTGGCGCCAGAGGACGGCCCTGTAAACTCGCACCCCTCGCCCTGACAGCTGGCGTCCACTAGCTTGTACGTCCGCGCATAGTTGGCCGTGCCCACGCGTATTTTGCTTGCCGGAACCCCCGCTTTAAGAACCATCTTTAAAGCCGCTTCGGTAAGTGTCATGTCCGTGTGGCAGTGCGTGTACGGGCCGCCGCTGAACTTTTCGCTATAATCCCACTGCCCATGGAAATCGTACGTCATGAACGTGAAGTAGTCGACCCACTGCGAAAGACCAACAACGTCGAAGTTCTTGAGGTACCAGTACGACGAGGGAATCGCCATCGAAAGCGTTTTGCTGCGGTCCATCCGAAGCCTAACAGCCTTAACAAACTCTACATAATTCTGCTTGACATCCGGGTTCGTGTCCGCCGGAATGCCCGGAATGTCGGGCTCCCCGGGGTACTCCCAGTCTATATCGAACCCCGTGAGAAACGAGTTCTCCGGCTGCTGCATGAAAGTCACTACCACGTTCGCAAAATGGTCGTAATCGTCCTCAATCGCCTCGCGCAGAATCTGGTACGTGCTGCTCCCCGTGCTGAAATCCCACCCGCCTATACTCAGCACCTTGCCTTTCGTCGTGCTGAGTTGCGATAACTGCGTGTACGAGTCGCCTAAACCTGATAAGTCAAAAGAAGAGTGGTCAGAAGCTATATTCGCAAACGCTAGCGTCAAACTGTCGTACTCGCCGTCGTACTGCAGCAGATTGATGCCTTTAGTTCCATCTATATACGCGTTCGTCGTCCATGTGGACGCGGCCGCGCCAAATGACCCGCTCCCGCAGTTGCTGAGACAGCCCGCTGTGCCTGGTGCGCCAGTTAAACTCGGTTTCTTCGCACAGAACTCGTCGGTGAGGCCGCAGAACCCGTACTCGCTGCAGCATGCGTTCAACGGGCATTCGCTATTATACTTGTCGCCTGGAGCCTGCGGACCGCATTCCGCCTGCGGGTTCACGGACGGACGCGGCGGCGTCCCGTCGCTCAGGCATATCTTGTCGCCGACCCACGGATGACCGCCCTCGCACCCGTACCACCCAAACGTCTGCTTGTTGAAGTTCATAAGGTCGTCGAGCGACAGCGGGTAGTACTGCGCCTGCACCTGCGCACACCCCTCGCCTTTAGAAAACGTGTGCACAAAACAGCTTCCGTCGCTGTTGCGATGAGGCCTGAAGTCCGGTAGCGGGCCAATGCTACAACATACCGGCTGCTGGGGCTGTACTTGGTTGAGGTTCTTGCCTACATTATAATACGCTAAATTATCGCCAGTCATCCCGTTACATGCTTCGCTTGCAGTCTGCCCGCTGCTCACGCGTGCGTACCTGCAGTTAGGCAGATTGGGATCGTTGCCAGGAGGGCCGCCGTGCCTGTTAGCGTACGACGTAAAGCACATCGCGTTGTGCGGAATAACCCACGTGCCACTGATGCCAGGAACCGATTTCGCCGCTGAAATGCCCTGACTCCACCCCTGCACGGCCGCCTGTAGATCCTGTTTGCGGCCGGCCGTCGTGCAGTACAGCCCAAATACCTTCATCGGGTTCCCGTCGGGACTCAGGTACTCGAAAAATTTCCCGTCGGGCATGCCCTGCGTTTTCAGGTTGTCGCGCATCATCTTTTCGAAACTGCTCCGCGTGTTCACTATGCCTACCATTGCTCCTACCCACGCAGCACATTTGAGCTGATTGCGTTCCGTGAAGGACGTGAAGTACGTGGGGTGCTCGCTGAAGTACGTCATGATATCGGAAACCATATCAGCCATAACCCATCCTATATCCTGATTCGTATTCGTGTTCTGCCACCCAAGCGTCAGGTCTACAATAAGATGGTCTTCGCCGTGGCAGTCGTACGTCTCGACCGGATCAATCCCATTGTAATTACCGACCGAACAACATATATACTGTCCAGCGCTCAGTTTGGAGAAGTCCGTGCCCGGGTTATAGTATGATAAACTGTCCCCGGGAATACCGCATACCCCGCTTCCTGTCTGCCCAGCATTGACGGCGGCGGCATTACAAAGACCTATACTATAATCGGTATTGCCTTTCTTGCGCTTGGCGTAGTCTAGGTAGCACAGACTTTCCGACTTGTACCCGCTGGTTCCACTCATTCCCCCAACACTCTCAGACGCGCTTCTGCCCTGGCTCCACCCTTTAAGCGCGTTGGCTACATCGTCGTTAGAAACATCGCGTGCACAGTATACGCCGAACGATTTCATCGGATTGCCGTCGCTGGAAACGTACTCGAAATACCGCCCGTGCGAAATGTCCTCGTGCTGCATCGTGCCCCGCATATCGCCCATTAAACTAGAAAAAGTATCGAAATTGCTCAGCATCCCACCTAGCCACGCACCACACTTGAGACCGCCGCGCTGCGTCGTCACCGTAAGCGCTTCGCCGGAAATAGAATTCGCTAAATCGCTGATCATATCGGCCATTACCCACCCGAAACCGCTGCCGGATGTGCCTTTCCACCCCGTAGAAAGCGATTGCACTACCTCGGCGTGCCCTGAATCGCACGGCGACTCGTAGTCGCCGAGCCGCAGCGAAATCCCGAAATCGCTCGAATTGTCGTAGGATGTGGGCGCCGGAGGAAGACCGAAGATCTGCGCAAGCTCCGACTCGTCCGGTTCATACCAATTGGCCGTGGATGCCTCCTCGGTTGTTGGAATTGACCATGAAGCAAGTGCAGACGAGCTGTTTAAAAAAGAGGTAGGTGAAACACGCAAGCTGGAAATAGCAGTAGAACTGCTACTAGTAAGTGCGCGTAAAGAGGTATTGCTGCTTGCCTCCATGATATACGATATATTGTGCGAAACAGAAGAGCCTACTACACACGCGGCGGAAAACGAAGACGCGTTCAGAGCAGATTGTGAAGATGAGACCGTCCGCAGAATCGCGCTAGAGAATGCGGGTTCAGATAGAGAGCGGGATGGACTCTGCGCCGTTGCGGAAAACGAGGAAGAGCCGCTGGAACCATCCTTAAAACTGCTCGATATACTAGCGCTCGTGCTGAGAACAGAGCTGTGCGTCGAAATAACGCTGCTGGCGCGCAGAGAGCCGGATGAACGCACGCTGCTCGCACCCGCCCAAAAGCTCGGAACCACGCTCGAATTAGACGTCGTGTTGCCCGGAACCTGCCCAGAAACTGGGTCAAGAACCGCATGCATTAGCAAAAATTCATTCATTTTCATTCGTCTAAAGTTCATATTGCATCGCACCGCCGCTCTGCGTAGCTGCGGGACGCCCGGCTGCAGAGTCACATTAGAGACTTTTTACCTTAACTACATCCCCTATCCCCCTCGGGCGGTTCCGATTATATTATTTTATTTTCAATGCCAGCAGATGGTAGCTTCGCGGCATTGCCCGATCGGACAGCCGCATAAACCAATT
>JAJMCB010000009.1:305077-315991 GCA_030584925.1 Starmerella vitae | reverse complement strand
TGTGATACCGACATTTTGCAGGAAGTCATTCACACGATCCGCCACTAGCATAGCTAGTAGAAACCTAGAGGCATCAGAGTTTAGCACATCCAAATCAGAGCACAAAATCAAATAATAGCAACTAGAAAAAGTGGATTAAACAGGTGATTGAAATCATTAATGTCTCTTAAGGGCCATATACCTGTGTCAGCATCACTTATGTAAATTAACTACACAACTCACAATTACGTCAAACAGTACTATAAATAAAAAGAGGCATATGACTAGACAATTTTAGCATTGTTAAAAATGAAAAATACCTAGATATTTGTTTGGTTTCGGCTGAAGATACTCAATTAAAGAAGGTACACCGATTTTGCACTAATATTACACCTGTCGAAGTCCGCAAGTAATTTGACATAAGTTACTAAGACTTGACTAATCAGTTCTTGCTGAAGAAAAAAATAGCAATGACAACGATTTAATTAGAGATAAAAACAGAGTAAGTTCCTATGTAGAAATGGTCTACTCTGATATAAGGTAGGTAGTAACCTTACCTAAGAGTCTATCTATAGCATCTTGCCTCCGACAATACGTATATTTATTGAATTTAACGTAATGGATTGATTAAATTTTGCTGCATAACAGCATGTGATTCATCAAGTCTTAGTGACTTATGGTAAATTACTTCGACTTTTTTATTTTTTTAAATAACTACTTAAAACTATCCAACCAGTTCTTAAAATCACTCAATTGCACTGCTTGCTTGCCTTGTTTAGTGAGTTTCCATATTTCACGCACCCCCATTGCTAGTAGGTACTCATACACCTTGTGGTAATTAAGACCTAATTGGTCAACATTGTGAGAATCGTCGCTTAAACACAGTTTACCTCCTTTGCTGATAATCTCCTGAAGTATATCGTGTTGAGGGTACGCTTCCTTCCACCCTTTCCGAATGGCCGATGAGTTGATCTCAAACAAACAGTCATTACGTACCGCTACATCAACAGTCCGCACAACGTGGTTCCACGCACGGCTTTTCTTGATGTCGTAATCGGGTGCAAACAGTCTAATGAGATCAAAGTGGCCAATGACGGGTGGTTTTAGGCGAGCGACCATGCCATGGAGTTGGATAAAGTAGTTGAATACCAGCATATCAAGACTTCCAGCATCTTTAACGGCTTTTTCAAACTCAATTTCGTCGAAATCAATGGGAATGTCGTCTGAATGGTGCAAACTTCCCACAAACATGTCGGTGTCGTACCTTGACGAGATGACCTCAACCGCCTTCATGTACTCGTGGTTGATACTCTCGGTTTCAAATCCAACCAAAATTTCGATTTTATCCGCGTATTTCTGCTGTAATTGGCGCGCAGTGGCTATGTACTCCTCAAAGGTATTGTGCAGGTCCTCAATGGTGGTTTGACTGGCAAGCTCCTCTGGGTAAAGGTGCTTGTTTTCCAGTCGGGGCATGTGCTCAGTAAGGCACATTGTATCGAATTTGAGCTCTATAGCTCTCAGAACCATCTCCTCGAGCGTATTTTTCGCATGCTGGCAGAACTGTCCTGAGTGGCTGTGGTGGGTGTGCATGGCTGAAGGGTTGAGTGGTCCACCATCACAAATGCTAGGTTTGTAAATATTCTACACTGTTTATATAGTGGTTCATTTGTTAATTAATTAAAGCGTCATCAAATCAGCACTAAGCCTCTAACTGTCCTGAAAGGCTGTGCATGGCTGAGTGGTCCACCATCACAAAGTGCAATTTCAGATCTCTACCTATTCTAATCTATTTAGTATACTGTTGTCTCATACTCCTCACTTGCTCCTGCTGGTCGGGAGGAAGCAGGGCGATCTGCTCTTCTGTTAACGACAGTACCTGTTGAATGAGTGCTTCCTGCTGTGGATCAACCGGTGCTGCAGCACTGGCTTTGGCTTTATATAGTTCAATTTGCTCGGAAACAACTTGCTCGGAAACCAGGCCCATGAGCAGCTCTGCCTGCAGAACTGCGAAGGCGAGGTCCTGGTTAGCCTCGAGCATCTCGCGAGCCTGTTGAGGGTTCTGCTCAACAACTTTTTTTAAACCGGATATTACATTCAGCAGGTCTTCTGGCTTGAATTTAGCCAACACCTGCGACTGAAGGTCGTTATCAGGAACACTTAGCACCGACATTTCTTAAAACAACTTCCCCGTGCCCTTGGCCTTTCTCACCTTCCCTTCTTCAACCAACAATGATACTACGATTCCGCGGCAAGGAGGGTATGTTCCGGGTCGAAACCTTTCCAGAGGCCAGTATGAACGATGTTTTACAGAAACTTCGGGTGCAACTTCCTGGCGAGGGTGGTGAAATTGCTCTAAGCTCGACCCCTACGGGTAAGCAGGAGACCTATACGCCCTCCTGGGAGTCTCCAGTGGCAAACCTGGGTTTAAACCACGGCGACTTGCTGTTTTACACTCTGTTGAACTCGCCTATGCTACAAAAAACGGATTCTATGGAGAAAGAGAACGATGAGCTGGACACCGCATTGGCTGCCAATTCGGGCCGAATCAAGCGAGACCAAACACAGTTGTGCACACACGGGCCCAAGGGCATGTGTGAGTATTGCCAGCCATTAGAGCCTTGGGATGCCGAGTACCAGCAGGCCCAAGGCATCAAGCATGTGAGCATACACGCGTGGCGGAAGAAAACAGCCGAGGAAGGTGGATATTTAGAGTTCCCAAAGTACTCAGTGGACTCAGACTGCCGAAATGGCCATGCTCCGTGGCCTCGTGGGTTCTGTAGCAAGTGCCAGCCTCCAGCAATTACTCTGCAACAGCAGCGGTTCCGTATGGTGGACCACGTTGAGTTTGCTTCACCAAAAATCATGGAGAACTTCATTGAATTCTGGCGTACTACAAGCCAGCAACGCATTGGGTTCCTTATTGGACGCTACGAGCAGTACGAAGGTGTTCCGCTGGGGATCAAGGCCGAGGTGCATGCTATATGGGAGCCCCAGCAGTTAAACGATGTCGACAGCCTGCTGTTAAATCAGCTACCCACTTCTTCGGTTAGGCAGGCGTGCCAGGTGATGGGATTAAGTGTGTTGGGGGTTGTTTTTACTGACCTGCAGGATGACGGTTCCAATTCGGGTAAGGTCGTTGCCAAGCGGCACCTCAATTCGTACTTTTTGAGCAGCTTGGAGGTGCTTTTTGCTGCCCGCATGCAGAATGAGTTTCCTCATGGAACCAACTCCTCTCGTTTCAGTAGCAGGTTTGTTACCTGCTGTGTGAGTGGTAACGAATTTGGTGACATTGATGTTAGCTGCTACCAGGCAAGCGTGCAGGCAGAGGCAATGGCGGTGGCAGACTTGATTGTACCGTCTACGAACCCGTCGGTAATGCGTATTCGTGCTGCATCTGAGACCAGGTACGTCCCTGATATCTTCTACAAGCACATTAACGAGTACAAGCTCGTCGTGCAGGAGAATGCCAAACCCGCGTTTCCGGTGGATTACCTTCTGGTCTCGCTCTCGCATGGATTCAAGCAAAATGGAGTGTCCACGCCTACATTCACCATTGAGAATCGACCTCAATTACGATCACAGACCCCAGCTCAGCTGGTAGAGGCCCTTGGCATCCGGTCAAACACGCTGAATGTCGAGTGTCTCGCTGACTTCCACCTCGTGCTGTACTTACTTGAACTCTCAGTTCTTCAAAGTCAGGATTTGGAGGTGTTAACGCTTCTGCTGCATGCATTGATTGCTGGCAATTCCGATGTTGCAGCACTGGCAACCGCTTTCGTAAACGGTCCGGGTATTCAAACTTTAAAACTCATTTGAATGACTTACATACCTAAATATTCGGTTCATAAATAAGAATTTGGTCCCTGCGGTACACTCCGGGGCTCCTAATGCTTTTCATAATCTCTTCCTCGGTGTACCGCTCTACCAGTTCACCCACTGTGGGGTGAATCATGTCAATGTACTTCAGCACTTCCTCGGCACTTGCAGCCTTCTTTTGTAGTTTGAACTGCTCAATTGATTGATAAATCTCCAATAAACGGTGAATTGACATCTCTGCACCGCTCAACATGCAGTAATAGGCCAGAACATTGGTCAGGGGCTCCTTGAAGTTGTAAACAAGGCATCCTACACTAGCACACGCATAAATTTTCTCCAGCTTGCTCCGTTTAGTGAAAACGCTGGTGAGGGACATTAAAATTAGTGCAAGTTTAGCAGTCATTGGTAAATCGTGCGGGTGTTTGTGGGTGTGTTTGGTGGTGAGGTGGGGTAAGTATCAACAACTTAGTCTACAAAATAAGGTTGTGTGGCTGTTGTATGTAATAATAATAAATAATTTTTTGCAAAAAAGTAATTAAGCATTATCACTGCTCTTCCTCTTCTGAACTCTGGTTAATTGACCAGAATGCCATGCCAACTAAACAGGCACCCAGCAGGTAGACCCAGGAAACGTATCTGTGATACAGAATCACTTCACCAAACATGCTTAGAGGCATAGTAGCACTTAAGCCAACACTAACGACAAGAGGAGAGGTCATTAGCATCGAAAGGACCCAGCAAAAATCACTAACCATGATTGCAACGCCGTTACAGGCCAAAATTGCATAGACACGCCCAGTGGGGGGTAATTCAAATGTCTCCACACCAGAGTAGTTCAGCAAAAGTATGAGTGGCCATAAAGTGACCAACGTAAGGACTCCGACAAAACCAAAGAACAGCTTTGTGTTGAGATTTGACTCGTCTCCAACACTCTTCTTCAGCAATGTGGTGTACACACCGTACAAAAACGCACTACCGAGTGCAAGTGCGTTACCTAGCAGTGCTCGTGGGGGAGCGGTGTATTTCTGTCCATCTTGGTGAGTTATCAATGTTATTCCCACAATCATCAGCACCAGAGGGCCCAGTTTGCGGTAATTAAACCGCTCAATTCCCATGTAACTTCCCACTAGCAGCGTAAAAAACGAGGAGGAACAGCTGATAATGGTGGCGCTCTGGACAGTAGTGTAGTAGTAACTAGCATTGTTTAGCAGATTTGAGGAGAACCACAATACAAAGAAAACAAAGCTTAGCTTTGCTGTCTCTGAAATCGAGAAATTCTCTGTAGCTTTGGCTTTTTGATGACGTCGGAGTCCAAATGGGAGGTAAAGGCCCATAAGTGAGGTATTAAGATACGTCACAAAGTATGGTTTCGCGTAGTCCTCACTCATTGCATTCACCAGAAAGCCGCTGACCACCCATAGGATAACTACGAGCGACAGCAGCAGCAATCCGGCGATCCAACGAGATTGCATTACTAAGGATAAAAAGTGTGAACCGGCCAAAATGTAAAAAAGCCCACAATTGGGCATGCCTTGAAATAAAACTTAGATCAGTTAAATTTAAAATGAAATTACATGCAACTTTATGGTCAATCCGTGGTTTTCAGTGAATCAACGGTGTCTGATCTGCTTTGTAGCAGAATGTGAGATTCTGGATGAATTTCTATTTTTCGTAAGGTCTGAAGGGCCAATTTCCGGTCTTTAAGTTTATTTGCAGCATCAAGTAGGCCAATTAGTGCTTGGCCTGTTTTATCGGTAGTCAATGCGAGCTTGAACCACTCGCGTGCAAGTACGGGTTCGTTAAACCAGTTGAGAAGAAGATTACCAAGTATCAAAAAGGATTCTTTGAGGCCAAAAGTAGCAGCAACTTCTAAGTGTTGCCGCATAGCAATCCTGTCCGACTCGCGAAGCTGTGCAAGCATAAAATGACAGTCATATACTTCCTTGGTGTGCTCTGCACGTTGACAGGCTTGCATAAATGCATTTCGGGCCTCAATTAAGTTTTTGTTTTGGAAATGAATGTGTCCCACGTTTCTGTAGCACTCCACAGCTAGCCGACTGTCTTCAAGCCCTTGGTTTAACGCCATCTCGTAGAACTTGAGTGCTTGTGGTTTGTGGCCCATTGTGTACGCTAAATCTCCACTCACTTTAAATGCAAGGGGGAATTTACGATCCATCAATTGGCGTAGAAGCATGCTTCCGTGGTCCATCTCTTCTGCTGACGTATCGGGTTGTCGTAGCCTTAAACCGCACAACAATGCTATTGCGGTGTTGTCACCCATATCTGCTGCTGCCTCGATCAAATTTGACTCGGCTGCTGCTCCTTCTTTGGTAGTAATGCCTTCGTGACGCCTGCAATCCTCTAACGAGCGCTTTATTCGAATCAACGTCTCCGCACTGTAACGCTTAGGAAATTCAGATACATTATAATCAGTTTTGCATAAATCAACAAGTTTTTCAATATCTTTATATCTCAACGGGACTTTAAATTGGAAAAAGTATCGTTGAATAACTTTTTTTGGGATGCCACAAACCATCGACCAGTTACGTAAACTAATTATGGTAGCTATATAAATTCCACATCGAAAAAATTGAAAAACAGAATAATATGGAATTTCATAGCTTCAAAAGTTAATTGGAAGTATTAGATTCATGGAGTAGTAGGTAGGTTAATAATGTAATATTACGTGAAAGATAATGAGAATTATGATATTGAATACTACCTAGAGATTTACTGAGATGGCCATCGTTGATGTTCAAAGTATAGACCTCCGATGCGCACCTTATTGGATTATAAAAAAAGCTCGACTGGCACAGCCACAATACCGCCGTGAAAAGGACTTTGGCCGGGTTTAGCTTGGCAAATTGTTGGTGGATCAATTGGTGCTTGCCTCTGAGGTAGATGATAAAACCTGCTAATTCATCTTTGCTTTACATCTTGCAAATAATCTTGTAATGTATACAATATATGAACCCATCCATTGTATTCAACCCTTTAGAAGAAACTAAGCTCAACGCGAGATGGCTAATTAATCACGCACTAAGACACATGCATGCTATTTCCAGTTGCGTTTATTTTACTCAAAGCGGGAAATAATGGCATTCACAGCATTTTCGGAGTTTACTTTTTTTTTAATGAATAAGAGGGCATGAAATATGGCGAAAGAAAGAAATACGATATTATTAAAATAAGCGCGCTTCCATTTTAGTTATGATGTATACTTATATTTCTTTTTAAAAAAGATACAGGAATTGGTTTCTGGTACTCAACTAAGGGGAATCGGGATTTTATCTTTTATTCATAGACTTTTGCTCGTTAAATAGCATCGGGGAATATTAAATCGTTCTCGGAAAAGTTAAATATAAACCAAATAAAAAAATGTAATTCTTAGCATATCATTTTTAGATATTTTGCCATCAGTTTATGAAGTTCTAGGAAATTAGCAGTCTTTATGCATTACTTAAGACGGTTTGGGTGCCTGAAGATTACCGCAACAAACCCTAAAAGTACATATGCACGACAGCCACATTTGTGGATATTTAGCCGTACGCACCCACAGCGGCAAATTAAATAGGGTAAAAAAATGCGGAAGAGAAAATATTATTATGTACTCCAGGTTATGGGCCGACTTAGAAATCTGAATTTAATTGTATTCTCGAATTAATGTTCAAATGTGCTAATTATGACGGAATTTCTTTTTATAATATACAAGTGGTGTTCTAAAACAACAGCAATCTCATACATGATTTAGCTGTTAATTTATTTACTGCCAAAAAAATGTTCTAGCCATGTGTGGCATTTCTTTACTAATTCGAGTAAGAGATACGTACTCAATTTGTGAATATTTAAAAGTATTTAATCGTTTGATTACACGAAAATGTGTTATATGGATTATTAAGGGTGGTAATAAACGCGATTCGAATTGATATGTTATCTCCTCTTTTAAAATTATTGGAAATTTATAGATAAATGATCTTGTAGAGAATATGAGAACTACCGATAAGCACAAAAAACAACGGACTAAAATAACCTGTTATTCGAAGTCCTGTTATTCCACTTCATACTTGTCGATTTTTAAATGCCTATTCTTAGACATGTACAACCGACATGTATAACAACCCTATCAACGCGGAAATTATGCATATCTTCCAATAATATGTAAGTGAGACAACGGGAAATTTATTAAGCAAATTCAATATATATATAGGTGTATTGTTAAATAAAAAAAATATCAATCGAACCTAATGAAATTGTCATTCCTAATTCTGAACATTCTTTTGGCTTCTGGGCTCGGAGAAAGTAAGAGGTACTATAAGGATCCTTGCCTGAAACAAACTCAAACTTATGTAGACGATGGTCCTACTGGAGTTCCTTTGAATCCTTCAAAGGGACCATATGTGTCATATGATACCGAAAGCTGTGCTCCGCGTTGCATAGCAAGGTACGGTTTCGATGTTGGTTTATATGACTATCGTAATTCATTCCTTTATCGCTCTGACTGGTTTAAAATTACCCCAGATTTTGCGAACAAATTTTTTGAGAGTAGTACGGCCTGGGCCAATGCTATTGAAATCCCAGTTGTTGATTTTGATGATGAAGTCATCTACGCTACCAAATACCGATCAAAGACAGTAGGACAAATGCCTACATTTATTCACTACCACCATAATTTTGCACTTGAGATGACTGGATATTACAGGGCCGACCAATCTGGTACCCATATTTTCTTTGTTGATGCAGACCAACAAGCAGCTCTGCAGATAGGCCGAAATGGAGATAATAGTAACTGTACTGGAGACTTTAGCATGGACATTGTGGACCCTAACTACGTTTCCACCTTCACTTTACCAGGGCAACCCTTATTAGAAAATTGTATAACAAGAGAGTTTAACCGCTCTACAAGCTATACTGTGACTCTTAATAAGGGAGAATATTACCCTTTACGTCTTATTTGGTTCAATATGTGGTGGGGGTTCTCCCTTCATTTTCGGGTGCAACGTCCAGATGGAACTGTAACAAATGATTTCTCGAAACTGGTCGTACAACTTAATGAAGATAACAATAGTAATAATTGCATTGCTGTCACTACTACAAATCCATGGACTGGGTCATATACGACTACCAATACAGTTGCTGGTAGCGGGTATATTGATTTCACGGACGTTGAGGTGCTAACCCCTTCAACCACAACCGTAACTACTACTGTTCCTTGGAGTGGAACATATACATCAACATTTAGTACCGATTATGGCCAAGAACTCACTAATGGAGGCACTGCAAAAGTGGAAACACTCTGGGTTGAAACACCGACCGGCAGCAGCAGCAGCACAGAAACTACAACTACAAGCAGCACCAACCTCCCCACAAGTTCAATAAAAGGCTGTCCAAATGGGTTTATCGAATCAACCGGAATGAATGTTAATGTTTATAACTTTCCATTTGACATGGATATTTTTGAAAGTTATAGAGCAGTTGGGGATTTTGTGGAAATGACATACGCAACAAATAACTATCTTGATCAATTTTCCGGAGTTGATGAACTCAGTTTTGATAATCTTTCCCCTTTTATGAATGGTGAATTTGGAAATACGTTTACTCTAGAGGCTTACGGCTGGTTTTCAGCAAGCCAATCAGGATCCTACAAATTTATCATAGAAGTAGATGGATTTGCAACATTTCAATTTGGCAGAGGAGATACCTGCTGTGGATCTCTTAAGTACAATACGAGTTGTGGGATTATTACACGCCAATTCATTGAAGTTGATACAACTGGTTTTGAGGTCCCTAGCTACCAATCATTGAATCGTACAGTGTCATTAACTGAAGGGGAATATTACCCAATGCGTATTCTTTACGCGAGCAATGTAATGTATTATGGTCTCCACGTTAAAGTTCAATACCCGGACGGAACAATTAGCGATGACTTATCCCAAGTTGCACAGTTCGACAACAGGGGTTCAAATTGCCCAGTGATAATGACAACCATTCCTTGGACCGGTTCTTACATCAATGATGTTACCACAACTCTCGTAGATGGGTCAACAGAAATCGAGGTCCTAACGCCCCGAACTACCACTATTACTAGTACGGTACCGTGGACTGGAACGATCACGTCTACATTTAGTACAGGATTCGGCCAATCAAAAATTAGCGGTGGAACAGAACTTGTGGAGATAATTTGGGTTGAAACACCAAATACTGATCTTTCTCGATCTACTCAGACTACTGATTTACCTTACACATCAAAAGGCCACCCAACTGACATTACTACTGATAACATCATTACTTATTCGAAGACCACAGAGACTTCTAATGGAATTCCAATTACCACTTGGATTCCTATTGGTACCTCAACTGCCACCGCTCCAGGAAGCAATATCTCGATCTCGACTCAGTCCACTGATTTGCCTTACACTTCTAACGGCAAGCCTACAGATACTGAGACACACAATGATGTGACTTATACTAAGACCACGGAGACTTCTAATGGCAGTGAAATTACCACTTGGATTCCTATTGGCACCTCAACTGCAACTACACCAAGCATACCTCTTACGGCACCCACTAGTGTCTCAGTTTCTACTCAGCCTACATATGTGTCCTACACTTCAGATGGTACACCCACTGACACTCAGACACATAATAATGTTACTTACTCCCAGAGTGTTGTAACTTCAAATGGTACACCTACTCTTACCTGGGTTCCTATTGGAACTTCGTCTGCCACTACTCCAAGCGTACCGCTTAGTGCACCTACTGGTGTCTCAGTTTCTACTCAGCCTACATATGTGTCCTACACTTCAGATGGTACACCCACTGACACTCAGACACATAATAATGTTACTTACTCCCAGAGTGTTGTAACTTCAAATGGTACACCTACTCTTACCTGGGTTCCTATTGGAACTTCATCTGCCACAACACCAAGTGTACCGCTTAGTGCACCTACTGGAGTATCCGTTTCGACTCAGACTACAGATGTTTCCTACACTTCAGATGGCACACCAACCGATACTCAAACTCACAATGATGTGACATATTCTAGGAGTGTGGTCACATCTAATGGCACACCTACTCTTACCTGGGTTCCTATCGGTACTTCATTGGCCACAACACCAA